>OX328126.1:96751835-97351835 GCA_946811695.1 Gonocerus acuteangulatus
TATATATATATATATACATACATTTATGTTTTCCGGTAGTGGGGTTGCTTAATTCCAGAAGGTGAAACAAAATTCAGTCTTCCCACAAATTTTTTTTTTTTATTTGGAAATTTGTGGGAAGACTGAATTTTGTTTCACCTTCTGTGATATCTATATATATATATATATATATATATATATATATATATATATATATATATATATATGTATATATATACCGTTATATTCGTAATCTATGGGATCTGAAACATGAAATTTTCTTGTCGGAACTTCCGGATTGGGGTCTATTTCGAAAAAGAGGTGCCAGTGATTTTGTTAAATAACTGTTATTGTTATATATAACACATGTATATTAAAGAAATACATTTTAGAAATAACCTCAAAACATATTTAATAACCTCAACTGATAAAAACCGTTAAATCTCTGAACGAAAATGGACGATGTTATCTAAAATCTTCTTCAACAAACACCCCTCCTACCTTCTCCTCCATATAAATCCGTATAAATATGAATCCAGCATGCTCCTCCTAGTCCTGCATTCTATCTTGTTTGATCGAAGCCCAAAGAGATTCAACCCTCTGGGTGTGAGCACCTGTTGTCAGGTCTACCAAGTTTTTGGAATGATTCACTACATAATGTTTATATCGCATACCCTCCACTTTCTTCAGTCCTTTATATGCCTTCCAGCAATCTGAATATATCGTTGTCTCAGGCCTGACTGCCGCTTTAATACATGAAGTCAACATTTAAGCAGTTCTAAAGGGACTTGCTGATTGTCTTCAGTTCTGATATGATCACTTAACAGAAATATATCCGGTAATACTGAAGGAGAGTGTCCTCAGCACCGATTTTCTTCAAAGTTTGCACTATAACGTATTTTGATGCACTAAACACGAATCCGTTGAAAAAAAAGTTGCTCGCAACTAGGAAAGAAGTTATTAAGCACTAAAGTTCACTGTTATGGAGGTTATAAAAGACGGGGTAAACAGCTTATATGTAAACATGCGCATGCGCAATAGTCCTTAATGACGAAGTGTAATTGAAATTTAGACTCACCTGTGGTAGCTGACTTGGTCGTAAACTGTCGCTTTTGGTTATACGTGCTATGCGTTTCCGCTCGCTCCGCTCGCTCAAGAAGATATCAAAACCCCTAAACAATCCAACTCGCAGAAATTAAAAGAATTCTATGCCCAAAAGTCGTCCAAGGCAGTCTTCTAATCCTCCTAGACATCTAGGACAGTTTCATTTAAGTTCAACTGTTGCCCACATTTTGCGCAATCGAGAGAATTACTCAAAACTTTGTTTTGTATTAAAAATTTGAGTAATTCTTCTCGATTGTGGATAAGAATTATGAAGTCGTGTAACTTCATTTTTTTTTCAACACTTTCTACAAAAAACTGTAATAACTATAACAATAACAAGCTAATTACAGCTTAGAGGGAATTAGAGAAGCTTAGAAGGAACAAATCATAAAGGCATTAGCTAATTATTAAGGGTTTACTGTTATATAATACTTTTCAGGAGCGAAACAAGAAATTTGAAGAATGTTTTTTTATTTAAAAAAATGTTTCTGAATAAATCAGTGTTGGTAAATTTTAATAATTGATAGTTAATTTCAATTACACTTCTTCATTAAGGACTATTGCGCATGCGCGAGTTTACAAGTACGTTGTTTATGCGATCGTTTGTAACCTTCATAACAGTGAACTTTTTTTTAAATAACTTCTTTCCTAGTTGCGAGCAACTTTTTTTTTCAACGGATTCGTGTTTAGTCCATCAAAATACGTTATAGTGCAAACTTTGAAGAAAATCGGTGCTGAGGACACTCTCCTTCAGTTTTACCATATATTCATTACGTTTGAGTCAAGATCACAAATGCAACCATAAAAAAATTATGAAATGAGGTTACCACAACATGTGTTTACATATTTTATAGAATCCAATTTATTTTATTTAGTTAAAGTATAACCACTGTTACTGATAAAATCACTGGTACCCCCTTTTCCGAAATAGACCCCCGGATTGCATCAAGAGGTCAACCTCATAAGCGGGTTTCCTCCATATGGAAACGCGCTAAAACAAGCTATGTCTGATGAATGTTGACAGGCGCTATCCGGGAAGGTTTCAGCGCTCTCACTCAGGGAGGTTGTAAAGATTCATTATCAAGCTTATCATGATAAGGATTTTATTGGCAGTGACGGAAGAAACTTCGTTCTTTAATTTCGGACAAGACATTTTAACATGACCGCGACCTTTACAATAATAACTAGAGCCCGGAAGTTAGGCATTTATTTTTGGTTAAAATAGGCAGACAAAAAGGCAATTGAAATAGTGAAAATAGGCAGTACTGTAATTAAAATAGGTATTTATTAGGAGTGAAGGCAAAGAGGAATCTCATTCATTATTAATGAAAATATGTATTTTAAACACTCATTCATTTCTTTATTACCAATTTATCGCATAATTAGTGTACTTACTCTTACTTTCCCATGTAACAAGCAACAACAAGATGGTTTTAGCGCGGTTACTCCCTACCTCCATAGGGAGAACCCGCTTATGAGGTTGACCTCACGACGCGATCCGGAAGTGCCGAATAGAAACTTTCTCGTTTCAGACCCTATAGATCACGAAAATACAGGTGGTTCAAATTTGTATATATAAATATATATATATATATATATATATATATATATATATATGCTTGTCTGTTCGCTCTCTAGCAAGCTCAAAAATGGTCCGATTTTGATGAAATTTGGTACAAAAATCTTTCGTCTAATTTGAAAGGTCAAGTTCGTTAACCACCAGAATCCGCCAAAAAAAGAATCTGGAAAAAAGTGTTTGGGGCGAAATTCGCGCAAAAAAAATCGCAACGCTTACGTTTTTGAGCTCATATGCTTGCAGGTACTTGTTTTATAGGTTTCATAACATAGGAAAACGAATGAAACCATTTCCGGGGCGATATCTGTAACCGTTTCTGAGAAAAGTGGAATCAATGTTTTTGTAAGTCATTATTTTTTTGTGGGTACTTAGAATCGCAGGATTCAATTGAAATATTTTCTACATCTTGGAAATTAACCCCAACTAAGATGTTTAAATGTTGGTTATATTTGGAGTTAAGTAAGTATGCGAGAAAAAAAAAATTTATTAATAGACATGAAAAGTTTTCGGATCTGAGGTGACCATTCGAATGCTTACTAAATTCTCTACAAAAAAGATTCTGAAGCAATATTCGATGGGGCAACGTCAATCAGAGATATAAGCGCTTAAAACTTAAAAAGTGTTTGTTTTGAAAGGGTTTTTATCTTTGTTTGTCTCACTTCTTAATTGGTTGATTTTTGTTTTAAATTGCATTCATTAGTAAAATTAGTATTGTAGTAAAATAAGCTAACAAACGGTGAAAGATATTGGTAATAAGTTTGGAGTGGATTTGGTAATCAAGATGGCTGTGGCTAATCGTTGGCTGTTTTGAATTCTCCTATCTATATAACCTTCCTCATAGCCTCCAACTAAAGTTATTGTCATTTCTTATTTTTTAGAAAGATTTAACCCACGACAGAATGGAATTTTATTCGCCATGAAGCACATATTTACAGTTAATTATAACAGTAAAACGAATTTGCTAGTAAAACAAGATACTTAAAATGACAACGAATTTTTGGTTGTGTAGAATAGAGCCTTCTCAGCAAAATTTGAAGAGTAAGTACGTTTTCAGTACATATTTATATTGACCTATACAGATTAAGAATTATCCGCTTCTGTGTAAGATGGCTACTGTCAGTTTCATGTGATTTGTGATGCTAATCTATTTTATTTCTTCGAGATGTACGTAACCGCGCTAAGATGACGCAGTTCCTGCGAGTCGGACTTTTTTCATAGTATCAATTGTCATAGACCTTCTCAGAAAAAATGTTTTTCGGCATAGAAAAACTTCCTCTGCATTATCTTATCATTTCGAAATCCGGTATCCTAGGTAACTACAACATTGTCACAGCAAAAGGGGTGTGAGGAAGGAGATGTACTTCTCTCATCCTCTCTCTTTCCTCCTATTCATTATGCCTGTGCATTCCTTCTACCAAGGAAGGCTCTCTCATTCCATGGGTTGGGAAAACAAGCTTTCGAATTGATATTTGTGACGGCAAAATGTAATTTAATTTGTGAAACTTTTTTTGTTTTCGACGAACTGAAATTCGAAATTCGTATTGTGCTTTTTAAAATGTTTAAATCGCAGAAAAAAAATGCATAACGAGCAAAAAAGGAAAAAAAAAAAAAGCTTTAAATCTTAAAATACCCAAAGTAGGCAAAATAAAAATTGTCTCTAGACTTCCTAAATGCACGGAAACATATTTATTTCTATCTGATTCTTCAATATATCCATTCCGATAAAAAAGGCATTTTGCCTAACTTCCGGGCTCTACTCATAACCTATAAATTTTTTCCAATTAGCGAGGCCCCCACGGCGCCCGGGCCCAGGACAACCCCCTGACCCTCAAACCCAAATAGAATTGAAAACAAGCACCTGCCACCAAAAGCTCAAATATTTCGTCCACAAACAAAACCAACATCCATATTAAAGACATCTTATAAAAACACTCACACCCCAGTACAATCAACACACTGCCCTGAGCCACTGATTGTCACAAAACGTTATAATCAACTCAGGGGCCCACTCCTATATGTGCTCTAGAGTTAACATTCGACTCAGAAAAAAAAAAAAACAACATAAATTTCAATCGTTTTCATTGAGGTTTTGAAACAAATCATAGAACTAGTGAGGAAATGAATGATGGAACGTCCTATTGGGACGTTAAAATTTTTTGAGGCTTTCGGAATAGGTTGTATTCATCAAGACAAGTTGCAACAAGTATTTTGAGTGTAAATTAATTCAGGGTGATTTTGTTGAAGGAATTCGTCGATGTTTGTACCACCCAACAAGCAGACACACAAATCGCGGTATTTAATTTTAACTCATGACAAAACAACGTCAGTACCTAGAAAGAACTTGGAATTCAGGGCCGCCACATGGGGGGGGGGACAACCGGGTACAGTTGTCCCGGGCCCGGGCGCGGTGGGGGCCCGGGCCGATCCTCGCTCATGGGAAAACAAGTACCGAAAGTTACCTTTGCAGCACCGATTGTCGGCTTTTATTCTCATTTTCCTCAAAACTCAGTTTTCCGCTTCTTGGCGATCAAAAAAAAAAAAATCAAATAGCATCTTCTCAACTTCGTCTGTATAGAAAAGCAGCTTAGAAACACAGACACAGCACAGAAGAAAGAACACTTGTGCCATATCCTTAATATTTTGCCCTTAACAAAAGTACTACTTAACTCAATTAAAGTGCCTTTTTTTTTTTTTCTTTTTTTTTTTGGAATTTCAGAGCGGAATACATGTAAATCAAAACATATTTTTACAGAGAACTACTTGATGCATAAAAACCCCCTTCGCACAGCTCTTCCTTCTTTTTGTAGTACTTTTAAAAAATGTAATGCAACATATGAGTAAAGAGGAAAACCTTCCCTCCAAAGGCCAATTTGAGCCCTTAGAAGAGTTATTTTCTCATTTCCGAGGGCACCATGTTATAGATCTCGACGAGAAATACAACTTTGCTCTTTTACAAAATTTTGATATCTCCAACTGTTTAGTAGTTATTTCTCTTATGGCCCGCTTATCTGGGCCACCCTGTATGTATATATATATATATATATATATATATATATATATATATATACATACATTTATGTTTTCCGGTAGTGGGGTTGCTTAATTCCAGAAGGTGAAACAAAATTCAGTCTTCCCACAAATTTTTTTTTTTTATTTGGAAATTTGTGGGAAGACTGAATTTTGTTTCACCTTCTGTGATATCTATATATATATATATATATATATATATATATATATATATATATATATATATATATATGTATATATATACCGTTATATTCGTAATCTATGGGATCTGAAACATGAAATTTTCTTGTCGGAACTTCCGGATTGGGGTCTATTTCGAAAAAGAGGTGCCAGTGATTTTGTTAAATAACTGTTATTGTTATATATAACACATGTATATTAAAGAAATACATTTTAGAAATAACCTCAAAACATATTTAATAACCTCAACTGATAAAAACCGTTAAATCTCTGAACGAAAATGGACGATGTTATCTAAAATCTTCTTCAACAAACACCCCTCCTACCTTCTCCTCCATATAAATCCGTATAAATATGAATCCAGCATGCTCCTCCTAGTCCTGCATTCTATCTTGTTTGATCGAAGCCCAAAGAGATTCAACCCTCTGGGTGTGAGCACCTGTTGTCAGGTCTACCAAGTTTTTGGAATGATTCACTACATAATGTTTATATCGCATACCCTCCACTTTCTTCAGTCCTTTATATGCCTTCCAGCAATCTGAATATATCGTTGTCTCAGGCCTGACTGCCGCTTTAATACATGAAGTCAACATTTAAGCAGTTCTAAAGGGACTTGCTGATTGTCTTCAGTTCTGATATGATCACTTAACAGAAATATATCCGGTAATACTGAAGGAGAGTGTCCTCAGCACCGATTTTCTTCAAAGTTTGCACTATAACGTATTTTGATGCACTAAACACGAATCCGTTGAAAAAAAAGTTGCTCGCAACTAGGAAAGAAGTTATTAAGCACTAAAGTTCACTGTTATGGAGGTTATAAAAGACGGGGTAAACAGCTTATATGTAAACATGCGCATGCGCAATAGTCCTTAATGACGAAGTGTAATTGAAATTTAGACTCACCTGTGGTAGCTGACTTGGTCGTAAACTGTCGCTTTTGGTTATACGTGCTATGCGTTTCCGCTCGCTCCGCTCGCTCAAGAAGATATCAAAACCCCTAAACAATCCAACTCGCAGAAATTAAAAGAATTCTATGCCCAAAAGTCGTCCAAGGCAGTCTTCTAATCCTCCTAGACATCTAGGACAGTTTCATTTAAGTTCAACTGTTGCCCACATTTTGCGCAATCGAGAGAATTACTCAAAACTTTGTTTTGTATTAAAAATTTGAGTAATTCTTCTCGATTGTGGATAAGAATTATGAAGTCGTGTAACTTCATTTTTTTTTCAACACTTTCTACAAAAAACTGTAATAACTATAACAATAACAAGCTAATTACAGCTTAGAGGGAATTAGAGAAGCTTAGAAGGAACAAATCATAAAGGCATTAGCTAATTATTAAGGGTTTACTGTTATATAATACTTTTCAGGAGCGAAACAAGAAATTTGAAGAATGTTTTTTTATTTAAAAAAATGTTTCTGAATAAATCAGTGTTGGTAAATTTTAATAATTGATAGTTAATTTCAATTACACTTCTTCATTAAGGACTATTGCGCATGCGCGAGTTTACAAGTACGTTGTTTATGCGATCGTTTGTAACCTTCATAACAGTGAACTTTTTTTTAAATAACTTCTTTCCTAGTTGCGAGCAACTTTTTTTTTCAACGGATTCGTGTTTAGTCCATCAAAATACGTTATAGTGCAAACTTTGAAGAAAATCGGTGCTGAGGACACTCTCCTTCAGTTTTACCATATATTCATTACGTTTGAGTCAAGATCACAAATGCAACCATAAAAAAATTATGAAATGAGGTTACCACAACATGTGTTTACATATTTTATAGAATCCAATTTATTTTATTTAGTTAAAGTATAACCACTGTTACTGATAAAATCACTGGTACCCCCTTTTCCGAAATAGACCCCCGGATTGCATCAAGAGGTCAACCTCATAAGCGGGTTTCCTCCATATGGAAACGCGCTAAAACAAGCTATGTCTGATGAATGTTGACAGGCGCTATCCGGGAAGGTTTCAGCGCTCTCACTCAGGGAGGTTGTAAAGATTCATTATCAAGCTTATCATGATAAGGATTTTATTGGCAGTGACGGAAGAAACTTCGTTCTTTAATTTCGGACAAGACATTTTAACATGACCGCGACCTTTACAATAATAACTAGAGCCCGGAAGTTAGGCATTTATTTTTGGTTAAAATAGGCAGACAAAAAGGCAATTGAAATAGTGAAAATAGGCAGTACTGTAATTAAAATAGGTATTTATTAGGAGTGAAGGCAAAGAGGAATCTCATTCATTATTAATGAAAATATGTATTTTAAACACTCATTCATTTCTTTATTACCAATTTATCGCATAATTAGTGTACTTACTCTTACTTTCCCATGTAACAAGCAACAACAAGATGGTTTTAGCGCGGTTACTCCCTACCTCCATAGGGAGAACCCGCTTATGAGGTTGACCTCACGACGCGATCCGGAAGTGCCGAATAGAAACTTTCTCGTTTCAGACCCTATAGATCACGAAAATACAGGTGGTTCAAATTTGTATATATATATATATATATATATATATATATATATATATATATATATATATGCTTGTCTGTTCGCTCTCTAGCAAGCTCAAAAATGGTCCGATTTTGATGAAATTTGGTACAAAAATCTTTCGTCTAATTTGAAAGGTCAAGTTCGTTAACCACCAGAATCCGCCAAAAAAAGAATCTGGAAAAAAGTGTTTGGGGCGAAATTCGCGCAAAAAAAATCGCAACGCTTACGTTTTTGAGCTCATATGCTTGCAGGTACTTGTTTTATAGGTTTCATAACATAGGAAAACGAATGAAACCATTTCCGGGGCGATATCTGTAACCGTTTCTGAGAAAAGTGGAATCAATGTTTTTGTAAGTCATTATTTTTTTGTGGGTACTTAGAATCGCAGGATTCAATTGAAATATTTTCTACATCTTGGAAATTAACCCCAACTAAGATGTTTAAATGTTGGTTATATTTGGAGTTAAGTAAGTATGCGAGAAAAAAAAAATTTATTAATAGACATGAAAAGTTTTCGGATCTGAGGTGACCATTCGAATGCTTACTAAATTCTCTACAAAAAAGATTCTGAAGCAATATTCGATGGGGCAACGTCAATCAGAGATATAAGCGCTTAAAACTTAAAAAGTGTTTGTTTTGAAAGGATTTTTATCTTTGTTTGTCTCACTTCTTAATTGGTTGATTTTTGTTTTAAATTGCATTCATTAGTAAAATTAGTATTGTAGTAAAATAAGCTAACAAACGGTGAAAGATATTGGTAATAAGTTTGGAGTGGATTTGGTAATCAAGATGGCTGTGGCTAATCGTTGGCTGTTTTGAATTCTCCTATCTATATAACCTTCCTCATAGCCTCCAACTAAAGTTATTGTCATTTCTTATTTTTTAGAAAGATTTAACCCACGACAGAATGGAATTTTATTCGCCATGAAGCACATATTTACAGTTAATTATAACAGTAAAACGAATTTGCTAGTAAAACAAGATACTTAAAATGACAACGAATTTTTGGTTGTGTAGAATAGAGCCTTCTCAGCAAAATTTGAAGAGTAAGTACGTTTTCAGTACATATGTATATTGACCTATACAGATTAAGAATTATCCGCTTCTGTGTAAGATGGCTACTGTCAGTTTCATGTGATTTGTGATGCTAATCTATTTTATTTCTTCGAGATGTACGTAACCGCGCTAAGATGACGCAGTTCCTGCGAGTCGGACTTTTTTCATAGTATCAATTGTCATAGACCTTCTCAGAAAAAATGTTTTTCGGCATAGAAAAACTTCCTCTGCATTATCTTATCATTTCGAAATCCGGTATCCTAGGTAACTACAACATTGTCACAGCAAAAGGGGTGTGAGGAAGGAGATGTACTTCTCTCATCCTCTCTCTTTCCTCCTATTCATTATGCCTGTGCATTCCTTCTACCAAGGAAGGCTCTCTCATTCCATGGGTTGGGAAAACAAGCTTTCGAATTGATATTTGTGACGGCAAAATGTAATTTAATTTGTGAAACTTTTTTTGTTTTCGACGAACTGAAATTCGAAATTCGTATTGTGCTTTTTAAAATGTTTAAATCGCAGAAAAAAAATGCATAACGAGCAAAAAAGGAAAAAAAAAAAAAAGCTTTAAATCTTAAAATACCCAAAGTAGGCAAAATAAAAATTGTCTCTAGACTTCCTAAATGCACGGAAACATATTTATTTCTATCTGATTCTTCAATATATCCATTCCGATAAAAAAGGCATTTTGCCTAACTTCCTAATGATGCTAGCTGAGTTAAAATAGGCTGACTTTACTTATTTAATATTTACATTATCTTTTTTCTTTCTTTATTAATAAAGTGAAAGACAATATTGCACACTTATTTAGAGCTTTAAACATTTTTTTAATACTTTTTAATTCTTGATCAGGTTGATGGATCAGTAAATGCAGGAACATTACTACCGGGAGAAGTCCTCTTGCCTTCTCATTCACCACTGTACATTGGTAAGTTTCATTTAAAGGAAGCACAAACAAGTATCAAAAAGCTAACCATTCGGGACTGTAGACTGATAAATCAGTTTGAAGCGTGCCGATCGCCGTGGCCTGTAGACTGATATATCAATTTGCTCTTTTCAGTGTTAGAGGACTGTAGCCTGATTTATTAGTTCTGTCCCTAGCTCTATCTACTGGTTGATAGAAAATGTTCTATTACTTTTCCTTGCCACTAGAGTTCTTGGATGTGCATTTTAGCGCGGTTCCTCCCTCCCCCATAGGGAGGAACCCCGCTTATAAGGTTGATACAATGAAACAATCCGGAAGTGCCGACTAGAAAATTTTGCGTTTCAGAACCCCTAGAGACCGAAAATGATGGTGGTTCAAATTTGTATATATATATATATGTATATATTTATATATATATATATATATATATATATATATATATATATATATATTTGTCTGTTCGCTCTCTAGCTCGAAGACGAATGGTCCGATTTTGATGAAATTTGGTACAAAAATCCGTCGTCCAATTTGAAAGGTCAAGTTCGTTAACCAGCGAAATCCGCCTACCGGAAAATGGCGTTTGGGGCGAAATTCGCGCAAAAAAAATCGTAACGCTTACGTTTTTGAGTTCATAAGCTTCTAAGTACTCGTTTTATATGATTCCTGGGCTAGGAAAACGAATGAAACCATTTTCAAGGCGATAGCTTTAACCGTTTTTGAGAAAATTGGAAAAATATTTTTTGAATACCGTTTTTGGTTTGGGTACTTAGAATCATGGGATTCAGTTGAAACTTTATCTGCATGTTCTACTTTCATTAAAACTAATATGTTGAAAGTTGTGTTACGTTTGGAGTTAAGGAAGGGTTAGAATAAAATATTTTATGAACAGACATGAAAAGTTTTGGGAAGTTCGTATACTTTCATTAATATCTCGAACACGGTTGGGAAATCGTGGTAAGTGGATAGAAACTATTTAAAAGCTTACTAAAGTCTCTACAAAAAAGATTCTAAAACTATTTTTGATTAGGTTATGTCAATCGGAGAAATAAGTGCTTAAAACTTCAAATACGTCTGTTTTGTTCTTATGAACGGGTTTTTGTCGTTCTTGTTGTAATTTTTGTCTCTTTCCCTTCGTTTTTTATTGCTTTTTATTTTTGTAATTTCTTATGTTGCGAAAATGTTGTGTGTAAAACAGGATATGAAAAATGAGGCCAATTTTCTGTTGCTAGAAATAATATAAATTTTGGGAACTTTCTTTAATATCTCGAAAACTCTTGAGAATTTTGGTAAACGGAAGAATACCATTAGAAAGCTTATTAAATGCTCTACATAAAAGGTTCTAATGAAAGTTTTGATTAGGCGATGTCAATCGGAGAAATAAGAGCTTAAAGCTTTAAAGTAATTGATTTCGCTTATTCGAAGTGTTCTTTTTGCCTGTATTTTATTCCTTGTTATTTTTTAATTGCTTATAGTTGGATAATGTATTCGAAAATAAAACAGGTTAAGTAAAATAACAAAAACAATTTATTGTTAGAAATATAGATTTCCAAGATTCCAAGACATTGCAACTAGCGGCACGGTTTCTTGTGTTGCCGACCCTTCCAGGTCAGATTGTAAATCCTACCTTTCAAGACTGGTGGAACCAAAATATAACTGTCAGGGTTCGGTCACTGCTACTTAATAAAACTACATTTTATCGTAAAAATGGTTTTACTGTGCCGACGTTTCGGCTTGAACTTCAAGCCTTCATCAGGGCTGTAAATACAAGTAGGACATATTTAACACTAATATATGCACATATCTATGTAAATATATATATATATATATATATATATATATATATACATATATAATATATATATATTTATATTTATGCATATACACATACACATATACACGCACACATATGTACATATATATGCCTACATACCTACACATATGGGGTATGTATTATTAAGTAGCAGTGACCTAACCCGGACAATCCCTACCTTGCATCATCAACGGTCAACGATCTCCTCTCAACAAAATAATAACTGCTTCTATTTTAATCTTTCGAAATTAGACTAGGGATAAGAACGGAACCGCGCTAAGATGAGGCAGTTCCTGCGAGTCGGACTTTTTATACACTTGTACGGACCCTTCACGACCCCTTGTCCTTCGTCTACCTGACTTTAAGACTATACCTGCCCTTATACCTGCAGTTTCAGTCTTCAGTCTGTTCTCGGGTTTTGTACAGTTTACTGGTATTCTTTCTCTCTCATATATTGTTTTCAATATTTCTAGAAGGGTTTATACTGCTGAAGAATTATTGAAATTACTGGCTTGTAAATCAATAGCAATTTTAATTCTTTGACGGACTCTGAGTATGAAGGAAATATTTCTGTGGGGACTACTCCGGGTACTAAGTATTTTTAATAATTATGATTAAATAAAAAAAAAAAAAAAAAAAAAAAATTATATTTTTATATCTATAAAATATAAAAGGGCTTTTGAGCAACTTAAGTCCTAGATAACTACGATCTCCATCGATCTATTGTGACTAGTCCCCCCGGTTCACTCCCTTACAAAGTTGCAGCTCCTCATGTAATGCTTGGACTTAGATCAGCTTAAACCCTTGATCACTACGACTGCCCTGGATCTATTGTGAATCGTGCTCACTCCCTTTCAACTTACAGCTCCTTACATAAAGGTTGAGCTGCTTGAGCTAGTTCATTTTTATATCATATCACTTATAATATTTTCATTAATGTCATAGTAGCCTAAATTGTATAAAAATAAGTATTCTTCAGGAAATTCCTGTTTTTCTAATGATGGTTATAATTTTGAACAATAAAGTTAATTTAAATATAACACTTTTCTTTAAAGTGCTTTTAAATTCTATACACAAAATACTATTATTCCCTGTTCTCAAGCATTAGGAGAATTAAAGTCTTAGGCTTGATTTTTTTTTTTTTACTTATTAAAACAGAAAATAACCGTTAAAATAATTAAAAAATTACATATAGAGTAAAATCATATTTTTTTGAACATGCAGGAGGATTGCCTGACCTGTCTGACATAGCCCTTGACGCTGTGACGAGGCCTCCTGTGCCATTCTCAGGATGTGTACGGAGAGTCTGGGTGAACTGGAGAGCGGTCCCGCTCGACGCTCATCACGTGATATCTGCGCGAAATGTTCACGACTGCGACGGCACAGCATGCGGAGGTGACGTATGCCTCAATGGGGGAAGCTGCTTCTTAACACCTGAAAACAAACCTAGTTGTAAATGTGTTCAGGTAGAAAATTAAAATGTATATAAATAATATATTAAGCTTGAATAATTGTTATTCATACAAATTAGCACTACAAAAATATAATTATCAAAGGGTGATATGAGGGAATTAACCTTCAAGTAATGAGTAGCCCAGGCTCTGTTTTCTCGCTGACAAAACTCCTGAATGCCTTGGCTGTCCGAGGAGTTGGTTCTCCAAACCCCAAACTCCTTTTACCGCCCTTTCCGTCCCTGACTCAGGCAACCCTTAGAGTTGTCCATTATTAAAAGCAAAACAGTAGTGGGGCACTCTGTACAGGGTGTCAGAAAAAAAAATGGTCATCCTTTGGCCAGATGATTCTCCAATGCGAGATCGGAAAAAATAACCGCCACATTGATCCCCGCAGAATAGACCTTGACATTTTTTTCAAGATCTAATTTTTTTATTGCATATTTCGAATCTACGAATCATGAGGAAGAAAAGAAACAACGACACCATAGGTCGGAAATGACTTCTTATGTTCAAAATGAACATTAACAACATATACGTGAACCATTCCGACTCCATTACAAGTCAGACTTTTATTAATATGTACATATGTTTTATTTTATTATTTAAGGTTTTGTAAATAGCATTATAGTACGTTTTTGTTGTTGTTATTTCTTCTTTATGTATGAAGTTATAGGGTTGGCAAATAACTCCTTTCGGTTTTTGTATTCATGTTTTGTTTACAATATGTCACATTTATCTGATGCAATTAATCCCAACAGAGGATTGTTTATCCTGTTTGTAATATGTAAACAGTTATGTCTGTCGACACTTGTTAAGATTAGGTCAGTATTGCGTTTGTGATCCAGCTGAGAAGATGGACGGTAATTTATTGCATTATAGGCATATTTTGCTGTATTAT
Organism: Gonocerus acuteangulatus; assembly: GCA_946811695.1. Lineage (NCBI taxonomy): Eukaryota > Metazoa > Arthropoda > Insecta > Hemiptera > Coreidae > Gonocerus > Gonocerus acuteangulatus. The sequence goes on from OX328126.1 coordinate 96,766,346, forward strand.
TTCAAAAAAGGAAAGCGAGCTGCAGAGGCTCATAAAAAAATATGCGGGGTCTATGGGGATAAAGCCTTAACAGAGCGCACGTGCCAAAATTGGTTTGCCAAGTTTATGGCAGGGAATTTTGACATAAACGACGCACCACGACCTGGTTGTCCACAAGAAATTGAAAGCATTGATGTTAAGGCTATAGTCGATCAAAATCCTTCCCAATCAGTGCGAGACATTGCTGAGGCCCTGGATATATCACATGCAAGCGTAGAAAATCATTTGCGGAAGCTCGGCTACGTTTCTAGGCTGGATGTTTGGGTCCCCCACTCTCTGACCGAAGCCAACTTGGCAAAACGCATTTCCATTTGCGATTCCCTGCGAAAACGTCAAGAAAACGATCCATTCCTTAAAATACTTGTGACAGGGGATGAAAAGTGGATTGTCTACGATAATGTGGTGCAAAAAGAATCTTGGAGACCTAGCAACGAACCACCTGGAACCACATCTAAAGCGGGATTGCACCCAAAGAAGATAATGCTTTCTGTATGGTGGGATTTCAAGGGTGTGATTTTTTATGACCTGCTGCCACAAGGTAAATCAATCGATTCCACTCTATACTGCTCACAATTAACAAAATTGAATGAACTGGCAAATCGAAAGGGTGTCGTCTTCCATCATGATAATGCCAGGCCCCACACTTCGTTAGTCACCCGCAAAAAATTGTTAGCCCTTGGATGGGATCTTTTGCCCCACCCTCCCTATTCACCGGACCTTGCTCCTAGTGACTACCACTTATTCCGGTCTCTACAAAATTCCTTAGGTGGAAAACGGTTTGAAAACGAACAGGGTGTCAGGGAGCACCTTGATCATTTTTTCGCTAATAAACCATAGACATTCTATGAGCATGGGATTATTCAGCTGATGGAGGGATGGGGTAAAGTAATAGAAAATAATGGGCATTAAATTGTAGATTAAAATAAAAATTATGTTCAAAATATACAATAGTTTTCTTTCAACTTAAAAAACCGAAAGGACTTATTTGCCAACCCTATATATTTTTATTTTAAATTTGTATATTCAACTAAGTGTATTTACATGTTATTCTTAAGGGACAAAGTCCAAGAACAAAGTTTTTTTTTTTCATTCCATTTAATTTCATTTCAAGAAATTTTAATATAAACAAAATAATTGAGAAGATACAGTGGCCACTGTACTATCCTTCCTCAGAAATGTAGCCTCCATGAAACGGGACAGTTCTCCCTCTTCTCTATAGCCCTGAAGAAGGCTTGCATATCAAGCCGAAACGTTGGCAAAAGTAAACTCATTTTATCTATAAAATGTAGATTGTTTTTATTCAATCACATGACCGAACCACGATGATCAACACCTTCTACATATAAAATAAAAACGCCATTAATCATCATCAAACATACATCACATTCTATACCTCATGTGCCTAACGAAAAAGAGGCACACCAGATTTACAAGTCAATTTGTGAACAGGTCATCAGAAATTAAGAAAATCAATATTCCACAGTAAAATACTTTTTCCAATTATTTATAAGAGAAAATAATAATTATATGTAAAAATTAGTACATAGAAAAATATGATTAAAAAAAAAATTAAATTAACATCTCTAGAAAAAAATAGAATTAAAAATTAAACATCCCACTCCCTGACCCTAATCAAAACATATTTTTTATTGTTTTTCAAATAAATTAATACAAATATTATTCAGATGTTGTATTTATAATGGTGTGAAACATGTAGGGAGGAAATAAAGTTGTTGACACTATTTAGTGAAGTTTTAATTTTTTGACCTTCCGCCTATAACAAAAATTCAAAAATCAGAGTAAGGAGTCAGTTAGTATTTTAAAAAATCGTTTAGAGCCTTCTGCTCAAATTCAGGAACATAAATATGCTTTAGGTCCACCCGAAATACCTATGTAATGTACTGTAAAACATACAATCTTCTTTTTTGTACATGGCTACCGCGTGTGAGCCAACACCAGCAGACACTTTTTTGTAACGCTTTTTTTTAGTTTCGTCATCACTAAAGCATATTTATGCTAAAAATCTGTCCTGTAACAGGCCACAATGGCCAAGAGGCGCAGATACTGTAGAGGTACCTGATTTTTGCCCTTAGGGTACACTAGGGAGATGATGTGGTCAGTACTATGATCCGACCGCATGATTTTTCCCTTTGCAGGTACCTATTAATTAATTAATTGAAGCCTGGATGAGCCGAGGGACGATCTAGAAACCCAAATCCAACCCTCGAACAACGACACCAGAAGATAAAAATCTTTAGCAGGCGCTCGGGTTTTGAACCGGGGTCCTCCAGTTCATTAGTTAAGTGCTCTACCACTGAGCTAACCTCGCCCCCCCCCTCCAGTTTAGTATTAACAAATATATTAGTTTTTTAAATATCAATCTAATCTCCAACTAGGGTAAATTTGCCAAATCAGGAAACATATTATTAATCAGCAGGCTGCACTTCATTTCAAATGATTTTCAAAATCCTCTCTGCAAAATCATTATTCCCCAGTGTCATTGAATACTTGTTTTTATTCTTGCAATAGCATTTATCTAAATACTTAATTTTTGGTTTTCATTTTCTGTGACAGGGCGTCAGAAGTCAAGGGGTCTAAGTGACATTTTTGAAAAAAAGATACAGAATTGGGTTCTGAACACCATAATCTTGTAAAATTATGGGGTAAATAGATCCAAGTGATTTTCTTGACAGTTGTCACTTTTGTAATATAAATAATAATAAGTCCAAAAGGAAATTAAGGGGTCTTTGTGAGTATTATCCAATTTTTGGGATATTAATCATAAACTGGATGATGTACCTATTATGTACCATGGATAATAAACAGCTAAGGACCTGAGGATTCGTCTAGTATTTCTAAAGTGACACAACTCAAAAATCGGTTTTATTCACACCGTCATGATTATGACTGTGAAAGGCATGGTAAATATACCTTTTTAAAAACTGTATGTACCTAGCTTCAGAGCTTGTACACCAGAGGGCACTCTTGTCACTCTTCTTGTCTTAATCCTAAGGCCCCTACATAGTCAAGAGTGACACATTTTCAGTTGAGTTGTGTCACTTTACAAATACTAGTGCGCCATGTTCAAATTTGTCTCCATTTTTCTCAAAACATTGAGTTTCTTACTTAGAACCCTTGACCTCAGGGTCCTCCTATTATATCAATCATTACAGTCTAAAATCTTTTGTAAAATAACCAATGCTCCATTCTTTGTCTCCAAATTGACTCTCCATAAAGACCTCCATATTCCATTTATCCAAACCTTATTAAAAAGAAGTCTATCAAAACTTTTATTCAAAATTACACGGCCATCCTAATTCTTCTTAACTCCCTGTCATCCTACCTAATCCCAAATAACCCCGTTGCTCACTGAAGCTTAACTAGCCTAGAGACTAGCTCCAGGAGTAGTTTATCCAAATTGTAATCACACTGCATTATGGGTACTGCAACAGTGCAGCTTCCCTCCTCACGAGCTTTTACATTGAACAATATATATATATATATATAATTTGTAGACTTGTATAAATACAAAAGGTCACATTCTAGTAGCCGAATCCCTCATTTTTAATCATATAAATTTGCCTAAAGCAATTATATGGATCCAAGTTAATTAGTGAAAAACACAATCTAACACAATTACCAAATTTTCAGCAATACATGGGTGAAAGATGCGAAGAGAGGGAATCTTGCGATGAAGTTGGATGTGAAAACAACGGGAGGTGTATAAGTGATAACAAGTCCTTCAAGTGCAAATGTCCCGTCGGATGGACAGGCCCCTTCTGCAGTATAGGTACGCTTAGAAAATATAGCTTTTAGTTTTCATTGTTTCAATCTAACCAACTAATACGAAACTTCATTAACCACTTAACAGAAGTTCCCCTGGGAATGCCTCATTTTGGGGGCGATAGTTTCCTAATGGTCGACACGAAGCATGCTGTTTCTAAACGAGGCGGTGGACCGCTTCTATCAGCTGATCCTGTCGTTTCATATCTATATCTAAACTTCTCAGTACGACAGCATGATTCTTTGGACTTCTCAGGTGCTACTTTATAATTTTCATTTATTTATTTTACAATTTATTTTTTTAAATGTTAACGTCCATTATAATTAACCCAGAATTTTAGGACAGGGTATCTATAGATCACCACCCTTTTCTAGCCAGAATAGGGCTGATGCCTTTTCTTTTTTCTAAAGAAAAGCCACCACCCGTAGTGGGAATCGAACCCACGACAAGTGCTCACGCCTTAACACTCAAGGCCACCGAGCCTCCTATTTTGCAATTTAACTAAAATAGCCCAATTCTTATGAGCATTTATACACACATTTAAGAGGACTGCTTATCAAATCATTATCAAAACTATGTACCTGCTTGACAGGTTTCTATTTTTACTGCCGAAAGGCTTTTGATGAAGTAATTGATGAAAAGAAACTCTTTTTTTTCTTCATTATTTTTTTAATGAAATAAATTAACTTCTTAATGAGGTGTAGATGGTTAGACGTCGAGGTGATAAGCAGTCAGGGAGTAGTTTGGATTTGGCTAGGAAAACATCAATACGATTTTTGTAAAAATCTGTTTTAAGGACGTTTCGGCTACTCTTTGGTAGCCTTTGTCAGGAATGAGTGCCGGGGGGTAGAGAAAAACCAACGGCTACCAAAGAGTTGCCCGAAATACCTTAATACAGATTTTTACAAAAATCGTATTGCTGTTTTCTCAGCTGAATCCTAAAGTAACTCCTGTTTGAAACAACTCTGCTCACTGGAACTGCCAAAATTAATTAAGACACTTGAGTGAGTAATGCCTCAAGTGGAGAACCTGGCCGATGAACCTCCCACGGGAGTATGTATTCAGAAAAAACTTTCAGAAGGAGCAAATATTTGTTTTTCTCTCAGTTCTAAATTATCATTTTTTTTTTTAGCATAATTTTTATTATTATTGATATCTATTTAATTTTCTAATCAAATATCTAGATGTTCATTTAGTTATTTTTCAATTTTATCTGATAAAGCGATATGTCATAGAAACAAAATATTTATATTCGTTGAGTCGCTGCCTAGTATTTAGTCTACATGAACAGGCAGTTGGACTTCATCTCTTTCCTTATTAAATTTTTTGCATTCAGTTAGAATGTGCTTAACGGTTTGAGGGGCTCCACAACTCTCACATGTGGCCTGTTCCTCTCTACACGTCACGTTTCTGTGACTCAATTCCGTATGTCCTATGCGCAGTCGAGCAACACCTTTCAAAAGTATTTTACTTCTAAATACACTTTCGAAAAGATGAAAAATTCTCCTTTAACCCTACAATAATATAATATTCTAGTGTACTATCAGTTGGAAGTGTTTAGTAGAATACAAACTTCTATATCTGACTGAAAGGATTATTTTTTTCTAGGAAGATCAATTTTTTGGAGTTGGCCTGGAAAATGGTTTGATAAAAGTTGCTTGGGGTCTGAGGAACGGTGAGGGAAGAGCTGTACTCCTACCTGGTGCCCTGGTTTCCGACGGTGCTTGGCATACTCTCACTTCATCATTTGAAAATGGAAGAATAATATTTTCTACAGACAACTCTATCACTCATTCGTATTCAACAAAAATCCCAATTATCACTGACGGGATATTTCACTTAGGTAGAGTATTTTTTTTTTTTTACTAAATACAACTTTTTTTTACTAAATACAAGTTATCTGTTGGCAGTCCTGATTGGAATTGCTATTCAAATTAGGCAAATTCATGCTAGTTCGAGAGCTGGCAACGCACTTTTCATGAAGTGTTTTATGCACCTTGAAATTTTGCTATAATGTATCTCTTAGGTAGATAAGAAGGTATGTATGTGTTTCCTCGACATACCTTGGAACACCAGGTACTGCGCATAGGGGAAAGGTGCAAAATAATATTTCCGAAAAATAGAGTTTTAATCAGAAGCCAACTATCTTTAATGTAAAATTAAGACAATTTTACAATGATTAATAAATATGGCAGGCACTTTTAAGGGGTATAACACGTAAAAAAAAAAAAAAAAAAAAAAAAAAACTTAATTGTTTTTATTCTCATATTAAATGAGAGTTTTATTCGCTCTGCCATATAAACCAGAACAGCTGTACAAGATCATATGAGCAAGAACCAATGAGAGCGCAGAGAATAACCACAACTGCGCGGTGCTGTCATTCACTCTTACGGTTACGCGCAGTGTATTGCAGTCTATCATAGGCAACATTTATTTTTATGTTTCCTGATAATTATACCCCACAAAAGTGTCTGCCCTTTTGCAATTATTTTCAAATATGTTTATTGAAGACGCTGTTTAAATCGCAGCGTGAATAAAGCACTTCATTTAATATTAAAAATAAAAACTAGGTACTTAGTTTTTTTTATTATTATCATTTTAACCCCCTTAAAAGTGCCTACCTTATTTATTATTAATTTGAAAATTGCCTTAAATTGTCATTTTTTTCATTAATAATAGTTGGCTTCTGAATAAAACTCTACTTTTGGGCAATATTGTTTTGCACCTTTCCCCTATGCGCAGTACCTGGTTTTCCAAGGTATGTCCAGGAAACACATATTTACCTTCTTGTCTACCTAAGAGGTACATTATAGCAAAATTTTAGGGTGCATAAAACACTTCATGAAAAGTGCATTGCCAGCTCTCGGTCTATGCCAAAATAGCCCTGTGGTGACTCAACAGTTATAGTCTAAGGTACTGCTTGAAATAAAATGAAATGAAAAAAAAATACTTAAAACATTAAATGGGTCTTTTTTATAATAAGCATACACTTTTCAAGAACTAGTAACAGTTACTCTACTGTTACTTTACTAAACTTTAGGTTATGTTTACAAAACAAGATAAATGCTTGTTTATAAAAAAGAAAATAACTTTATTTAATACTGAACAAAATAAATCATGCTGAAGGTGGCCAATATTCAAACATTGAATGCAATATTTTATGAAATAGGTCTTCCTTCTCATATCTTCTTCTCCACACAAATATGAATCCAATAATGCTCTACTTGTTCCGCATTCAATCTTGTTCCTTCGCTTCAAACTAGCCCACAAAGACTCAATTCTCTGTGTGTGGGCTCTAGTAATGGGATCTACAAAATTTTATGATGTCTGGAGCACTTTTTCTCAGAATGGATTAATCCCTTCTGAAGAAACCGGATATTAACTGGCTTAACTTAAGCAAATTCATTGTTAGTGTTTTTCATGTAAATCTGATAAATGAATGCGTTTAAATACAGAATTAGGTTAGAGGTGAATCATATGTTCCAAATAATAATAAAATGAGAATGAATAATGAAATCTTGAAAAGTGTATGCTTATTATACAAAAGACCCCATTAAATAATAAAACATATGTACACATGAATAAAAAGAAGAGAGTGAATACGGAGGGATTATGGAATACTGGAACAAGAAGGGGACGAGGGAGGGTGGAGCAATGCAGATATTATAAACTGAGGGGGGAGGGTAAGAATATAAAAATATATTACATAATTCAATATAGAAATAAAAACATAATAAAATATAAAATATTTGGACTTAATAAACAGAAAAAACGAAAACAAAACATAAGCAACTAATACAGTAGAACTTGGATAATTGAAACCCCTAGGGACCGATAAAAAAGTTCCAATTATCCAAAATTTGAATTAGAAAAGTTTTTGAAAATAAATGACTAAAAAATCGAACTTCATATTTTTTAATTAAAAAAAATACATTTTATTTAAAGAAAAAGTAACATTACATGAATTGTTGATTACGTAAATAATTTATCAAAAAAGTAAAAATAAAAGTCTATTGTTTTGCAAAAAAGTAATTTTCATGGGCAAGAATTTTTTATTATTTTTTTAGTCCTTGGCAATTTCAGATTTTTTCTTTATTCCTTTTTCAACTTCTTTAATCGCAGATATTTTCTCTGACAACGTTAAAGTTTTGTAACTTCTAGGCTTCGACATCTAAAATCAACAACTCACAGAACTGTACTGTACACCAGAAATTCAAGGCACAAACAATACAGGAATGACTTAAAACTGAATAAGACGGGCTCATAACATAGTTGCGAAGCCCTTATAATGAAATACTTAAAAAAATAACTGAATAAGAAATGAATATGGGAAGGATGGTTGGAGGGAATTCTAGGATAAAACGACAGGATGGAACTATAACAACACCTGGAAGGGAGGAAGCGCGACCAACCACTTTGCAGAACTCCTAGAGTCCAAGAACTAGACTATGAGACTGATATTTTCACAAGATTTAAGATCGACCGCCTCTCTGTCCACTTCCCAATGGAGGCACAGGCTCGTAAAAAATTCGAATTATCCAAAATTTTATTCAAATTAACCATGATTTTTTTACATTGTTTATGCCCTAAATTCTAGGGGCCGAGAGAAATATTCGAATTAAAGAAGATTTCGAATTATCCATGTTCCACTGTATATCCAAATTCTTAAGAAGCGTCTTCCTGGGAGGATAGTGGAAAAGCAAGGAGGTGGTGTTTACATACAGGTAAGGAAGGAGAGTGTCGAATCAAAAGAGAGAGTTCTAGAAGGAGGGGGCTCAGGAGATGAAGGAACGGTCCAAGGAAGCTGTTTTATGAGTGGGAGGATAGAGATCGGAGGGACGGGAATGGGTATCACGGGAATAGAAAGAGGATTTAAACTGAAGGAGGTTGTAGATATAGGAAGGGGATTTGGTAAAGGAAGGAACCTAGGAAGTATTGTCATCGATTTAATGGAAATAACCACTTCAACTCGGAATACCGGTGAGAAATATGGGCATCCTGGGAATATCGAGGATAACTATACCAATACAAATACAATATATAAGATATATAATAATAATAATACAATACACAAGGAATCTTAAATTAAGTCATGTTAGAAAAAAAGTCTCATAACAGGCCACGAGGGCCCAGAAGGGTAGATACTATAGAGGTATCTGATTCATGACCATACGGCACACTAGGGAGATAGTGTCATCAATACTATGTTCCGGCCACCTATTTTTCCCCTTGCTGCTTCGACTGCTAGGGTCATTAGCGCCAAGGTACCCATTAATAAATTAATTAAAAGCTGGGGTGGTAAGGGAGGCTGAATCCAGCCCATGAACGAAGACACTAGAAGATAAAAATCTTTAATGCTTGTTCGGGATTTGAACAAGCATATTAGTCCAGTGCTCTACCACTGAGCTAACCTCGCCCCTAAGTCATGTTAAGGTCTACTGTAATTTTGATAATTTCATATTAAGGCCCATAATACTCTCAAATTTCAAAATTATGGACCTTAACACGAAATTATCAAAATTATAGTAGACCTTAACAAGACTTAATTTTAGGTGCCTTATGTATTGTATTATTATTATATATCTTATATATCGTATTTATATTAGTATTAACGACATAGGAAAAGTTTTCTTCTTATTCTTAGTTTTATTTTACATTACAAATGCCTGATGATGAACATAAACAGGTTAGAAACGTCGCAAATATAACTTAATGTTTTAAACAATTTTGGGGAGCAATTCCTTCAAGTTATTTCAATAATAATAATAGTTTTATATAAAGATATCCTTGTCTAATATATCACTGTTATTTGAAAGATTACTTCTCAAATATAATGTTATCATAAAGAAGCTGACTAACGTGTTACCCTGTTTTAGGAGGTTTTCCACACGAGAAGAAGGTTTATGCAGAGACTCTAGGCCACTTTCAATCCCACTTCAGCGGGTGTATTAAAGAGCTAGCATGGAACAAACAATTCAGTATTGTTGACTTTTCTAAATACAGCGGTGAAAATCTAGGAAGCTGCGATTTATTTTACCCGCCAAACAATTTGGAACTGCCATAACATTAGTTTTATAATATAAAAGAGAGTGTTATTTTGTTTTATTAATAATATTTTGAACAAAAATGTTATAGTGCTTTTAACAAGAAAATATATTGTTAGATACTTTTTGTTTGAATTTGAATATTTATTAGGAAATTTTATGTTCAGTTTTTGTTTTTTTTATTAGATATAAATATGATGTTACAATTATGTTGTGTTTGTAAACTTTTTTACTGTTAGCATTAACTTGTGTAATAATTTTATATGTTCTAAACAATGAAAAAAAAATCATGATTATATTTAAAACATTAAAATTAAGATTTTTCTTATCAAGCAATTTACACACATTGTCTGTTCCTTTGTCCTCTCTGGCCCTATGAAAGACTGCCTTTTCATAAAAAAAAAAACAATGATATCAGCAAATTTTAATTTTAAAAAATGACCACATAAAATGGTAATTTTGAAGTGGTTTTCTGTGTTTTTTTTTTTTCTGATCATTACTAATTTGACCTAATGCTGAACGTTTTACAGCATCACTTACTAGCTCCAAAGTTTAAACCTTGCAGATAAATGATTTAAATGTAAACAAAAAGCAAAGGAATTACTCCTGACAAATGAGTAATGATTAAGAGTAATCACTCATTCTTGAGAGTGATGAGTAATGATTAAAAATTTGATGTGTGAGTAATTAACGATGAGAAACAATTAAGTTTTCACTCATTACTTTTACTCGAGTAATTATGTATTACTTTAACTCGAGTAAACGCCCAACACTGGGCTGCAGTGCCTAATAATGTACTTTAAATTCTGGTATATCCTTGACACTCTCCCTGTTTCTGTTTACTGTTCATACGTTAAATTACACAATACATACTGCAAACGTTTCTTTAAGAAAGAAGCAGCTCAAGCATAATAATCCAAATTAAATACAGAAACGCTAACAATCAATAATGTAGATGACTCGCTGAAGATATCAAAATGTAATTTCAGGATGGCAAGTTAGTTCCAATCATCTCAAGTAACAGCCTTCCAAATATTTGCATTTTTAGTCCGTTAATTAAACCTCAATTCTGAATAAAATGTTATTCCATGGACAAGTACTTAGTGATTAAACAGGAAAATGAATAATTTTTCTGGATACAATATTTATTTCCTGGGAAAATCTTCAAAAAAATCACATTCAAGTAATTTTCTTAAAAGAAAATTATGACATTTCAAACTCACAAAATTGATCACAACACATTTACATCTTCCAACACAAATGTGTAGTGTCACACTTCACTTTTAGGAAGTAATATTATTCATTTCGTTATCATTGCAATTGTCCTTTTTATTTTACTAAAACAGTACGTAAAAATTAATATATTTTGATTTAGTTATTGATAACGAAATATTAGACACGAGAGATATGATCCATTAGTATGCTGGGTGTACCGATACCACGTAATCTGTGATTAAACTTTTTCTCTCTTATGTATTAGAAAAAATATAATCAATGAAAACTGAAAGTAAACTAAACGCTTTTGAAACTTTCCTAAAATGTTCACCTGTTGCTTGTTGACAAGACGTGACCATGGCAACTGATGATAACAACGAGGTAGTGCTTAGAACTTGTTATCAATTCAATGAATAGTTCACTAAACCTTACGTTAAAGTAATTTCGTTTGTGATATTTTAAATAGGTGCCTATTTTTTCCCCGCCTGCCATTTTTAGTAATAAAATACTTAAAATATTAATTATTTATTTCTTTATGCAGTTTTCCGCTTCTTGGTGATCAAAAAAAAAAAAATCAAATAGCATCTTCTCAACTTCGTCTGTATAGAAAAGCAGCTTAGAAACACAGACACAGCACAGAAGAAAGAACACTTGTGCCATATCCTTAATATTTTGCCCTTAACAAAAGTACTACTTAACTCAATTAAAGTGCCTTTTTTTTTTTTTTTTTTTTTTTTTTTTTTTTTTTTTTTTTTTTCTTTTTTTTGGAATTTCAGAGCGGAATACATGTAAATCAAAACATATTTTTACAGAGAACTACTTGATGCATAAAAACCCCCTTCGCACAGCTCTTCCTTCTTTTTGTAGTACTTTTAAAAAATGTAATGCAACATATGAGTAAAGAGGAAAACCTTCCCTCCAAAGGCCAATTTGTGCCCTCTGAAGAGTTTTCTCATTTCCGAGGGCACCATGTTATAGATCTCGACGAGAAATACAACTTTGCTCTTTTACAAAATTTTGATATCTCCAACTGTTTAGTAGTTATTTCTCTTATGGCCCGCTTATCTGGGCCACCCTGTATATGTATATATATATATATATATATATATATATATATATATATACATTTATGTTTTCCGGTAATGGGGTTGGTTAATTCCAGGAGGTGAAACAAAATTCAGTCTTTCCACAAATTTTTTTTTTTTTTATTTGGAAATTTGTGGGAAGACTGAATTTTGTTTCACCTTCTGTGATATATATATATATATATATATATATATATATATATATATATATATATATATATATATATATATATATAAACCGTTATATTCGCAATCTATGGGATCTGAAACATGAAATTTTCTTGTCGGCACTTCCGGATTGGGGTCTATTTCGAAAAAGAGGTGCCAGTGATTTTGTTAAATAACTGTTATTGTTATATATAACATATGTATATTAAAGAAAATACATTTTAGAAATAACCTCAAAACATATTTAATAACCTCAACTGATAAAAACCGTTAAATCTCTGAACGAAAATGGACGATGTTATCTAAAATCTTCTTCAACAAACACCCCTCGTACCTTCTCCTCCATATAAATCCGCATAAATATGAATCCAGCATGCTCCTCCTAGTCCTGCATTCTATCTTGTTTGATCGAAGCCCAAAGAGATTCAACCCTCTGGGTGTGAGCACCTGTTGTCAGGTCTACCAAGTTTTTGGAATGATTCACTACATAATGTTTATATCGCATACCCTCCACTTTCTTCAGTCCTTTGTATGCCTTCCAGCAATCTGAATATATCGTTGTCTCAGGCCTGACTGCCGCTTTAATACATGAAGTCAACATTTAAGCAGTTCTAAAGGGACTTGCTGATTGTCTTCAGTTCTGATATGGTCACTTAACAGAAATATATCCGGTAATACTGAAGGAGAGTGTCCTCAGCACCGATTTTCTTCAAAGTTTGCACTATAACGTATTTTGATGCACTAAAAACGAATCCGTTGAAAAAAAAGTTGCTCGCAACTAGGAAAGAAGTTATTAAGCACTAAAGTTCACTGTTATGGAGGTTATAAAAGACGGGGTAAACAGCTTATATGTAAACATGCGCATGCGCAATAGTCCTTAATGACGAAGTGTAATTGAAATTTAGACTCACCTGTGGTAGCTGACTTGGTCGTAAACTGTCGCTTTTGGGTATACGTGCTATGCGTTTCCGCTCGCTCAAGAAGATATCAAAACCCCTAAACAATCCAACTCGCAGAAATTTAAAGAATTCTATGCCCAAAAGTTGTCCAATGCAGTCTTCTAATCCTCCTAGACATCTAGGACAGTTTCATTTAAGTTCAACTGTTGCCCACATTTTGCGCAATCGAGAGAATTACTCAAAACTTTGTTTTGTATTAAAAATTTGAGTAATTCTTCTCGATTGTGGATAAGAATTATGAAGTCGTGTAACTTCATTTTTTTTCAACACTTTCTACAAAAAACTGTAATAACTATAACAATAACAAGCTAATTACAGCTTAGAGGGAATTAGAGAAGCTTAGAAGGAACAAATCATAAAGGCATTAGCTAATTATTAAGGGATTACTGTTATATAATACTTTTCAGGAGCGAAACAAGAAATTTGAAGAATGTTTTTTTATTTAAAAAAATGTTTCTGAATAAATCAGTGTTGGTAAATTTTAATAATTGATAGTTAATTTCAATTACACTTCTTCATTATGGACTATTGCGCATGCGCGAGTTTACAAGTACGTTGTTTATGCGATCGTTTGTAACCTTCTAATCGGTGCTGAGGACACTCTCCTTCAGTTTTACCATATATTCATTACGTTTGAGTCAAGATCACAAATGCAACCATAAAAAAATTATGAAATGAGGTTACCACAACATGTGGTTACATATTTTATAGAATCCAATTTATTTTATTTAGTTAAAGTATAACCACTGTTACTGATAAAATCACTGGTACCCCTTTTCCGAAATAGACCCCCGGATTGCATCAAGAGGTCAACCTCATAAGCGGGTTTCCTCCATATGGAAACGCGCTAAAACAAGCTATGTCTGATGAATGTTGACAGGCGCTATCCGGGAAGGTTTCAGCGCTCTCACTCAGGGAGGTTGTAAAGATTCATTATCAAGCTTATCATGATAAGGATTTTATTGGCAGTGACGGAAGAAACTTCGTTCTTTAATTTCGGACAAGACATTTTAACATGACCGCGACCTTTACAATAATAACTAGAGCCCGGAAGTTAGGCATTTATTTTTGGTTAAAATAGGCAGACAAAAAGGCAATTGAAATAGTGAAAATAGGCAGTACTGTAATTAAAATAGGTATTTATTAGGAGTGAAGGCAAAGAGGAATCTCACTCATTATTAATGAAAATATGTATTTTAAACACTCATTCATTTCTTTATTACCAATTTATCGCATAATTAGTGTACTTACTCTTACTTTCCCATGTAACAAGCAACAACAAGATGGTTTTAGCGCGGTTACTCCCTACCTCCATAGGGAGAACCCGCTTATGAGGTTGACCTCACGACGCGATCCGGAAGTGCCGAATAGAAACTTTCTCGTTTCAGACCCTATAGATCACGAAAATACAGGTGGTTTAAATTTGTATATATAAATATATATATATATATATATATATATATATACCTATATATATATATATATATATATATATATATATATATATATATATATATATATATGCTTGTCTGTTCGCTCTCTAGCAAGCTCAAAAATGGTCCGATTTTGATGAAATTTGGTACAAAAATCTTTCGTCTAATTTGAAAGGTCAAGTTCGTTAACCACCAGAATCCGCCCACTGGAAAAAAGTGTTTGGGGCGAAATTCGCGCAAAAAAAATCGCAACGCTTACGTTTTTGAGCTCATATGCTTGCAGGTACTTGTTTTATAGGTTTCATAACATAGGAAAACGAATGAAACCGTTTCCGGGGCGATATCTGTAACCGTTTCTGAGAAAAGTGGAATCAATGTTTTTGTAAGTCATTATTTTTTTGTGGGTACTTAGAATCGCAGGATTCAATTGAAATATTTTCTACATCTTGGAAATTAACCCCAACTAAGATGTTTAAATGTTGGTTATATTTGGAGTTAAGTAAGTATGCGAGAAAAAAAAAATTATTAATAGACATGAAAAGTTTTCGGATCTGAGGTGACCATTCGAATGCTTACTAAATTCTCTACAAAAAAGATTCTGAAGCAATATTCGATGGGGCAACGTCAATCAGAGATATAAGCGCTTAAAACTTAAAAAAGTGTTTGTTTTGAAAGGGTTTTTATCTTTGTTTATCTCACTTTTTAATTGGTTGATTTTTGTTTTAAATTGCATTCATTAGTAAAATTAGTATTGTAGTAAAATAAGCTAACAAACGGTGAAAGATATTGGTAATAAGTTTGGAGTGGATTTGGTAATCAAGATGGCTGTGGCTAATCGTTGGCTGTTTTGAATTCTCCTATCTATATAACCTTCCTCATAGCCTCCAACTAAAGTTATTGTCATTTCTTATTTTTTAGAAAGATTTAACCCACGACAGAATGGAATTTTATTCGCCATGAAGCACATATTTACAGTTAATTATAACAGTAAAACGAATTTGCTAGTAAAACAAGATACTTAAAATGACAACGAATTTTTGGTTGTGTAGAATAGAGCCTTCTCAGCAAAATTTGAAGAGTAAGTACGTTTTCAGTACATAGGTATATTGACTTATACAGATTAAGAATTATCCGCTTCTGTGTAAGATGGCTACTGTCAGTTTCATGTGATTTGTGATGCTAATCTATTTTATTTCTTCGAGATGTACGTAACCGCGCTAAGATGACGCAGTTCCTGCGAGTCGGACTTTTTTCATAGTATCAACTGTCATAGACCTTCTCAGAAAAAATGTTTTTCGGCATAGAAAAACTTCCTCTGCATTATCTTATCATTTCGAAATCCGGTATCCTAGGTAACTACAACATTGTCACAGCAAAAGGGGTGTGAGGAAGGAGATGTACTTCTCTCATCCTCTCTCTTTCCTCCTATTCATTATGCCTGTGCATTCCTTCTACCAAGGAAGGCTCTCTCATTCCATGGGTTGGGAAAACAAGCTTTCGAATTGATATTTGTGACGGCAAAATGTAATTTAATTTGTGAAACTTTTTTTGTTTTCGACGAACTGAAATTCGAAATTCGTATTGTGCTTTTTAAAATGTTTAAATCGCAGAAAAAAAAATGCATAACAAGCAAAAAAGGCAAAAAAAAAAAGCTTTAAATCTTAAAATACCCAAAATAGGCCAAATAAAAATTGTCTCTAGACTTCCTAAATGCACGGAAACATATTTATTTCTATCTGATTCTTCAATATATCCATTCCGATAAAAAAGGCATTTTGCCTAACTTCCGGGCTCTACTCATAACCTATAAATTTTTTCCAATTAGCGAGGCCCCCACGGCGCCCGGGCCCAGGACAACCCCCTGACCCTCAAACCCAAATAGAATTGAAAACAAGCACCTGCCACCAAAAGCTCAAATATTTCGTCCACAAACAAAACCAACATCCATATAAAGACATCTAATAAAAACACTCACACCCCAGTACAATCAACACACTGCCCTGAGCCACTGATTGTCACAAAACGTTATAATCAACTCAGGGGCCCACTCCTTTATGTGCTCTAGAGTTAACATTCGACTCAGAAAAAAAAAAAAAAAAACAACATAAATTTCAATCGTTTTCATTGAGGTTTTGAAACAAATCATAGAACTAGTGAGGAAATGAATGATGGAACGTCCTATTGGGACGTTAAAATTGTTTGAGGCTTTCGGAATAGGTTGTATTCATCAAGACAAGTTGCAACAAGTATTTTGAGTGTAAATTAATTCAGGGTGATTTTGTTGAAGGAATTCGTCGATGTTTGTACCACCCAACAAGCAGACACACAAATCGCGGTATTTAATTTTAACTCATGACAAAACAACGTCAGTACCTAGAAAGAACTGGAATTCAGGGCCGCCACATGGGGGGGGGGACAACCGGGTACAGTTGTCCCGGGCCCGGGCGCGGTGGGGGCCCGGGCCGATCCTCGCTCATGGGAAAACAAGTACCGAAAGTTACCTTTGCAGCACCGATTGTCGGCTTTTATTCTCATTTTCCTCAAAACTCAAGATGAAAATAATTTTAAAGGGCCCAAAGTCCTATAAAAAAAGTACTAGAATTTTCATTCTGGCTCTGAGAAGGGGGCCCTTGATCTGGTCCCGGGCCCGGCTCTGAGATGTTGCGGCCCAGCTGGAATTAAAAGTGTTTTGACGTGGGGACATGTATTATCTGAGCCAATACAGTAAACTAGATACAAAGGTATACTCTAATCCTTTCCTTTCTTTGCGGTCTTTTGATCTGATAAGCAGATAAAGGCTGATGATATTTGTTCTAATCTTCACTTTAACACTTCTGGTTTGAAAAGTGATCTTCCTCCACATCTCGGAGAAAGCTGGCGTTTTAATGCGCTCTAATTTTTTATATCGCAACTCCAGTCAATCCAACTCGTTGATAATATAGATCAAGGATGGGTTTTCGGTGGATAATGGACCGATATGCAATGAGCATCGCTTCGAAACACTCAACATCTTCCTTGCTCTTCTGCTTGTTTTAAGTCCAAATTGCTTATTACAACTTCTCAAGCCACGCCTCCAAAAGGTCCGTGTACCCAAATATAGCTGCATGTCATGTAAAGTGGCACACTTCCTTTGCTTCGGTAAAATATTGCATTCCTGTAAAAAGTCAATAGCATCTTTTTCAGTCTTATGCAAATCCCAAATAAGCATTTTTGCAGGATCAAGAAGAAGCGCACAAAGACGAAGAAAACGTAACTATTACGCAAAAACGCACAACAAACTCGCACAAAAACTGAAATCGCGTAAGAAACAACAATTGCCTGGGTAAATAAAGCAGAAATGAATTGCGTTATAAAGACAAAGGAAACATGATGTTTTCTATAAAGGCAATAGCCAATGAAATCTCTCATAGTGATTGACCAATAGAAATGCGTTATCCATGATCCAGATCTCTGAACGAGACCCGCCTCTTTAACCTGCTTTCACGCTAATACGTGAGTACCGAAATGCGTTATCCATGATCCAGATCTCTGAACGAGACCCGCCTCTTTAACCTGCTTTCACGCTAGTACGTGAGTACCGAAATGCGTTATCCATGATCCAGATCTCTGAACGAGACCCGCCTCTTTAACCTGCTTTCACGCTAGTACGTGAGTACCGAAATGCGTTATCCATGATCCAGATCTCTGAACGAGACCCGCCTCTTTAACCTGCTTTCACGCTAATACGTGAGTACCGAAATGCGTTATCCATGATCCAGATCTCTGAACGAGACCCGCCTCTTTAACCTGCTTTCACGCTAATACGTGAGTACCGATATGCGTTATCCATGATCCAGATCTCTGAACGAGACCCGCCTCTTTAACCTGCTTTCACGCTAATACGTGAGTACCGAAATGCGTTATCCATGATCCAGATCTCTGAACGAGACCCGCCTCTTTAACCTGCTTTCACGCTAGTACGTGAGTACCGAAATGCGTTATCCATGATCCAGATCTCTGAACGAGACCCGCCTCTTTAACCTGCTTTCACGCTAGTACGTGAGTACCGAAATGCGTTATCCATGATCCAGATCTCTGAACGAGACCCGCCTCTTTAACCTGCTTTCACGCTAGTACGTGAGTACCGAAATGCGTTATCCATGATCCAGATCTCTGAACGAGACCCGCCTCTTTAACCTGCTTTCACGCTAGTACGTGAGTACCGAAATGCGTTATCCATGATCCAGATCTCTGAACGAGACCCGCCTCTTTAACCTGCTTTCACGCTAGTACGTGAGTACCGAAATGCGTTATCCATGATCCAGATCTCTGAACGAGACCCGCCTCTTTAACCTGCTTTCACGCTAGTACTTGAGTACCGAAATGCGTTATCCATGATCCAGATCTCTGAACGAGACCCGCCTCTTTAACCTGCTTTCACGCTAATACGTGAGTACCGAAATGCGTTATCCATGATCCAGATCTCTGAACGAGACCCGCCTCTTTAACCTGCTTTCACGCTAGTACGTGAGTACCGAAATGCGTTATCCATGATCCAGATCTCTGAACGAGACCCGCCTCTTTAACCTGCTTTCTCGCTAGTACGTGAGTACCGAAATGCGTTATCCATGATCCAGATCTCTGAACGAGACCCGCCTCTTTAACCTGCTTTCACGCTAATACGTAAGTACCGAAATGCGTTATCCATGATCCAGATCTGAACGAGACCCGTCTCTTTAACCTGCTTTCACGCTAATACGTGAGTACCGTGCAATTGTTTTTGTCTTGGATGAACGTAAATTAATTATGTGCTTTTCAAAAATTGTTAAATCGCAGAAAAAGAATTGAATAACAAAAAAAGAAGAAGAATTGAATAACAAAAGCAAAAAAAAGTTTTAAATCTTAGAATAGGAAACGGAAGCCAAAATAGGCAAAATAAAAATTGTCTCTACACTTCCTAAATGCACGAAAACATATTTATTTCTAACTAATTCTTCAATATATCCGTTCAGATAAAATATACATTTTGCCTAACATCAGGGCTCTAATAATAACAAAGTGCGTTTGACATATTCTTGAAGTCAGTGTTCCTCAAATTTACTTTATGGTAAAACTTATAAAATTTACTTTTCGTTTTGAACGCTGCCATGGGCGTATATAAGGGAGAGGCTGCAGCTCCCCCCCCCCTGAAATTTTGATTTGATGGTAAAAATTTGTCGTAAAACCCTTAAAAATAAATTAAATAAGATCACGAAGTGCATAAAAAAGTTTTTATTTTACGTGTAATAGCGTTATAGTTGGCTCAAACTATTCCAAGTTCTAATACCCTGGAAATGGTCGCAGCCACCCCCCCCCCCCCCGAAATTTTTCCAGCCCCTCCCGAAATTATTTTCTATATACGCCCATGAACGCTGCAAATACATACTGTGACTGATTCTCCTTTTTCATGTTTCTCTCATATTCTGCCAAAAGCGAGTTCTTCATAATATGAAGAACACGCTTTCGCGAATATATTATATTCAAAAGTAACTGCTGATTTGTCCTTATTGAACAAAATGTCTAATGCTGATACTACTGAGCCAAAATCGTACGGCATTGCTACAAGAAATTGATTTAGTATCGCTTCCTTTTAGCACTTTCCTCCGAAGGAAAGTAGCTATTGAGGTTGGACTCATGACGGAATTTTTCCAATTCTTCACAGAGTACGTAGGAAAAAATTCAATAATGTTAATAGAACATTTAATCAAATTTTTATTATTAACTAGCTGTTACCCGGCATGCCATGCTACTCCTACTTTCTGCATCTAGAAAAGCAAAAATAAATTAGAAGCTAAATAAGTAATAATAAAATCTAATAACGCAAATCTGTAACTATTTGGGTTCATAGTTTTGACCCATGACGTCCAAACGATTTTGACTTAGCCTATAACACTCCCCGGTTCAAGACCTACATGTGTGCCAAGTTTCATCAAAATCAGTCGAACTGTGTGGATTTGTATAAGGAACAAACATACAAACAGGCAGCTGGTGCACGTTTTTGACCTAGCCAAGGAAAATTCCCGGATCAAGACCTACCTGTGTGCCAAGTCTGGTCAAAATCGGTCAAACTGTGCGGATTTGTATAAGGAACAAACAGACGAACAGATGAACAAACAGACATGTGATTTTTATATATATAGATATGATTCAACAGTGGATTATAAAATTTACGTAGCAAGAATATATCATAAATTGTTAGAGGGCTTCAGTGAAGGCTTTTGAAGATGTTTAACAAGCTTTGAGTGTGATTGGTTCAAAAACACAATGGGCTTATTTTATCATTTGTGTTGAAGCTGTGTAAATTTATTGCTACCTTTCAGCTGAGGCTGAGAGTATCTGAATATGTGATATGTGTGTGTGTGTGTGTGTGTGTGTGTGTGTGTGTGTGTGTGTGTGTGTGTGTGTGTGTGTATATATATATATATATATATATATATATATATATATATATATATATATATATATCTGTACACCAGAGGTAAAGGACGCCACGTCACATATTTGTAATTATTCAGGAGAGCCAATTTTCCATAACTTTGAACTATTAAAATTTGTATCTTCCGTACTTATAGAAACAATTTAAAGAAACTGTTTTACATTGTTAGCACTTTCCTCCGAAGGAAAGTAGCTATTGAGGTTGGACTCATGACGGAATTTTTGAAAAATTTCTTCAAATCTTTATCGATCCTACCTAGTAGACTCCGAAAATGACCCCCGTTAAAATTTATATATATCTATATATATATATATACATATATGTATATATGTATATATATATATATATATATATTTATATATATATATATATATATATGCATATATATATATATGTGTCTGTTAACACGATAGCGGCCAGAGTTTTTGTTTTTTCGTCACGAAACTTGGTATATAGCATTCAATTAGCAAACGATTGAACGAGTTCGTTAACCACCAAAGTCGCTCCACCGGAAGGGGGGGTTTACCCCGAACCCAAAACACTAATTTGACTATGTCAGCCGTAATATTTGTTATATTTCAACGAAACTTAGTATTCGTAGTGGTAATATAGAGAGAAAAGTGAGATATAAAAATGAACTAAATCGGTTCATTAGAAGGGGGGGTTTACTCCGGACCAACAATACCAATTCGCCACTACCAGCCGTGATTTTTGGTATATTTCGATGAAACTCGGTATTCGTAGTGGTAATCCACAGGTAAATAACTGCTGTAAAAATAAACTAAATCGGTTCATTAGGAGGGGGGGGGGTTTACTCCGGACCCACAATACCAATTCGCCACTACCAGCCGTGATTGTTGGTATATTTCGACGAAACTCGGTATTCGTAGTGGTAATCTACAGGTAAATATGTGTTGTAAAAATAAACTAAATCGGTTCATTAGAAGGGGGGGTTTACTCTTGACCCAAATTCTTAATATACTCATACCGGTCGTAATTTCTGCTGTATTGTAACGAAACGAGGTATACGTCGTGGTTAACTCATGAGAAAGAAGTGTTGTAAAAATGAGCTGAATCGGTCAATCGGAAAGCGGGGGTTTAATTTGTAATATAATTCAATAGAAAAGCCCGTCAGACGTAGGTTCACAAAGCCGCCGCAAGGAGCGCTTTCTACCACTAGAGTGACTGTATCCTGTTCCTGCGTTAGATCAAAATACGATAATATGAGGTTTTTTGTATTTATTACGTAGTGTAATAGGTACCATGTGTAACTCTGGAAGCAAATTATTAATTGATCAGTTACTCATTACAAATTTAAAAGAGAACTATTCATGTTTTTATTTTATTTATGTAGGATATTTTAAGCAAATTGTTCTGGAAAGCAATCTACACTACCCAAATTCTGAGGAAAGTGCTTAGTTATGCAGCTCCTGCGTGACGGACTTTTCTAAGTTACCATCAGCTACCCATACTTCCGATGCCATGGTTTTAAACTGTAGCAAAAACTCTTGAAAATGCCTATAGAAAAGAATAGAATAGAATAATCTTTATTTACAAAAACTCGTTTTCGAGATATGGACACGTCATATAATAATATTATAATACATTTAATAATACATTTTCAGATTTAAGTCAAGATGCCAGTCCGGATGCTGAATCTATTTCAAAAAATTCTTAAGTTGTGTAACACATTCTTTGTCGGAGTATTCTTTTCAGTTTCAGTTGGTCGGCTGGATGTTTCTTTATTCCTGAGGCAGGAAATTGAACAAAACTGCTCCACAAAACTCCACTCCTTTCCTATATGACATTCATGCAGAAAATATGTTATCATCAAAACGTTTTTGTCAAGTACATTAAGCCAGAGTGACCACTACTCAAGGTTTACAGACATTTTTCCGTCATGCCAGTGGCCTTCCATTCCATCCTTTAATATCGCTCATAAAAAAATAAATTTATCAATCCTTGAGTTTGCCTATTTGCCTTTCTATTTAGGCGATATAAATGATAATTTATACAATTTAAATGATAAGCACCCATTCAGTTGTTATTGAGTTTTTTCCTAATTGTAGATTTAATGCCCTGATTCCTAATTGTATGGAGATTTGATCACTTCAAACCGACTTAATAAAAGACCAGCCAGAGTATCCTCCAATAACAGAAGGTCTGGAATGGCGGACTCCCGGAGACATAGCAGGACAGGAAGCCAAGGGAGGAATGGAGATTGTGCCAAAGAGGATGATAAAATATCACATCCAGATAAACCGTAAGTACACACTGAACATTAATTCACTACGATATTTCCTGTTTCAAAAAAGGCTACAGCCTCTAAATCTTGACTGATTTCAATGTATTTTTTTTTCGGGACTTTTTGCGAAGTTACTTTTGAAGTAGCAGTAGTGATTTATAACACTTACTCGTACTCGCTGATAAGCTTACTGATTAGCTTATAGGTTCTTTGCTAGTTATCTATCACTACTTGACTCGTTATCTACGGTTATAATTCATTTTAGATAATGACAAGCAATATTTATTAATACAAATGTTAATATGATCAAAATCAATTCTCCCAACTATGAAAAAAGTTATTAATCATTAAAGTTGACTGTTTTGCAGGTAATGAAGGATAACAAACAACGATATTTGTAAACAAACATATTTTATTCCTTTTCTCTCTCTCTTTATTGGATATTTTACATTTATTAAGCATTACATGCTATGCGTTTCCTGCTCGCTCAAGAAGATATCAAAACTCTAGTCAATCCAACTCGAAATTAATAGAATTATATTAATTTTAGCGACTCTAGTCTATCCAACTCGCTAAAATTAATAGGATTCCATTAATTTTTCCGAGTAAGAAACCAATCCCTTTTTCTTTGTCAGGAACATCGCGAACTAATTGTAAAAGACTCATTTTTTTCTCACTAACATAAGCAGAGCTTTTTCATAAACAAAAACTAATTCACTGTTGAAGGTTACTTTACTCCCAGCAAGAACCAATGCAATTGGTCGTCGGAATCCTCCAATAGGAAGGCAAAGGAGTTATGCGCATGCGCTGAATCACTGATACAATCACTACTGCTACTTCAAAAGTAACTGGATGTGGTCTTCGCAAAAAGACCCATTTTTTCTTAAATGAAAGCTAATAAAATTTAGATCAACTTTGCCCAGCAGATTTTATGGGTCTCTTTGCGAAGACCACATCCAGTTACTTTTGAAGTAGCAGTAGTGATTGTATCAGTGATTTAGCGCATGCGCATAACTACTTTGCCTTCCTTTTGGAGGATGCTGATGACCAATTGCATTCGTTCTTGCTGGGAGTAAAGTAACCTTCAACAGTGAATTAGCTTTTGTTTATGAAAGAGCTCTGCTTATGTTAGTGAGAAAAATGAGTCTTTTACAATTAGTTCGCGATGTTACTGACAAAGTAAAAGGGATTGGTTTCTTACTGGGAAAAAATAATGGAATCCTATTAATTTTAGCAAGTTGGATAGACTAGGGTTGCTACAAGTAATATAATTCTATTAATTGCGAGTTGGATTGACTAGGGTTTTGATATCTTCTTGAGCGAGCGGACACGCATAGCATGTAATGCCTAATAAATGTAAAATATCCAATAAAGAGAGAGAGAAAAGGAATAAAATATGTTTGTTTACAAATAAAATTGTTTGTTGTCCTTCATAAGCTGCAAAACAGTCAACTTTAATGCTTAATAACTTATTTCATAGTTGAGAGAATTGATTTTGATCATATTAACCTTTTTATAAATAAATATTGCTTGCCATTATCTAATATGAATTATAACCATAGATAACGAGTCAAGAAGTAGTAGATAACCAGCAAAGAACCTATAAGCTAATCAGTAAGCTTATCAGCGAGTACGAGTAACTGTTATAAATCACTACTGCTACTTCAAAAGTAACTGGATGTGGTCTTCGCAAAAAGACCCGATTTTAATTTTTTATTTGCCTTGTTTATTAAATTACGTCTCACAAGTTTTGAATTGAACATAAAATAATATTTTACTGATATCGTTGAAATTAAACATTCAAAACCTGATTAGACTTGGAAAAATCAGACTGACTCATCTTCAAAACATAAATTGACCTTAATTCAACCCAGAGATTAATTGAAATAATATGATATTTGAATAATTTGAAAATAGATTTTCATGTTCACCTACATTAAGTTAGATGACAAATAAAATATTACAAGGTAGGAATTGTCGGGGTTCGGTCACTGCTACTTAATAAAACTACATTTTATCATAAAAATGGTTTTATAAAATATTAATAATTAATGGACAAAATAAAATATTATTTTATGTTCAATTGTTAAAGTTCGTGAATTATTTACATGTAATTTAATAAACAGGGGAAAAAAAAAAAAAAAAAAATCTGGCTAGACAAAGTTGTTCTTAATTTGATTAGATTTCATTTTTCACAGTGGTGGAAGAAAGTAGATTTTGGAAAACGCTGATTTCGATTATCTAGTTTGTGATTCTCACAATATATTAGCTACAGGATCTAGGAACAGGGTGATTTTTTCCTGTTTCATGAGTATTCCCATTAATTTAGGCCCAATGTCAGAATACTGGAAGTTTGACCAAATTACACACTACTCTAAATGAGTGATATATAATTGTAAAACAGGGAGAAAAAAATTATCATGATGGTCAACTAAGTTACACGTCAGTCAAACTGGATATAAAAAAAATTAGAGCGCATTAAAACGCCAGCTTTCTCCGAGATGTGGAGGAAGATCACTTTTCAAACCAGAAGTGTTAAAGTAAAGATTAGAACAAATATCATCAGCCTTTATCTGCTTATCAGATCAAAAGACCGCAAAGAAAGGAAAGGATTAGAGTATACCTTTGTATCTAGTTTACTGTATTGGCTCAGATAATACATGTCCCCACGTCAAAACACTTTTAATTCCAGCTGGGCCGCAACATCTCAGAGCCGGGCCCGGGACCAGATCAAGGGCCCCCACTTCTCAGAGCCAGAATGAAAATTCTAGTACTTTTTTTATAGGACTTTGGGCACTTTAAAATTATTTTCATCTTGAGTTTTGAGGAAAATGAGAATAAAAGCCGACAATCGGTGCTGCAAAGGTAACTTTCGGTACTTGTTTTCCAATGAGCGAGGATCGGGCCCGGGACAACTGTACCCGGTTGTCCCCCCCATGTGGCGGTCCTGAATTCCAGTTCTTTCTAGGTACTGACGTTGTTTAGTCATGAGCTGTCATGAGTTAAAATTAAATACCGCGATTTGTGTGACTGCTTTTTGGGTGGTACAAACATCGACGAATTCCTTCAACAAAATCACCCTGAATTAATTTACACTCAAAATACTTGTTGCAACTTGTCTTGATGAATACAACCTATTCCGAAAGCCTCAAACAATTTTAACGTCCCAATAGGACGTTCCATCATTCATTTCCTCACTAGTTCTATGATTTGTTTCAAAACCTCAATGAAAACGATTGAAATTTATGTTGTTTTTTTTTTTTCTGAGTCGAATGTTAACTCTACAGCACATAAAGGAGTGGGCCCCTGAGTTGATTATAACGTTTTGTGACAATCAGTGGATCAGTGTGTTGATTGTACTGGGGTGTGAGTGTTTTTATAAGATGTCTTTAATATGGATGTTGGTTTTGTTTGTGGACGAAATATTTGAGCTTTTGGTGGCAGTTGCTTGTTTTCAATTCTGTTTGGGTTTGAAGGTTAGGGCCCCCACAAGGGGGGGGGGAGGACTGCAGAGTACAGTTGTCCCGGGCCCGGGCGCCGTGAGGGCCTCGCTAATTGGAAAAAATTTATAGGTTATGAGTAGAGCCCGGAAGTTAGGCAAAATGCCTTTTTTATCGGAATGGATATATTGAAGAATCAGATAGAAATAAATATGTTTCCGTGCATTTAGGAAGTGTAGAGACAATTTTTATTTTGCCATTTTTGCCTATTTTAAGATTTAAAGCTTTTTTTTTTTTTGCCTTTTTTGCTCGTTATACATTTTTTTCCTGCGATTTAAACATTTTAAAAAGCACATAACGAATTTCGAATTTCAGTTCGTCGAAAACAAAAAAAGTGTCACAAATTAAATTACATTTTGCCGTCACAAATATCAATTCGAAGGCTTGTTTTCCCAACCCATGGATTGAGAGAGCCTTCCTTGGTAGAAGGAATGCACAGGCATAATGGATAGCAGGAAAGAGGGAGGATGAGAGAAGTACGTCTCCTTCCTCACACCCCTTTTGCTGTGACAATGCTGTAGTTACCTGGTATTCCGGATTTAGAAAAGATAAGATAATGCAGAGGAAGTTTTTCAATAATGAAAAACATTTCTTCTTAGAAGGTCTATGAGAGTTCACACTTTGAAAATCATCTTGTTGTTGCTTGTAAGAAGGGAAAGTAAGAGTAAGTACACTAATTCTGTGATAAATTGATAATAAAGAAATGAATGAGTATTTAAAATACATATTTTCATTAATAATGAGTGAGATTCCTCTTTGCCTTCACTCCTAATAAATGCCTATTTTAATTACAATACTGCCTATTTTCAGTATTTCAAGTGCCTTTTTTCTGCCTATTTTAACCAAAAATAAATGCATATCTTCCGGGCTCTAATTATGAGCTTGTAAAAAGAATGGGGTTTAGAAATGTAGACGGGCGAAGCCTATAGTTATTTGAATTGGATCTATATTTTTTTAATGTACATGAACGACAAAACAAGTGCAGTCCCAGAATAGTATATTTCATTAGGAGTCGTAATAAAACTACAAGTACCGAAAGTGACCTTTTCTGCGCCGATTGTCGGCTTTTATTCTCATTTTGCTCAAAACTCAAGATGAAAATAATTTTAAAATGCCCAAAGTCCTATAGCAAAGTACTAGAATTTTCATTCTGGCTCTGAGAAGTGAGGGCCCGTGATCTGGTCTTGGGCCCGGCTCTGAGATGTGGCGGCCCTGTTGAGGGTTGGGGAATTATTCGATTTCTATGATGACCTGTGCTTCTCTCCACAATGTACACACTTAATTCCGTTATCATCGGCCGTACAAATGTTTGTCAAGTGAGGTCCTGCACAACGGCTGCATCGTGGATCAAGCTTGCAATAATTTTTTGTGTGGCCTACCCTCAAGCTCAACTGTAACGATAGTGTAGTAGAGTGCTATGAGGTTAAATACTGTTTGGCCCTTTTCATCGTTTTTTAATTCTACTGCACATAACGGAGTGGGCTCCTCTGTCGATTATGAAGTCATGTGACACTCAGGACCCGATATTTCTTATTTGAGAGAAGTAGTGGACACCTCGGATTACGACAAAATGGTTTCATCGTATAAGAGATATCCTTTGAGCAATTTTTTTCGCAATTTTTACTAAAAACCTGCTTTCCTTTGGATGAATTCTTGTGGTCAACAGCCTGGACCTTCCTTTACTCTCCTAGCCCCTAGATTTAGGGATAAATGATTGTTAAGCAGAAATCCAAGCGGGAAAGCGTTTTATTAGCGCGGTTCCTCCCTCCCTCCATAGGGAGGAACCAAGCTTATAGGGCTGCCCTCATGACGCAATCCGGAACTGCCAACTAGAAAATTTTACGTTTCAGAACACCTAGAGAACGAAAATAACAGTGGTTCAAATTTTTACCGATATATATATATATATATATATATATATATATATATATATATACAGGGTGTCCGAGTATATGTGTCCACCCCCTTTTCCTCCTAGAGTTGTTGGAATTTTGATATGAAACTTGGTAGGTCATAGTTATGTTGCATGAGGTTTCTTTTGAAGGTTTAGTTGACTTTGTAACATTCTCCAGCGCATCTAACTCTTTTCCAATAGCAGCAGGTATTTTTTATGACGAATTTTGATAGAAAATTTAATTTCAAGACTAATTTATTCCGAGACAACTTTTGATCCGACGCACCGTTTGCGCGTAAAACGCAAAAAACTGAAACATATCGCCCTTTTGTAGACAAATTCCTATTTATCACTGAAACCAAGCCTTGTACGTAAAAACACCTCGATACAAACGTTCTAGCCTATTAATTTTCCTTTCAGATGATACCAAGATCAAAGTTGTAGGTTTAATATTTAACGGGATATTATGAATGAAAAATATACCTTAAAAGTTTTAAAAAATAAATCAGAAAATCGATATGAATAGAAAAAGTCCGACTCGCAGGAACTGCCTCATCTTAGCGCGGTTCCGTTCTTATCCCTAGTCTAATTTCGAAAGATTAAAATAGAAGCAGTTATTATTTTGTTGAGAGGAGATCGTTGACCGTTGATGATGCAAGGTAGGGATTGTCCGGGTTAGGTCACTGCTACTTAATAATACATACCCCATATGTGTAGGTATGTAGGCATATATATGTACATATGTGTGCGTGTATATGTGTATGTGTATATGCATAAATATAAATATATATATATTATATATGTATATATATATATGTATATATATATATATATATATATATATATATATATATATATATATATATATATATATTTACATAGATATGTGCATATATTAGTGTTAAATATGTCCTACTTGTATTTACAGCCCTGATGAAGGCTTGAAGTTCAAGCCGAAACGTCGGCACAATAAAACCATTTTTACGATAAAATGTAGTTTTATTAAGTAGCAGTGACCGAACCCTGACAGTTATATTTTGGTTCCACCAGTCTTGAAAGGTAGGATTTACAATCTGACCTGGAAGGGTCGGCAACACAAGAAACCGTGCCGCTAGTTGCAATGTCTTGGAATCTTGGAAATCTATATTTCTAACAATAAATTGTTTTTGTTATTTTACTTAACCTGTTTTATTTTCGAATACATTATCCAACTATAAGCAATTAAAAAATAACAAGGAATAAAATACAGGCAAAAAGAACACTTCGAATAAGCGAAATCAATTACTTTAAAGCTTTAAGCTCTTATTTCTCCGATTGACATCGCCTAATCAAAACTTTCATTAGAACCTTTTATGTAGAGCATTTAATAAGCTTTCTAATGGTATTCTTCCGTTTACCAAAATTCTCAAGAGTTTTCGAGATATTAAAGAAAGTTCCCAAAATTTATATTATTTCTAGCAACAGAAAATTGGCCTCATTTTTCATATCCTGTTTTACACACAACATTTTCGCAACATAAGAAATTACAAAAATAAAAAGCAATAAAAAACGAAGGGAAAGAGACAAAAATTACAACAAGAACGACAAAAACCCGTTCATAAGAACAAAACAGACGTATTTGAAGTTTTAAGCACTTATTTCTCCGATTGACATAACCTAATCAAAAATAGTTTTAGAATCTTTTTTGTAGAGACTTTAGTAAGCTTTTAAATAGTTTCTATCCACTTACCACGATTTCCCAACCGTGTTCGAGATATTAATGAAAGTATACGAACTTCCCAAAACTTTTCATGTCTGTTCATAAAATATTTTATTCTAACCCTTCCTTAACTCCAAACGTAACACAACTTTCAACATATTAGTTTTAATGAAAGTAGAACATGCAGATAAAGTTTCAACTGAATCCCATGATTCTAAGTACCCAAACCAAAAACGGTATTCAAAAAATATTTTTCCAATTTTCTCAAAAACTGTTAAAGCTATCGCCTTGAAAATGGTTTCATTCGTTTTCCTAGCCCAGGAATCATATAAAACGAGTACTTAGAAGCTTATGAACTCAAAAACGTAAGCGTTACGATTTTTTTTGCGCGAATTTCGCCCCAAACGCCATTTTCCGGTAGGCGGATTTCGCTGGTTAACGAACTTGACCTTTCAAATTGGACGACGGATTTTTGTACCAAATTTCATCAAAATCGGACCATTCGTCTTCGAGCTAGAGAGCGAACAGACAAATATATATATATATATATATATATAAATATATACATATATATATATATACAAATTTGAACCACCATCATTTTCGGTCTCTAGGGGTTCTGAAACGCAAAATTTTCTAGTCGGCACTTCCGGATTGTTTCATTGTATCAACCTTATAAGCGGGGTTCCTCCCTATGGGGGAGGGAGGAACCGCGCTAAAAGTAGCTGTCATAAACACTAAAAAAAAAGTACTTATTTACTGTATGAAAAAGTAAATAAAAATTATTATAAAACAGAACAGAATAAATTTCTTTTTGCATTTGAAATTATTATATCATAAAACTAAAAAAAAAAAAATTGCCTTTGTTTTAATTCTTGCCAAGAAGGGTTTCTTGGGGTGCTGATTTTAAATCTGCTATTATTTTTGGCGTAAAAAAATGTATGATACTAGTTTACCTGAAAACTTAAGCATATTTTTGAATATATTTGATGAAATATAAATTATTGTTTAACAATTATATTTTTCTTTTAATCTACTCTACAAAACAAATGAATTGGTGAAAGAATGTCGATATCATTTTCCAAACTCGATATAAAAAATAAAGCACTTTCAACCTATTTTATTTTATTTCCAAGCTCCTAAGGCGTATTAGACGGAACGCTCGGACACGTACGTGTCGATTATTTTTCGATGTAGAATCATCAGAAAAAAATTGGTCCAAATCGGTGACCCCATCGCTGTATACTCCCCTTATAAGTTTCATATGAAAATTCCAACAACTCTAGGAGGAAAAGGGGGTGGACACATATACTGGGACACCCTGTATATATATATATATATATATATATATATATATATATATATATGTGTGTGTGTGTGTGTGTCTGTAGGCCCCAGAATAATCGTCTGGTCGGACCCTTACAACCGTGACCTATTTGAGGTCATAAATTATTTCATGAAAGCCGAAGACAAGGTATAGTTGGGATTCGGCTAGGAGAAAAACGTCAGACTTTCAGGAAGAAATCTGTATTTGGACATTTCGGCTGCACATTGGCAGCCTTCTTCAGCTAAAAAATACATACAAATTATAAGTAAAAAAACAGGCAGAAGTGAGCGTATTATATACATCATCACAATGATTAGAACCAATCTTATTATTAAAAAATGAAAATGCGGTACTTGGAAAGTAAACAGTATGTTGAAAGTAGTAAGTAAACAGTACAAAAACTAACAATTTTATAAAGAACATTTTTATATTGTGAGAAACATAATCTATTCTATAGGTAAAACGCGCTAAGATGATGCAGTTCCTGCGAGTCGGACTTTTTCTTGTGAGTGTTTTTGGAAATGTTGGTTTCTTTCCTTTGAAAAAATTATCGTATTAGTTATTATTCTTGTTATTGTCATCTGTTCGTAGCATATCTGTATCATCAGACTTGATAATTGTACTTTTAAATTTGTACAGATTTCAAATAAATAAATAAAAAATAGTTATTATTAAAGTCTTTCTAAATCATGCCAGATAAAAACATTATATAGAAACAATAAGCAGACGGAGTTCCGTACTGTCAAAGCCTAACCTTTAGCAAATAGTAATTTCGAGTTATATTGGCTCGACTTAGGATTGGCCACTCAAGACTTACTCACGAGTACCTCATGACAAGACAAGAGACACCATTTTGTGAAATTTGAAATACTGAACTGACAATAAAACATATTCTAACAGACTGCATTAGACGACAAGACTTAACCATACCATTCAACATGTGTGAACTTCTCGCTGAAGGTAGCCAGTACATAGACAGTATCTTAAGGGTGGGTTTACACTTGCTAGTTATTGCAGGAAATTTATATCAGACAGAAATTGCGACTAGTGTAAACAATGAGCAATTTATGTCTGAGATATATATTTCTATCCCGAGCAATAAGTGTCGACACTTCTATACCGTCAGGTGAATACGCTGATTATAAAGAGAGAAATAAATGTCAGACAGAAATATCTTGGTTTCTAGCTATATTGCCGAAACTTCTATACCAAGCAGAATGGACTAGACAGGACATATATGTCTGAGTGTAAACAGGCCGGACATTTATTGCAAAGCGAGAACCGTCCTATACATATCCATGACATAAATGTCTAGCTATTTCTGTCCGTATGTTAACTTGCAAGAGAATATCTATCCGACACTTATATCGTGACATATATCCTGACATATATGTCTGAGTGTAAACAGGCCGGACATTTATTGCAAAGCGAGAACCGTCCTATACATATCCATGACATAAATGTCTAGCTATTTCTGTCCGTATGTTAACTTGCAAGAGAATATCTATCCGACACTTATATCGTGACATATATTTCCTGCCAGAAATATCAAGTGTAAACGCACCCTAACATATTTACAAAGTACAGGATTATACGATCTCATATGAGGGGCCCGAAGACAGGTTACTGAGCTACATTTTTATTCCATGAATAAGTTATTATTCATTATATGGTAAAACTGAAGGAGAGTGTCCTCAGCACCGATTTTCTTCAAAGTTTGCACTATAACGTATTTTGATGCACTAAACACGAATCCGTTGAAAAAAAAAGTTGCTCGCAACTAGGAAAGAAGTTATTTAAAAAAAAAGTTCACTGTTATGAAGGTTACAAACGATCGCATAAACAACGTACTTGTAAACTCGCGCATGCGCAATAGTCCTTAATGAAGAAGTGTAATTGAAATTAACTATCAATTATCAAGTTTTTGTGTAAAGTGTTTTAAAAAAAAAAATGAAGTTACACGACGATTGTCTATTACGTCAATATCATCAATTGTCTATTACGTCAATAGACGATTGTCTATTGCAGGAGCCCATATACAACATATAGAGCGCGTTTGGAGAGAGGTTCGAGATAATATACCACGATATGGGAGACGAGACGACCATTTAGATGGGTATTTATCCCAATTTCTCTTCAAACGTGCCTATAAATATGAAGAGCGCTTAAATGCTTTTTTCGGTGCGATTGCGGACTTATATCCACCGAACATCGCGTCTGAAGATGTCTAGGAGGATTAGAAGAATGCCTTAAAGCGACTTTTGGGCATAGAATTCTTTTCATTTCTGCGAGTTGGATTGACTAGGGGTTTTGATGTTTTCTTGAGCGAGCGGAAACGCATAGCACGTATGCCCAAAAGCGACTGTTTACGACCAAGACAGCTACCACAGGTGAGTCTTACATTTCAATTACACTTCTTCATTAAGGACTATTGCGCATGCGCGTGTTTACAAATAACCTGTTTACCCCGTCTTTTATAACCTCCATAACAGTGAACTTTAGTGCTTAATAACTTCTTTCCTAGTTGCGAGCAACTTTTTTTCAACGGATTCGTGTTTAGTGCATCAAAATACGTTATATTGCAAACTTTGAAGAAAATCGGTGCTGAGGACACTCTCCTTCAGTATTACCTCATTATAGTTGAAAATTGAAATTTATTTTAATCCTTTTATTTTAATTGTAAAATAATACAATTTTCACTTTCTCCCTGGTTTCTTGGAAGACTTACCTCAGTGTGCTTTATGTCCACGAAACGAAGCACTTAATAAATAAATAATTTCGAATTGCTAATTTTTATTCTTTACAGCATCCACAGGCGCGCAGAATCACTCTTCACCTTGTTTGATTTCAAAGGATTTGCTGGATTTAATGTCTTGCATTTAGTAACTCTGTCTTCTGCTGTAGTTTGCCTTCTTATAGAAAATATAAGGTAAGATTAATTCATTTATTTAGTATTTTATTTCACGAATTATATTTTTTTAAAATACACAATCTTCAATACATACACATTCATCAAAACATTTATACATATATGTAAATATAAATTAAGTCGTAAATACGAGTACTATATATATATATATATATATATATATATATATGTATATATATATATATATATATATATATATATAAATATATATATATATATATAATATATAAAATTCTCGTGTCACAGTTTTCGTTGCCATACTCCTCCGAAACGGCTCGACCGATTTTGATGAAATTTTTTGTGCTTATCCGGTATCTATGAGAATCGGCCAACATCTATTTTTCATCCCCCAATTTTTCAATGTTAGGGGTAGTCCACCCCTAATTTTTTGTTTTTATTTTTTAGACAAGATTTTTAATTTCTATTTTTTTATGATACAACATACAAAAATACATACAATCCTCAATTTTCACCCTTCTACGATCAACCCTTATTTTTTAATAGCCATTTTAGTAATTTAATCATTTTTCCTCTCCGGTCGAAAACTGATCAATCGTCATTTAATTAGTTATCCCCGCCAGATGTCTACATCTTGATAGCTGACCCGGAGTCCTGAATAGCAGAATAAATATTTTAAAAAAATTATTGAATCGACTGTTAGGCGGTACGAAGTTCGCCGGGTCAGCTAGTATATATATATATATATATATATATATATATATATATATATATATTACATATAGGCGTTCCCATGTTTTGTCTAAACGCTTGTTTTTGGCCATTTTTGTGTTGTTTGTCGTTCATTTAATTCTGATGATATTTTCAAAATCTGCATCAAATTTACTATAAGATCTCACGTACCTTGTGCAAAAATTTCTCAAACCAAACTTTTTTTTTTTTCCGTTTAGTGAGTATTATTTTCTAATTTTAAAAGGTTTTTTGTCACTTTATTTCATGTGGTATGTACTTTATCTTTACTATTTCATCTAAAGTGTTTCGGTATGATTTTATAAGTAGTAATTTTGTTTTATTTGCTGCATTTCATTATGTTGATGATTAAAAGCCAAAATGTTTTGCTTATTAATTTTATTTTACCCATGCAAAGCATCCTTTTTTTGGCATTCGACACTTACTAACAAAGTAGCCATGGTAATGAAATAATGCAACTTTTCTGATAGCCCCATCTGCCAAACCAAAAAAAAAAAAAAAAAATGTTTTTGCGGTGCGGGAAACATTAAAAAAACATTAAAAATGAAAAACCTTTAACTCGTGATAAGTTATTTGTTGGGGTGGCTACTGTGAATTTGTTTTGGAAAATTTTTGCGCAAGTTACACGCGTTTTTTTTTTTTTTTTTTTTTTTTTTTTTTTTTTTTTTTTTTTTTACGGCGCATCGACAAATCTTGGCCATTAGCGCCGACATCCAGGGTGCAGCCAGGAATTTTCTCAGCGAGCCCTGAGATGAGAAAATTCCTGGCTCGCCGGTGGGGATCGAACCCGCCATCTCCCGCTTACGAATCTAGC
This sequence comes from Gonocerus acuteangulatus, assembly GCA_946811695.1. Taxonomy (NCBI): domain Eukaryota; kingdom Metazoa; phylum Arthropoda; class Insecta; order Hemiptera; family Coreidae; genus Gonocerus; species Gonocerus acuteangulatus. Next base: position 96,802,643 of record OX328126.1, read on the forward strand.
GCGCTAGCCACTAGACCATGGAAGACCCCCTACATGAGATATTATACGAAATTTAATGCAGATTTTGAAAATGTCATCAGAAATATGTTTTTCATTATACTGCATCAAAAGACATGTGTTTTCAATACTCGGTTTGAGTCCGTAAAATAGTACTTTTCGGGCCTAGGCCCGAAAAATGTTTTTGGTGCGCTAACCTTACCTGCTACTAATAAAAATGTGTTTGAAGGAGGTTACTTTTAGATACTGTGATTCATTCTAATATTTGTTTACTTATAATAAGTAGTGTGTTTAAAGTGCAATACAACATGGACATACCAGAAGATGTTTTAGAAGAAGCCCAAGAAGCTTTAAACGGACTACTTCCAGCTAAATCCCGTGCTTTATATGAAAACGTTGTTTGGACTGTTGACGACCTTTTTAGAGATGAGCCAGAACTGGAAAATAATTCCTTTAATCAAAAGTTATCTGTATTCCAAAAGGCAATGCCAAACAAAGGTTTTAATATAATGAATAATCAGAATTGTACTATAAATATTAATGTAAATGTATAAGTACTTTTCTTCTATTATAGGTTAATAAACAGATGTTTTTTTTTCAAATAAAAAAAAAGGTTTTAGCAAGAAATTTTCGCGAAAAAAAACCGCAACGGTTACGTTTCGGGTTTATATGCTTGCAGATACTCGCGTAATATGTTCCTTAACATACGATAACAAATGAAACCCGTGAGCCATGTATGTATATAATTAGAATTTGGTAGTTTTGTTCTATTGTTGAGAATTTATGAAAATGAAATAGAAACTTCTCTACAAACGGCGGTTATTCTCATTTCGTTCAAAACGTTTCAAAGATGAAAATAATTTGCCAATGTCCCCAATGAGAAAGTACTTGTATTTTCAGTTTTGTGGATTTGAAATCCCAATATGTACAAGCTTCTTGTATTAAGATTTTTTTTTTTTTTTTTTTTAAATGATTTTAAGTACATATTACACCTTTTGTAAATCAATACATTGTATATAAGTATACATTTCAACCACGATCAATCAATATAGTAGTAGTAGCAATTGGGCATGATATCCAGCTTCAATATTGCGGACCTTATTCTTGAGGCAAGCTGCCAACCTTGCTTTCAAATTTCTCCTAACTCGACTAAGGACCTGGCGAGAATTTCTCATAATTCTTTCAAATGCCCATGTTATTATCGTCGATTATTCCTGCTGTGGAATACGAACTTTCGTAAGTCCACAATACTCGCTGCAGGAAGTGTGGATGACGTTCCAACATGTCCAGCAACAACCAGCAAAACAATGCTCTCTGCTCCTGATCCCCGGGCCTCAACTCCTGAACTTGCTGTAATCTGAAGGGAGACGTCCTTCCCGAAGGACCCGGCGGACCGTCATCCTCGAGACTCCCGTAGCTTGTGCCAATCTTCTCATCCCCATAGGAGGCCTGGATCGGGCGAGGGGAATTATGCCCGTGATCTGGTCCTGGGCCCGGCTCTGAGATGTGGTGGCCCTGGTCCTCCAATTAATGCAGCTGAGAGGGCTGTTCTTCAATATACTTATATTTTTTTATACTGGAAGATGCTTTTTTTAAAAATTCCAACGAGGTATTTTTGCGTAAGGCAATGTTAGTAGAACACGTAAAAAATATCAAAATCGGCCACCATTTGCCGCTTGGATTGGAATGGCCCACGCATAAGCTGTTAATGGTCATTTTGACCATAAGGAGTCATTTCTGACTTATGGTGCCGTTGACTTTTTTCTTCCTCATGACTTGTAGAATAAAAAAATGCAATAAAAAAATTACACCTTGAATTACATTTCAAGGACAATTTTGCGGGGGTTAATATGGGGGTTATTTTTTCCGATCTCACATTGGAGATTCGAGGACAAAAAGTATTCGACAGCTGTTTTCTTAGATGTCAAGTCAGCATTCGACACAGTGTGGCACAAGGGTCTTCTGTACATCATTTCTTCATTCCTCGATGAAAGAACATTGCAAGTGCGAGTGAAAAATAGTGTCAGCCGAAAAGTAAGCGTCTCTGCTGGTGTACCACAAGGAGCAGTACTGAGCCCTTTGTTGTTCAACTTGTATTGCCACGACATCCCCGAGCCTCAAACTGCCACGGTCGCTCTGTTTGCAGATGGCACGTTAGTCATGAGTCAAGGAGATGATGTTCCAGGAACCATCGCAGACCTTCAGTCATCACTGGACAGCATCACCTCGTGTTTCGAAAGGTGGAGACTCCGTCTCAATCCATCGAAGACTGAAGCAAAGATATTCGCACTGAGGCACTTCGATGACAGGACTTCTCCTTGCTTGCGGATTGGACAGACCCGAGTTCCTTGGACTCCTAGGGACCAAAGTGTGCGCTACCTTGGCGTACACTTCGACACTAGACTGACCTGGAGACTTCACATTAACTTAAAACTACAATTGGCTCACACACGACTAAGACTACTATACCCCCTTTTAAACAATAAAACACCACTCAGACACAAATGCGCAGTTCTACTATACAAAACTCTATTACTACCAACACTAACTTACGCATGCCCAGTTTGGTACAGTACCAGTAACACAAACAGACGAAGACTTCAAACATTTCAAAATAAAATTCTTTGAATTATTTTAAATGCACTTCCTTTCATAAGAAACACACAAATCCACAGAGAGCTCGGGGTTGTCCACGCCGCAGAGCGCATTGAAAAACTCACCCAAAGGCACTACGGAAAACTCCCAACAATAGAAGGAGCCGCCTACTTTCAGCTGGGAGAAAGGATTGCAATACGTCTAAAGCAAAGATGTTATCAAGATTTCTTTCATTTGCAATAATTAGTTATTTTCTAATTCATGTTCTGTTTACCTCATGTTCCGTTTACCTATCATGTTCTGTTTACCTCATGTTCTGTTTACCTATCATGTTCTGTTTACCTCATGTTCCGTTTACCTATCATGTTCTGTTTACCTATCATGTTCTGTTTACCTATCATGTCCTTTTTACCTATTGTTCATGTTCTTTTCATAATGTCAGTTTATTCCTATTTTTTTTATTTTTTTTTGTTAGTATTTAATTTGTTAATGTATATATTTTTTCCCCACCCTTAACCATTTGTTAATAATACTATTTGTATTGGTTCGAATAAATATTGATTGATTGCATTGGAGAATCATATGGCCAACGAATGACCATTATTTTTGTGACACCCTGTACGTACAGTGTCTACGAAAACTAATCGGGAAAACGAAATTTTGAAATTAAGCTTGTAATTAGTTATCAAAACTGCTATTTTTTTAATATAACAATAATGTTCCATTCTAAAGCACCAAAATAAGCAGGCATTTGAGCAAAATAATTAATTTGTAACAAAAATAGAAGCAGGAATGCATTAAAACATGAAATTCATTGGTCAAAAAAGTAATCGGAATTTTCAATTTTTCTTAATTCTAAGTCCTTTAAAGGTATGGACTTTTTCGTATCAAATTTGTTCTTACTATGTAGGAAATAGTCAGTCCTAGCCCCGGCGTCCCCAAATCTGCAAGTTTCACGTCAATAATCGCGTGCATGCGATTGAGATCCGTCTGCGTGTAGATTCTATGCAGGAAAAGGACTGTGAATTGAAACAAGACCGCCAAGAGGCCACTAAGGCCATTTCGATGGTTTTAGGCGTTATAAAAACATTTAAAACTCAGGATGGATTGAAAAGTGAACAGAAAACAGTGCGTCCTAAACATCTGTTGAAGAGGGATGAATGAATTGTCCGAAAAGCAAGCCAGAATCATGGGCGTATATAGGAAATAATTTCGTGGGTGCTGGGACCATTTCCGCGGTATGGAATACTAGCAATCTACAACTAGGAATAGTTTTAGGCAACTAAAACGCTATTATACCCATTTCCGCGGTATGGAATACTTACAATCCAGAACTAGGAATAGTTTTAGGCAACTAAAACGCTATTATACCCATTTCCGCGGTATGGAATACTAACAATCCAGAACTAGGAATAGTTTTAGGCAACTAAAACGCTATTACACCCAAAAGGAAATATTTTTTATAAACGAAGTGATCTTATTTATTTTTAAAGGGGTTTATGACACTTTTTTACCGATCAAATCAAAATTTCTGGAGAGGGCTGCAGCTCTTATTCTAATATGTATTAACTTAACATTTAAATGGTACTGCATTTTACTAGTATGAAAAATTCTGGTTATTGCAGTCTCCGTCACAATAACCAGTTAATATTGTACCAAACTAATCAGAAATATGAAGTGAAGAATGGTTGGGATTCGGCTAAGAGAAAATGTCAGATTATCAGAAAAATATGTATTTCGGACGTTTCAGCATGATCTTTGGCAGTCATCTTCAGCAAGGAATGCCTGAGGGGGATGGAGGAATTATCTTAGCTGAATCCCAAACATACCTCGACTTCTTATCACCTCAATGATAACTATCTCCTTTTCATAATGAGAATTATGAATAAAAAAAAAAAAAAAAAAAAAAAAAAAAAAAAAAAACAATAAAAAACTCTTATTAGTAGTTGGGGTTCACAAAAGAAAAAAAATATAGTTTAACGTTAAATTTAATGATTGAAGGCATAAATCTATCCAAAACATGATATACATCACATATTGAATAAGAGACAACACACAAAACCAGATATTACATAATACGAAGCACACTAATCTGTGTTGACACCATCAAATAATAGTCCAATAATAACTTTTTTTTTTTTTTTTAACGGCGCATCGAAAAATCTGGGTCATTAGCCCCGATATCCAGGGTACAGCGAGGAATTTTCTCAAGGAGCCCTGAGATGAGAAAATTCCTGACGCCGGTGGGGATCGAACCCACCACCATCTCCCGCTTATGAATCTAAGGCTCTAGCCACTAGAACATGGGGGACCCCAGTTCAATAATAATATACCAATAATTATACAAACATAAACAATAAGAGAGCCTATTAATGCAATAAATATGCAATATAATACTTAACATTTATAACTATTTATTTAAATTTTAACGTACATTATAATTAACCCAGAATTTTAGGACGGGTTATCTGTAGGTTACCACCCTTTTCAAGCCAGGATAGGGCTAATGCCTTTTCATTTTTCCAAAAAAAGGCAGGGAGTGTTAAATACAGACGCCTTAATACTCAAGGCCACTGGGCCTCCTTATAACAATTTTATAACAAATATAAAATTAGTTACGTTTATTTTACATTGATATTGCATATTTAAAAAGCACTTCCCTCAGCAATACGTCCTCAACTAACCATCTTGTTGAACAATAAGCTAAGCTCCTGCATGAGGGACTTGCTTATATTTAAGTGCACTGTAATCAATTTGTTAAACATTTAAAGCAAGAATAACATATGAATGTTAATATTTTCTTTATTAAAATCATAAAAAAATCTGGTATTAAATTTGAAAATCTCTGATTTACAACTTAATAAGAAAATTATTATTTGTGTAAATATTAAGATGATAAACTTTCTGATTCTTCATCAGGACTGGAATAAGGATCCGCCCTGAGCTATGGAGTTTCTACTTGACTGGATCCAAAACTGGGGGATTGGAAAGCATTACAATTTATTTGATCCTATGTAAGAATTTTATTTTTACTAAAATTATATTTTCATCAATGACATAAAGTAATGATTGTAATTTTCCTATAACAAAAATATTATATCTGTATTTTATTAAATTTTAAAGTTTATATATATATATATATACTATATGTATAAAATTGCTCAAGATATTTTCATTTTTTGCGTTATAATGGTAAAAAGCCAAGGAAACAATTGTAATTTAAAACAAAAAAAGTCCGTCACGCAGGAGCTGCATAACTAAGCACTTTCCTCAGAATTTGGGTAGCGTAGACTGCTTTCCAGAACAATTTGCTTAAAATATCCTACATAAATAAAATAAAAACATGAATAGTTCTCTTTTAATTTTGTAATGAGTAACTGATAAATTATTAATTTGCTTCCAGAGTTATGTTTACACATGGTACCTACTACACTACGTAATAAATACAAAATCCTCATATTATCGTATTTTGATCTAACGCAGGAACCGGATACAGTCCCTCTAGCGCTCCTTGCGGCGGCTTTGTGAACCTACGTCTGGCGGGCTTTTCTATTGAAATATATTACAAATTAAACCCCCGCTTTCCGATTGACCGATTCAGCTCATTTTTACAACACTTCTTTCTCATGAGTTACCCACGACGTATACCGCGTTTCGTTACAATACAGCAGAAATTACGACCGGTATGAGTATATTAGTAATTTGGGTCCGGAGTAAACCCCCCCCCCCCTCCTAATGAACCGATTTATTTTATTTTGACAACACATATTTACCTGTAGATTACCACTACGAATACCGAGTTTCGTCGAAATATACCAAAAATCACGGTTGGTAGTGGCGAATTGGTATTGTGGGTATGGAGTAAACCCCCCCCCTCCTAATGCACCGATTTAGTTTATTATTACAACACATATTTACCTGTAGATTACCACTATGAATACCGAGTTTCGTCGAAATACACCTAAAATCACGGCTGGTAGTGGCGAATTGGTATTGGTGGTCCGGAGTAAACCCCCCCTCCGTATGAACCGATTTAGTTTATTTTTATATCTCACTTTTCTCTCTATATTACCAGTAAGAATACCAAGTTTCGTTGAAATATAAAAAATGTTACGGCTGAAATGGTCAAATTAGTGTTTTGGGTTCGGGGTAAACCCCCCCTTCCGGTGGACCGATTTTGGTGGTTAACGAACTCGTTCAATCGTTTGCTAATTGAATGCTATATACCAAGTTTCGTGACGAAAAAACAAAAACTCTGGCCGCTATCGTGTTAACAGACACATATATATATATATATGCATATATATATATATATATATATATATATATATATATATATATATATATATATAGATATATATAAATTTTAACGGGGGTCATTTTCGGTGTCTACTAGGTAGGATCGATAAAGATTTGAAGACATTTTTCAAAAATTCCGTCATGAGTCCAACCTCAATAGCTACTTTCCTTCGGAGGAAAGTGCTAAAAGCAACATATATTTAATTTCTAGCACTAATTTCTCCAAATTAGATCACCCCACTGAAAAATCAGTCCTGTTGCTTGCCCAAAGGGGCAGTACTGTAGCAACACAGCTCCTAACAAGAAATAAATAACAAATCTAAATATCAAATATAAAAAAGTTGTGAATTATTTCATGTAATTTACGATTCTTATTTCTCCAGATTCCTGTGTGCCAGCAACTTTATGCCTTTTCCTCGAAAGAAGCATAGCAGAGGTGAGCACTTGCTTAAGTTTAATAGTTGTTAAGAAATAATTTATTTCATACATAGAGTTTACAAAGAAATGAGAACTTTAATTTCTAGACAACTAAATGATTTATCCTACGTAATTCTGCTTCTTGGTTTTGGTTAATACTAATGATTCCATTAGGTCTCAACACTTCCTTAAATATGATTTGTTATAAATCTAGGTGTTAAATCATGTATAATGAAAATTTTTACCATGATCTGCATGACCCATGAGATTAATAAGTATTATAGTGATCAAAATCCCAAAACAGAATTAATAATTAATTATCATATTGTGTTAAAAATAATAAACAATTATTTTTCATCATTTTTATTAATACAAATGTTTTTACTGAATTTTACACACACAGGCTTCTTAAGGCTCTGGGAGTATTAAAATACTTAGTAATTAAAAAATAAACAAACGTAGATATCTCACAGCCTCCAAACATGGTGTGCTAAGTTTAAGTCTCCACTGTGTTAAAAATAGCAACTATAATTTTTTTTTTTTAATGGCACATCAACTATTTGGCTATTAGCGCCGAGCAACTATAATTAACTTAACATCTAGTAATATAATAATTTAATATAAATTCTAACATCCATTATTATTAACTAAGAATTTTAGGACAGGTTATGCCTTTTCTTTTTTTTTTTTTTAAGAAAACCCACCACCCCATAGTGGGAATCGAACCCAGGAACCTTAGCACTGAGTGTTCAGTGCTCACCCCTTAACACTCACGGCCACCGAGCCTCCACGGTTTGATTGTAACCTGATAAATTCACCTTTAGCCAAACCTCAACTATCCATTGCTTCATAAAATCCACATTTATTTTTATATGTCACCAAATGCGTATATGATGAGTTTAGCCCTTTCCATACTTTTGACTGCATTTGCAATGAAGTCCCTGTGCCCCCAGATCATTTTACTGGAGTAGCAGTTGAAAGGAAGCAGGCTCCAAGTTCAACCTTGTGGCTATCAAGCAAGGTCAGAGGGACGCTTTAGCTATTTCTTTCACTCGAGTCTGGGCAGGTATTGAGATTGCCTTGGGCCAGCCGGCTCCCAACACCAATCCGACAGGAAAGGGAGTCCTGGGGAGGTAGTGAGGTTGCCATGGGTTACCAGGCTCCCAACACCCACCGTCAGGAAAGGGAGTCCTGGGGAGGTAGCGAGGTTGCCGTGGGTCAGGTGGCTCCCAACACCCACCGTCAGGAAAGGGAGTCCTGGGGAGGTAGTGAGGTAGCCGTCGGTCACCAGGCTCCCAACACCCACCGTCAGGAAAGGGAGTCCTGGGTAGGTAGGGAGGGTGCCGTGGGTCAGCCGGCTCATATAACCCACTGTAAGGAAAGGGAGTCCTGGGGAGGTAGTGTGGTTGCTGTGGGTCAGCCAGCTCCCAACACCGAACCGTAAGGAAAGAGACTCCTGGGGAGGTAGTGAGGTTGCTGGGGGTCAGCCGGCTCCCATAACCCACTGAACGGAAAGGGAGTCCTGGGCAGGTAGTGAGGTTGCTGTGGGTCAGCCGGCTCCCATAATCCACTGTAAGGAAAGGGGAGTCCTGGGGAGGAAGTGAGGTTGCTGTGGGTCAGCCGGCTCCCATAAACCACTGTAAGGAAAGGGAGTCCTGGGCAGGTAGTGAGGTTGCTGTGGGTCAGCCGGCTCCCATAACCCACTGTAAGGAAAGGGGAGTCCTGGGGAGGTAGTGAGGTTGCTGTGGGTCAGCCAGCTCCCAACACCGAACCATAAGGAAAGAGACTCCTGGGGAGGTAGTGAGGTTGCTGTGGGTCAGCCGGCTCCCATAACCCACTATAAGGAAAGGGGAGTCCTGGGGAGGTAGTGAGGTTGCCGTGGGTCAGCCAACTCCCAACACCGAACCGTAAGGAAAGGGAGTCCTGGGGAGGTAGTGAGGTTGCCGTGTATCAACCAGCTCTCAACACCGAAACGTAAGGACAGGGAGTCCTGGGGAGGTAATGAGGTAGCCGTGGGTCAGCCGGCTCCCATAACCCACTGTAAGAAAAGAGTTAATGACAAAGGTCAAATCATGTTTATACTACTTTAATTTCTAATAAGATTACATAATAACCGTTACGTAGGGAAACTCCTTTCAAACAGCTCTGATGTTTCCTGAACGTATGTATTAAGCTTGTTCTGGCTCCGATCATTTACAATACATTATCTGCTGTGGCGCTAATGCCCAAGATATCAAAACAACAATAAAATAAATTTTTGAACTAATTTTGGTTTAGCTATAAATCATAAATTCTTGATTTTTAATATTGAGCTAATATCAAAGTACTTTCCTTTTTTTATTGAATAATAAAAATCTGAAAATATTTGGAAATTTCAGTCAGCAAACAAAGAATGTTTATTGATTAATATAAATATTGTATATATAATTAATGAAAAATAAGTAACTTGTTGTTTATATGTATTAATATTTTCAGAAAAAGATCCCGGAGAAGATCGGAATCCTTGCTCACGTACTAAATATAAGCCAGCTATTGATTATACCTCCAGTTATTATGTACTCTACTACTTTCAGTACAGGTATTTTATCATTTTTTTATTTAAGAAATTGTAGGTTACTTTTAAAGTTTTTTGAATAATTAACAAATACTGATAAAAGTTTTGTTATTTTCTTCAAGTGGAATTCATCCATTTTAATCCTATTGGCCAAGAATAGGAATTGTGTCGAGACCCACTCAATACCTGGGCACAGTGGAATCCCTGGCAATGAAAGGGACCTACTTGCTGGAAGAGGTGCCGCTACAGGGCCAATAGGCCCTGCTCCCTTTTGCGCGGCACCATCATCATTGCTCAAATGGACAATTTACCAATGGCTACAAAACCTGTGAGAAACCCAGACTTTAAGGCATACTAAATACTTTATTATAAAGCCTTCAGGAGAACCCTGGAAGGAGCTGTTGAGAGACCCAAATTACTATTTTGCCCATACCGGTCACAATTTCTGTTGTATTGTAATGAAACGCAGTATACGTCATGGGTATCTAATGAGGAAAAAATGAGTGCAGTAAAAATTAACTAAATCAGTCTATCAAAGGGAGGGGTTTACTTTCTACTATGTTTGAATAGTATTCACTCGCCACAAGTAGTAGTGGTTGGCAAAGCTGTCACTAGGAACGTCTCTATTTTGATATGACTTCTGATATCTACGTAGTAAGGTCAATAAGTTTCCGGCCTGGGATAGAAGGAAAGGTGAAAGAAAAAAACTGGTTTTACTGTTTTTCAATATATTCTCCTCTAAGTTCAACACACTTAATACAACGCTTTGGCAACATTTCTATACCATGAAAAAAAAATTTTTCTTCTTTGTTAAAAAAATGTTCTTCCACTGCTGCTTGGAGCTCTTCGTCGGTGTTAAATCGCCTTCCACGAAGGCTGTAGGGTGGATGAGAGATTTCTTGGAATCCACAGTCCTTCACAGCGGCCTTGGAAATCAATGCTGTGTGGACAGAGGCATTGTCGTGAAGGAGGCGGACATCTCTGCTTAACTTTCCTCGCCTCTTCTCTTTAATGGCGTCTCGTAACCGGTGAAGTAGGGCTACATAATACTCACCATTCATTGTGGTATTCCTTTCTTTAAAATCTATCAGTAGTATTCCTTTACAGTCCCAAAAAATTGTGGCCATTACCTTTTTTGTTGACTGCGTGACTTTTGCCTTTAAAGGAGGCGCTTCTCCTGGTCTTCTCCATTTTGCCCATTCTTTCACTGTGGAATACGAGGGGGAGGACTGCCCGTATACACAATCCAAGCGCTCTTTAATTTGCGCAAGACCCTCTTTACAAATTACCGCACGGTACTCGAGTTTGAACATTGTAAAAATGGGGAGTTTCCTTCAAGGCTGGACACTGACTGACAAGACTGAGGAAGTGCGGGCGATGGGTATGGAGTGAGCAGGCATGGACCTGCATAAGTGTGCAGGTCCCGGCACGTTTGAAGGAGGGGAAGCAAGACTGGCCGGAAACTTATGGACCTTACCTCGTACCATTAGGGGGACTGTATTCCGTTCCTGCGTCAGATCAAAATACGAAAATGTGAAGTTTTGTTTATTTATTAAGTAGTACAGTTCCACACATACACAAAACTCGGGAAGGAAAATAACTAAAAAAATCAATAATTGGAAAAGAGGCTCATTAGAAATGTAAAAGAGCAGAACTATTCATGTTTTTATTTTATTTATATAGGTTATTTTAAGCAAATTATTCAGGAATGATATCTACACTACCCAAATTCGGAGGAAAGTGCTTAGTTATACAGCTCCTGGGTGAAGGACTTTTTAACATTTCATTCTTGTTCTCAGCAACTTGTAGATGAAGTCTTAAAGAATGTTTTATCCATGAAGTTGCTATCATACCATTCAGAAATAGATAAACATAATAAATGTGTTTGAAGTCAATAGTTTGTTTGTGTTTTGTATTTCTGTTCTCATTGTCATAATTATTTTTTCAGTGGGGTCTGCATTCACTGGCATAATTTATGTTGCTCAATTCTTGAAGCTGTGGTCGTACGTTCATGTGAATTATTGGTGCAGGCTAGCATCAGATACAGCAAACGTTCATCGATTGACACAAAATAATTCCGATTCTTCACAGAGTACGTAGGAAAAAATTCAATAATGTTAATAGAACATTTAATCAAATTTTTATTATTAACTAACTGTTACCCGGCATGCCATGCTACTCCTACTTTCTGCATCTAGAAAAGCAAAAATAAATTAGAAGCTAAATAAGTAATAATAAAATCTAATAACGCAAATCTGTAACTATTTGGGTTCATAGTTTTGACCCATGACGTCCAAACGATTTTGACTTAGCCTGTAACACTCCCCGGTTCAAGACCTACATGTGTGCCAAGTTTCATCAAAATCAGTCGAACTGTGTGGATTTGTATAAGAACAAACATTCAGACAGGCAGCTGGTAGAAGTTTTTGACCTAGCCTATGACACTCCTTGGATCAAGATCTAACTTTGTGCCAAGTTTCGCCAAAATCGGTCGAACAGTGTGGATTTGTATAGGGAACAAACATACAGACAGGCAGCTGGTGCACGTTTTTGACCTAGCCAAGGAAAATTCCCGGATCAAGACCTACCTGTGTGCCAAGTCTGGTCAAAATCGGTCAAACGGTGCGGATTTGTATAAGGAACAAACAGACGAACAGATGAACAAACACACACGTGATTTTTATATATATAGATATGATTCAACAGTGGATTATCAAATTCACATAGCAAGAATATATCATAAATTGTTAGAGGGCTTCAGTGAAGGCTTTTGAAGATGTTTAACAAGCTTTGAGTGTGATTGGTTCAAAAACACAATGGGCTTATTTTATCATTTGTGTTGAAGCTGTGTAAATTTATTGCTACCTTACAGCTGAGGCTGAGAGTATCTGAATATGTGATATGTGTGTGTGTGTGTGTATATGTATATATATATATATATATATCTGTACACCAGAGGTAAAGGACGCCACGTCACATATTTGTAATTATTCAGGAGAGCCAATTTTCCATAACTTTGAACTATTAAAATTTGTATCTTCCGTACTTATAGAAACAATTTAAAGAAACTGTTTTACATTGTTTTTGACATTGATTAGTAATTGGAAGTATTGATCATAGTCAAACAAAATCAAATCCTCCGCTTGGTGTCTTTTACCTCTAATGAAAACGGACATAATTTTATTTTTCAGTCTTATCTTCGTTATTTATGGGAGCAGGACATAGTGCCCTATACCATTCATTATATGCTTCAAAAAATCTACATTAAGAACATATTGTTAAGTTAATTTAATAAAAAAATGGATATGGTGTCCTGGTGTGTTAAGGCTGAGTATACTGTATATATATTGCTATTTCCTTTAGTGTTTTATTAATACTGTTTAAGTCTTGAAATATACTGTAAAATTTTATTAAATGCAGGCTAGTTTTTACTTTCTGAGAAACAACTTAAGAGTATTCTTTGAATTCTTAACCCTTAGCGTGTGGGTCCAGAAACAGTAGTACCACATCCATCCTTGACTTCAAAATAATGATGACAGGGGAATAATTCTGTTGGGTTAAGCCTGTATGCAAAATGTTAAACATTTAAAGAATTATTTATGTTTAAATTTACTTTGAAAACAAAATGACTTTTTTTTTTATATTTATTTCCTTCATTCTTATTAGTAATGTTCAATTGGAAATCACAGAAAAGGATTCTCTGGTCCGCTATCCTGACAATTTGGCATTCAAAGATATGGCGTACTTCTACATTGCTCCAACTCTTTGTTATGAACTGAATTTTCCTCGGACTAATCATATTAGAAAAAGGTTAATTTTGAAATTGTCAAACTAATTTTTCATAGATATTAACATAATACATCATGAAGCAATTATTAACACCAGATATGCTGTAATTCAGGGAGAAAATTCTAGAGAAATAGTACTTCAATTGTAAGACGATCCTGTGAATTTAATGAAAATATTATTAACTTTGTATGCATGACAAAGATCATATATTTCCCTCCAGTTTACATTTTACAACCAATACTCTTTATAAATAAAAAATATAATTTGACCGCTAGAACACTAACGTAGGTTTTTGAAGTGTAACATTCTCACGAGTTCAATTCCCCCGAAAAAACTACAACCAAGTTTTAGACATTTTGAATGCCATAGAAAGTTTAAAGATCGAATGCAGTTTTATAATTATTATCTACCTTTGAAGAATACATTAATATTAGAATATTTTGGAATTGTTGCAAAATTGTCGTAGTGAGGTTGTTTCCTAAACTCCCATCATAGTTAGATGCATGTATAAATGATTGACAGCTCATTAAGAGGATATATTAATACGTTGGCTGCCAGGTCCAACGCATAGACGGAGTAAGGGTGTCTCGCCTTATCCCGGGCCTAACTATGCGTCGATGTTTGACTATACCTTACCTTTCATTTCCTACACTTTGGTAAAAGCCTACAAACTTACACTGGCAATCAGTTAGGCTTGCCGTAAATGTCTTGTTGGTTCGAGCAGATTTGACTTACTGCAATTTTTTATTTTGTGAGTTTTTTGGACCTAAAAAAAACGAGTTTGGTGTGCTAAATGTGCCGAGTATTTTTTTTTTAGTATTTTTACTTGTTTATAAATTCACTTTTGAGTTTTTTCTGGAATTAATATTAAAATGGCACATTGGGCCGTACTTTGAAATTTCGGTGGCAGCGAATGTGTTAATAGAGTATATGTTGCATCCATAATGCTTTAATCATAACGTAGAAAGCAAGTGAAGCATGAGATACAAAATTTAAAATTTTTGCTAATATATTTTTTATATTTAACAAAGAATTTATATTATACTAACTAATTAATAACACTCAAAATTATTACCAAAGATAAATTATTAAAACAAAAAAAAAGTTTAATTAAAAGATTGTTTGCTTGTAGAACTGTAAATTTAAATTCAGATTTGCATATAATTTACAATTTCTGATAATGACTTAATAATTCAATTTTTACATGTTTTTGTAGATTTGTATTGAAATGTTTGCTTGAATTGATACTTCTTACCATACTTACAATATGTTTATGCGAACAATGGTTCAAACAAGCTGTAAGAAATGCACTTTATACATACATTGTAAGTATATTAACTATTGTATTTAAATATATTATTTTTCTAACTATTTGAAGTAGATTTTAGTCTAAAAGTGTGAATTATATTTGTAAATATGAGCATATAGTCGGAGAGTTGGTAAGGCACTTTTCATGAAGTGTTTTATGCACCTTGAAATTTTGCTATAATGTACCTCTTGTGTAGATAAGAAGGTAAAGGTGCAAAGTAATATTGCTTTATTCAGAAACAAACTATCATTAATGTAAAAAAAGTGCAATTTAAGGCTATATCCCAATGAATAATAAATAAGGCAGGCACTTTTAAGGGGGTTAAAATATAAATTTAAAAAAAAAACCAAAGTACCTAGTTTTTATTTTTAATATTAAATGAAGTGCTTCATTCACGCTGCGATTTAAACGGCGTCTTCAATAAACATATTTGAAACTAATTACAAAAGGGCAGACACGTGAAGATGCGGTTACCAAATCTTGGACTAATAGATTTTCTTCTGTTCAAATTGAATTAAGCAGCCAATGTTAGCACTCAAAGAGCCCTTGGGTGGTGTGATTAAAACGAAGTGACTACATAATATATACTACGGTGTTGAGTTAACTTTAGCTCACTTCTATGTGCTTATCAAAGGCTACCCCTCCGTAGTTACGACTACCCTGAATGGAGTGGTAGCCGGAAAAACTCAAGCTATAACTAGGCTTAATAATTAATTAAATTATAAAAAATAATTATCCAAAGTAATAATAGACATATTAATAATCCTGATCTTAAAAAATATCTAACAAATGTGGAATCTGCTCCTCCACAGACTATAACTATATCTAGGTAGTTGTAGCTTTTCTTTTATCGTACCAAAAATGAAGTTGTAACTACCTCTCCGGGAAAACCGAGATATATCTACAACAGGAGGTTGTTGTAGCTCCTTATTTAATCACACTGACTGGAGTTACAGCTTCAAAATATTGAAGCGGTAGCATCAACTCCGTTTTTTACCACACCACCTCCCTTGTTGTTACGGCCTCCTACACAGGCACTCCTGTTTCCTGTACAGCTGAATGCAGTATTGCACATCGGTACAGTGATTGTTTGTTCCCTCTTTACATCTCCTCTTCAGGAATAATTTTGTTTAACTTCTGAAGATGATAACTGCTCATCAAGAGTTCAATGTTTGCACTATTTTTTTTTAGGAGCTACTAGCTTGAATACCCGTGCTTCTTCATAGCAGAAAAGTAGTTATTTTATTGCGTTAAATGATGTAATAATAATCATCAAAATTAAGTCTACTAGATAATTTTGTGGAGTTTATTATAGCACAGTTCCCGCCATACTACAAGTTATTCATCAATTGCTAAATAATCAAAGTATAATGTTTCTTAACACTGGGATGCTCCGGACCAGTGTCAACAAACAAATAACCTAGAGATATCCTGTTATCTATATGCAGCAGAGGCATTTATGCTCTAACCAACTAAAAATTCAAACCCCTCTAAAAATACTTAAAAAATTGAATATAAAAAAAAAAAAAAAACTTTCTGTAGTGAGTGTTTAGATCCTAAAGAGAGTGTCCATGCAAAATTTCAAATTTTTCTGTCAAGTGGTTTGGGCTGGTCAATGATAGGCCAGTGAGTGAGTTGTATTTGACAAATATATAGTAGATATTAATTTTTTTTAATATTTTGTATAGATATGGATTGTCACAAAATATGACCTTGAATGTACAAACTTAATAAATTTATTTCTTCAGAAATTGTAAAAAGTGACTCACTTATTTTATTTATTGTTTCAGAATGAGAATGATATGCTAAAAAGTATAGAACTTATGCTGAGACTCCTGGTAGGTAAAACTACTATTTGTATGTAGAAATGGTTAATAATTTCATAATGAATGTTTATGTATACGTTATACAGTACCTTTTATGTATACCTTATATAGTACCTTGTATATATACCTTATATATATATACCTTATATACCTTATAATTATATTTTTAGTATTATTTATTTACTTTATTCTATGCATGCTGAGATTCTGGTATACCAAGATAATCAAAGATGATATTTCAAAAACTAGTATTTCTGAATTTTATTTGCAAATTTAAGATGTATTTAACTACCATTTTCAGATTCCTGGTTATTTAATTGGGCTCTCATTGATCTATTTATTTTTCCAATCTTATCTCAATTTGTATGCAGAACTCTCATACTTTGCAGATAGAAATTTTTACTCCGACTGGTGGAATGCAACAAGTGTTCAAATGTTTTGGAAAAAATGGAACACAGTTGTTCATAGATGGGCACTAAGGTGATATATATATTTACGTATGTACAAAATAAGTATGAAATTATTAGGATCAAGGATATAAACTAAGAAGGGGAGAATTAGAGAGTGTAACGGGTAGTAATAAGGGGAGTGTTGAGCTAGCTAGCGGAGCTGCCTAGACCTAAGGGGGCAGTGAGAGCCGGAGACCACTGAACCAGCAAACATCTTGGAAGACAGGCAGTTGTGAGTGGACTCTCCCAGGCTAGTGACTATATACCTCCAGATCTTGGTCTTCTGTCAGTACTAGCTTGATATATGGGTCTAAGGCAGCTGGGGTTTACTTGGAATTAGTTTCAATATTAAGAATGTATCATGAAGATTAGATAGTTAGCCGTCTAGGTGATAAGTAAAGATGGAATGATTGGGATTCGGCTAAAGAAACCTCAATACGATTTTTGTTTAAAAAAATCTATATTTAGGCCGTTTTGGCTACTCTTTGGTAGCCTTTGTCAGCTAAAATGACAATAAAAAACAGAAATACAGAAAAAAGTTTATAATTGAGATAAGTAACAGAACTATAAATACAATTAACTTATTATAAAAGAACAATTTGGTGTTAAATTCTTAGAATGAGTTCTAGAAAATCAATAGAAACATAACAAAAAAAGGCTATTTTATTGAAGTGTTTATAAATAAATAGGTGCTAATAATAATATTAATTAATTTTAACAAAGAAATAAGATACTACATACCAATGAAAATGCCGGGAGGCAGAGGAAGACCAAAGTTAACAGTTAAGTAACCATTGTGGAAGTGTCTAAGAAAAAAGGAATCTACTAGAGTATATGCAACTGAAAACAAAGAGGTAGTGGGAGGAGGTCGGTAGGGATCAAAAAGTTTTGATCCCTACCTTTTTTCTGTTTTTTTCTTGTCGTTTTAGCTGAGGAAGGATACTAATGAGTAGCCGAAACGTCCTAAATATAGATTTTTTTAACAAAAATCGTATTGAGGTTTCTTTAGCCGATTTCCAACCATTCCATCTTTACTTATTAAGAATGTAGTATTTAAAATATGAAAAGGGAAATTTCAAGTATGTACAATTTTGTACTTTGTGATATGATTATTTATTGCACTCTTGGCAAATATATTTTTTGCCTGCATTCTTTTTTTCTTCTTTGTAGACTACAAAATTTTGAAATGATGTACGAAATGCCATTGTTAGTTGAGATGGCTGATTACCAGATTTTCTTTCATCGCCAATTTTTGTTTTTTACTTTAGCAATATTTTTTTCTAATAAGTATTCCCGAACGGTAATGAGTTGTCATGAAAGTGAATTTTTCTAATACCTGTCTCACATGTTCTAAATGTTATGTGTCTAATAGGCTATTTTTCTACAAATAATTTGCAAGTTCTAATAATGCTCCTTCAGAAAAAAATAGAAAAGTAAGGCAATTAACACATTTAAGTTGGGAGTCGTAGTAATACGATTTATCTCGACTGTAGCTTAAAAGCACCTAGCACACTTTCATCAAGATACCCCATCTTTAATGTGTTAACAAATACATTCCATTCCCTTATGTAAGAGTCCACTGAGATTTTGTAAGGCCACTTTCTTTCAAACAATTAAAAATTACCTGCTCAAAAAATTTAAAATGAACGGTTAAAAAAAAACAAAAAAAAACTATATTTAAAAAATTCACAAATACATTTACATCAAACTAATGAACAAAGGGACTCAAGCTTGACCATTTCTTGAGTTTGTAAAACGATTTTTTTTTTTTTTCCCCCAAAAAAGCTATAAGATTTTCACGTGTAGAAAATTTATTATGATGCTAAAAATTATTCATTCATATTTTAGGCACGTCTATGTTCCTGTACTTGATTTAGGATATTCAACATGGGTTGGGAGAAGTGTTGTATTTTTTATTAGCGGCTTGCTCCATGAATATCTATTCTGTGTGGCACTGGCGATAATAGAATATGAATGGATCGTAGGAATGCTCCTTCAGGTAAAATATTTTTTCCTGCTTTAGTTTTAGTAAAATATTTATTTATTTAATTTTAACGTCCTTTATTATTGACCATGAATTTTAGGACGGGTTATATATAGGTTGCCACCCTTTTCTAGCCAGGGTAGGGCTGGTGCCTTTTCTTTTTTTGAAAGAAACGTCAAAATCCCTAGTGGGAATCGAACCAACGACCTTTGGCACAGAGTGTTAAGTGCTCACGCCTTAACACTCATGGCCAACGAGCCTCCTTTTTAGTAAAATAATACTTTCTAATCCTTTAAAAGCTGTTTAAATTGTGTTTTATCTATATATATAAAAATCATGTTTCTGTCTGTTTGTCCGTTTATCTGTTTGTTCCTTATACAAATCTACACCGTTTGACCAATTTTTAACAAATTTGGCACACAGGTAGGTTTGAATAATGACTCAAATTTATTTGTTGATGTTCTTGATAATTAATATAACTCGACCTCATTGATGACTTTACATAATTATATAATCATGTAATGCAGTTTATTTCAATTTTATATCAACAGTCACTGTCTAACTAAGGAGCGCTGGCCTTTCTTTGAAAAGAGCTATCTACTCGCAGGCTGCGGTGCTGGCCTGTGTAAAGTTGTGCGCATTACATGCAGAACACTGGACTGTAACTAGAGAGGAGGTTACATGCCTTCCTCATATTGATAATTATTATTATTATTATTTATTTTTGGTGTTCCGCTTTAGGGCGATGTACACCTTACATATAGTTATTACAAACATTACATATATATATTACATTGTCTTATATACTTACATTATACACACACACACACACATACATATATCTATATTATTAAATTACATTAAATCAACGTATTGTATATTTACATTACAATATGCTTAATAAGTTTGCATTTATTATTTACATACATATATACAGACACATATAATATTAGATTGCATGATGCAAATTAAGTTGATTTACATTATATATATAGGTTTATTTACACATACATCAGTCATTTTACATTTGCATCTTAGGAAGATCAGTACGGATTAGAAGGTAGATGAATTATCTGCCTTCGGTGGGATATTCATGTCTCTATAGGACACTATGGTAACGAAATAAATATTAAGCTGCGTTCAAATGAGTTGGTATAATCCATTGTTGTGTAGGTAATGTAGTATAGAGTCTATGTGTTGGCTATCTTCACTTAACAACTCGCATAAGTTGTAGGGTAAGTTCAGATCACGTCGTCTCATGCATTCTGTGAGTAAGTGTTTTATTGTAAGAGTATTGTTACATATTTCACATTGTGGCTGTTCTTGTCTCGTCATTAAGTAACTGTGAGTAAGTCGAGAATGACCAATCCTTAAGCGGGTCAAAACCACTTCTTCTCTTCGGTTTACACGGGAACTGGATGACCATTCTTTTACTGTATGTTTGATAGCACGGAGTTTATTTTCTGTTAGTTGTGTCCACGAGTTTTGCCAGAATAATGTTATAATGTCTCTTGTTCTGTTTGTCCAGTCTTGTTATTTCTACGTTTGTTTGTTTGTTCATTTTATTATAATTGATAATTATAATAAAATTTCATAATAGTATAATGGATACTAATGAAACACTTAACACATACACAGTCCCAACTCTTCATCAAGTCTCTTTAAATCTTGGACTATGTAGGGGCTTTGTAAAGCCATCAGCTAATTAATTCTGAGTCACAACTCTTCTTATATTGATTGTACGTTCTCTCACAAAAAAGGTCCGGATGGAAATGTGTTTTGTGCACTTGTACCAAACAGCGTTTTCTGCCAATTTGATGTCAGAATTGTTGTCTACAAACAAAATACTAAAGTCCAGGAGCTGGTAACCGCACGTTTCATGAAGTGTTTTATGCACCTTGAAATTTTGCTATAATGTACCTAGACTTACACTAGGTAAGTCCTGGGAACACCAGGTACTGCGCATAGAGGAAAGATGTATAAAAATATTGCCCAAAAATAGAGTTTTATTCAGAAGCAAACTACCTTCAATGTAAAATTAAGACAATTTTACAATGAATAATAAATAAGGCAGACACTTTTAAGGGGGATAACATGTAAAAAAACATGTGGGCATCTTTTCATCAATAATAATCAATAATTTAGTAATGTAATTTATTTAATTTTTTATCATTGTATTAAAATACAATACTTACGTTGTATAGGCTAGGTAGTTCAATCTATAAACTAAATTGAATTATACTCTAAACCTGAAAATTGATTAGGGTGGTTCTAAATAAATGAGAGTGGACTGTATTTGAATGAAATATATTAAATGGTAATCAATATGGTAAATCTGAAGGAGAGCGTCCTCAGCTACGATTTTCTTCAAAGTTTGCACTATAACGTATTTTGATGCACTAAACACGAATCCGTTGAAAAAAAAAAAACCCGCTCATCCATAATATTTACATGGGTTGAGCTTAATGGTGGGGGTGGATCTGACTTGGTTGGACTCACATACTTAGGTTTAAAATTGTGGTTGTTGCTGGCCGGCCCTCTCTCCCCCCTCCCTCACCAGGATAGTTTTCTTCCCCTACTCACTCATGATAAAACTGAAGGAACGTAGGAAGGAATAAAATAGTCTTGAATAGAATGTCTTGAATTTTGATACACTGCACTTTCTTCTCACTCTCTTGTTTTTTCACACACCATATGATTTAAATAGTGATTTATTGTTCAGCTGGATGTGTGATCCCTGAACATACGTATTAGTTCCACCACATCTAGGTGAGAGATCTGGATCATCAGCGCTGGCACAGAAGTCAATTGATTTTTTGCCAATATGGCCATGGAAAGACCATTTATTTATAATATCAATGGGTTTGGTTGACTAGAGTTTCGATATAACCTTGAGCGAGCGGAAACACGCAACACTTATGTTAATGGCATAATTGCTATACGTTCCCGCTCACTCAGAGTTATATCGAAAAGTCAATCAACTCGTTGATAATATAGATTACTGGTTTTTCGGTGGAAAATGGGCAATAATAATGGCCATAATGCCCAAAATTCTGATGAGTTATGTGCCTGCGCTGCTAACCAAAATCTCTGACCTAGATATGGTGGAGCTAAAAAGTAATTACCTAAAATACATGTAGGAGATAAGCCACATTTCAAGATTACGAAGGTATGGGCATCAATAAAGAAAAAAAAAAAAAGAATAGTGTTTTCTTCGGATAAAGTATAAAAAGAATAACATTTTCTTTCTTGTTGACAGGTTCCTTTAATAACTATTTCTACACGGATAGAAAAGCAGTTTGGCGCTAGATGTGGTGCTATCATGTTCGCATTCATCATGCTATTCAGCACTTACGAGCTCATTAAAACATATTGGCACAGCTACCTCATCACCCATTCTACTCAAGCAGAATTGGCTAGTTATTTCAGCAAATGAAAACCTGTAAAAATGTAATGTATTGATGATTTTTATAATTATACTTAAAGTATTATTATTTGTAAAAAAATAAAGACACTATTTTCAGAACAACTTTTTAATGCATTATGTATTCCTTTATTGCAATTCTGAGATATGTTTGATGATACACTCTGAAGCTGAAATTAATGTGGTATATAACCCTAAAACAAATTGTTTAGTTTTATGTCAAAATGATATCCTATAAATACCAACAAAGGTGAAAATCAGGCGTCTGAAGCATAAAATTTCTCATTTTACTTAGGGTAAATGACCCGATTGTTTACACTACTCCTTAAGTTGACACTTCAAATTTAAATAATAACAATTAGATTGAAGAGAATTCAATAAGTTTGCATCCAAATGAAAGAACAGTTGTTGAAGAATAATGTCGACTGACCCGATCAACTATGCAACTCCGTTAATAACATCTGCCCCCATTTTAGTATGAAAAATCCTCGCGTCAACTCCTGCTGCTCTCTTCACTTAGTGAATTTGATAAGAGATTAAGAATATTTCTTAAGAATTTTTTTTTGTAATGCGTGCATTAAATTGTTTTTTTGTGATCTCTATGAACTCTATGATACTTAAATTATGGACTGTAAAAGGTTTGACTCAAGTTAAATAAAAAAATCCTCACAATGAGATTATGGTAGTGTCAACATTGGGAACACAATAAACAACCAGGGCTCCTTTTCTTGACACTAATGTCAACTTTAGGAAAACGGTTGTCAGTGATGCATACTAAAACATTTAGTTCAGATTTTCATTATAAATTCATATATCCTGATTTTATTAATTTCTTATGACTGGAACCTTAAGTTGACAACATGTTTTCCTAATTTTGACATTCTGTTCCTAATGTTGACAGACAACTTTTTATAATAGTTTTCTGCAATTTGAAATGGTCACACAGCTTCTTAATCTATTTTGATGAATAGGTGAAGGGTATTAATTAATAATACCAACCAAGGTGAGGAATAACCCTTCAAAGCTCAAAAAAAATACTTTTATTTTATCATCACAACGTTTCGGACTATTCGTCCATCTTCAGGAGATCATGTCCTGTCAATAAATAATGTTACATTTACACGTCATAAAATCAATAAAAATTATTCCTAAAAGGAACCAAGTCAAATTACAAATTAAAAAATTCATTATCTCACAGCCATATTAGAAGACGTAGAAGGTAGAAAAATAATGTCTCTCCACTGTTTTTCAAAGTATTTATTAGCAAAAGCTTTTCGAGAACATGGTTCTCATCGTCAGTGCATCTATTACTCCACCGGTATTACTGCTAACCGCCTCTCCGAACAGGTGTGAGGTAATACAGTTAGCAGTAATACCGGTGGAGTAATAGATGCACTGACGATGAGAACCATGTTCTCGAAAAGCTTTTGCTAATAAATACTTTGAAAAACAGTGGAGAGACATTATTTTTCTACCTTCTACGAAATCGAGAACTCCACAAATAACGCTGCATACATCACAGATATATTAGAAGACCTTATCAATGTACTAAGTATGTTGATAAGGTCTTCTAATATGGCTGTGAGATAATGAATGTTTTAATTTGTCTTGAATTGTAATTTGACTTGGTTCCTTTTAGGAATAATTTTTATTGATTTTATGACGTGTAAATGTAACGTTATTTATTGACAGGACATGATCTCCTGAAGATGGACGAATAGTCCGAAACGTTGTGATGATAAAATAAAAGTATTTTTTTGGAGCTTTGAAGGGTTATTCCTCACCTTGGTTGGTATTATTCTTAATCTATTTGTGGTACAATGGTTATTAGTGGCGGTACCTCCAAATGCTTCTCACATTATCCAGTCTATGGATTTATCAGGTTTCCGAACATTTAAAGAAGGTTGGAAGCTAAAAGTTCATGAATGGAGCGTCAACCGTATGGCAAGTCCTGCATTAAAAAAAAAAAAAAAAACACAGCTGAAATCGCCAAGAAAGAAAGAGCCAAGCCTAGATTGAACAAAAAAGAAGAAAAATCCCTTACAAAAAATAACTTTTAAATACTTCTCGTCTGAAAAATAAAGTGAGAAACTCCATGACTGACGAAGATGGCGACTTCCCCAATCAGCCTGAACAAGGAAGGACGTCTCTAACATGAGCTTTGTAGAATCAACATGTGTAAGTAAACCATCATCAATATCAACAATTGAGGCAAGTCAGGTAGATAAAACCACAAATAACGAATATGAGAAGAAAGCAGATCAATGTTTACACAAAACGTTAAAGAAGAAGAGCGATTGCTCAAAAATGACCAAGGGATGAAAGATGAAAATGGCTGTAATAGGCAAGTTATAAACAAAGTTAACATTATAAGAGTAGGGGATTATTGTATAGTTCAAGTTGAAGGAAAAATAGCACGGGAAATATGTTTGACAAGTGGTGAGGTGGATTTCCACCAATGCAGTTGTCCCTTGTTGCTCACAATAGAATAAAAACTGTTTTTTCCGCTGATGGCATGAGTTTCCAATATCTACTAGCCAAATTACTAGTAAACTTACCAATCCTCTAGTATTTGGATAAAATACATTAATTTCCAGAACCACTGACTCTACATGGAAAAATTCGGAGACATATTGTTATTCTTCCTAGTTATGATTTTCAGTTAAAAATAATTGTTGTACCTAATTGTTTGTTTTTCGAAAAGGATCTATTTCGAATTCATTTCATTTTTCATTGTTCCTGCTGTTTTCAATCCAATTTGGTTGTTTGTTTAAAGAATAAAGTTGTATTATTTTCATTTTCCCTCACTGTCATCCTTAGGAATAGAAAAGTCAAACTTAGGCACCGACCTACTGCAGACGTGTCAACATTAGGACCAGAATAAGGCAGTATTTAATGATTTATTTTACTTGAAATACTTAATGTATCTAAAATTGGTTTATGTGAAATTCATAGAGAATGAGCTGACGAATAATTTGATATATTCAAAATTTATTATCTTCAAAAACTAAGCGAAGAATTATTTTAAGTAAAATAACCCTTCCTTAAAGTGTCAACTATTGGGTCATATACCCTACATTTTTTCTCATTATTACATTTTTTTATTTGTTAAATTATTGTATTTTTTTTGAAAAAAACTGACAGAAGGGCAGACAGTCTTTCTTATCAGTCATAAAATCGGCTAGATTATTAACACGTTGGCTTCGGCACGGGACATATATGTCCCATACTGGCTTTCACTGAGGTACGGCGGACAAAATAGCCCATCCCCTTAAATCAACTGGCTGTAACTTGCCCCCCCCCAAAAAAAACGAAACCCTCATAGTCCATTAGGTGCACAGAAATTAAACAAATTATTAGAAAGTAAGGGACAATTATGTCCCGTAGCATACACTAATGAACGAAATTGGCATAAGGACACCAGTGTCCCATACCCAGCCTGATAAAAAAGTGTATACGTTTTGGGCAGAGTGTGAAGGGAACCCGGGTTACTTCCTAAATTGTTTTAATATGGACCATAAAGACCAATTGAAGAATTAAGTCATGTTTTTACAAAAATATTTTAATTATAATTTTTGCTTTGTTTCACTTCACTTATTCCTTACGACTTGTAAAAGCTGAAACTTGTTTAAGCAATTTTTTTTTAAGAAGCGTTGATCATCACTGACCAACTGATTTCGGGGTTTCATCATCACTGACCGAAACCCCGACGATCAACGCTTCCTACTTCCGAACGGTCGACCATATCTTCTCAATTTTAGCGCGGTTCCTCCCTCCCCCATAGGGAGGAACCCCGCTTATAGGGTTGATACAATGAAACAATCCGGAAGTGCCGACTAGAAAATTTCGCGTTTCAGAACCCCTAGAGACCGAAAATAACGGTGGTTCAAATTTGTATATATATATATATGTATATATTTATTTATATATATATATATATTTGTCTGTTCGCTCTCTAGATAGAAGACGAATGGTCCGATTTTGATGAAATTTGGTACAAAAATCCTTCGTCCAATTTGAAAGGTGAAGTTCGTTAACCAGCAAAATCCGCCTACTGGAAGATGGCGTTTGGGGCGAAATTCGCGCAAAAAAAATCGTAACGCTTACGTTTTTGAGTTCATAAGCTTGTAAGTACTCGTTTTATATGATTCCTGGGCTAGGAAAACGAATGAAACCATTTTGAAGGCGATCGCTTTAACCGTTTTCGAGAAAATTGGAAAAATAGTTTTTGAATACCGTTTTTGGTTTGGGTACTTAGAATTACGGGATTCAGTTGAAACTTTATCTGCATGTTCTACTTTCATTAAAACTAATATGTTGAAAGTTTTGTTACGTTTGGAGTTAAGGAAGGGTTAGAATAAAATATTTTATGAACAGACATGAAAAGTTTTGGGAAGTTCGTATACTTTCCTTAATATCTCGAAAAAGGTTGAGAATCTTGGGAAACGAAAGAATACCATTAGAAAGCTTACTAAATGCTCTACAAAAAAGGTTCTGATGAAAGTTTTGATTAGGCGATGTCAATCTGAGAAATAAGTGCTTAAAACATTAAAGTAATGGATTTTGCTTATTCGAACTGTTCTTTTTGTCTGTTTTTATTCCTTGTTATTTTTTAATTGCTTATATTTGGATAATGTATTTTACAATAAAACAGATTAGGCAAAATAAGAAAAACAATTCATTGTTAGAAACATAGCTTGCCAAGAGAAAAAGATTCGATGACGTCTTTTGAATATTTTCAATTGCCTTTATGCTGTTGGTTTTTTTATTTTATTTTTAATTGATTTTATCTGTAGAATTATTACTATAGTAAAAGAACACAGGAATATGTGAAAATTTTTGATATTTTCCAATTCATTGAAACGTATGAAATGAAGTATCGCTAGAAGAGGTTTCTAGGGTCTTGCGGACCCGACCCTAACCCCAGGTATAGCCATAAAACCCTTTGAACAAAGGCCGAGGAAAATATTATCTGTTTCTATTCTATGCTTTTCAAATGAGAATAGGGATATGAACAGGAACCGGGGTCTCCCGTGGTCTAATGGCTAGCGCCTTGGATTCATAAGCGGGAGATGGTGGGTTCGATTCCCAACCTCCGGCAGGAATTTTATCATCCCACGGCTCGCTGGTAAAATTCCTCGCTAAACCCTAGATGTCGGCGCTAATGACCTAGATGTAGATGAGCCGTAAAAAAAAAAAAAGAAAAAAGAAAAAAAGAACTGGAACCGCGCTAAGATGACGCAGTTCCTGCGAGTCGGACTTTTTTTTTTAATATTAAACTTGTTTCTTATAATTTTTGTATATAATATTTGTAAAGTTTGAAAATATAACGTGGGTTCTAGGGTGGCCCTTAGCTATAGGGAATTTTTTGAAAGTGAAAATGTTGCTGCTCCCACCCCCCAATTCTGTTCTAATCAACAAAAAAACAAGCTGTGCAAAATTTCAGGACAATCGGACAACTGCTAGGCGACCCACAAATGGTTTAAAATTGAAACATAGTATACGAAGCAATTAATTCCGTTAAAAAGGGATATAGTGTTCTATCTCAATTATTTTCTCAAAAAACATTACGTAGTTACATCAAGGCGACCCCAGAAATGGTTTAAAATCATTCTGAAACGAATATCTCAAAAGTCGAATCTAAAAACTTTTTGGAATAACATGGAAAAATTAAAAAAGATGAGAATTTTACTAATGCACACTCGGGTGGCCCTTAACTATAGGGATTTTTGTTGAAAGTCAAAATTTTGCTGCTCCCCCCCCCATTTCTGTTCCAATCAACAAAAAAACTAACTGTACAAAATTTCAGGGCTATCAGACAACTGCTAGGCGACCCTCAAACGCTTTGAAATTGAAACGATTAATTCCGCTAAAAAATGGATATACAGTTCTATCTCAATCCGTTACTTATTGAAATTTATGTAGATACATCCAGGCTACCCAAGAAATTGTTTAAAAGCATTCTGAATCAGATATCTCAAAATTTAATTCTAAAAATTGGAGGGATACATGAAAAAATATTAGTTTTTTAATATTGCACACAACTTGTATAAGACAATCGCATTTTTATTTAAAACAAAAATGTCTATAGAAACAAGGCATAATGTAAACAATAAAAAAATACAAATATTGCACATTATGTTTTTCTAAGGGAGGATTTAGTAGCAATCGGATATATTTTGCGGCCCCCGGCAACGATCTGCAAATCTAATTGTTTCTCATTTTCAACTTTTGTTATTGTAATCCTGGATGAGTTTGACGCCTCTTTCAGCAACGTCATTCACAACAACTATCTTCTCAAGTTTTTCAATTCCACTCTTGTAACCTGGATCATCCTTGCATGTTGAAGGGTCCTTGTCGAGGAAATCGGTGCTGATTGAAAATTTCGTGAAGAAATGTTTTGTATCATGAGTTACAAAAGATGGAAAATCGATTTTTGTGAAGGAAGAAAAATCATTTAGTTGGAGTACGTTCGTCTGTAGTTGATTTATTTCTTCTTCCTCTTCTTCAGCATTGTCTGCTCCAACATAACGAGCTATATTTGCCTTAACCGCTGTTGGAACGTTGTCGTCAAATAAGGATGTAAGGAAGGTCATCATCCATGGTTTCGGGAACTAAGTACTAAAGATGATTGGAAAATTTTTTTGCGGCAGCCTTACTGATTTCTGGATCAATATCGTGATAATGTATCAGTTGGTGCTCCAATTGGGTCCGACGATAGAAACCGGGCTCAAACGTACCCTCGCGCAAGAAAAATACATGTTCTACTTAAAGAAATGTTCTCGCTAAGAGATAACAAATTGATTTTGGAACGGTTGCATTTTGAATGCATAAATCGCCGGTACTTACGTATTAGCGTCAAAGCAGGTTAAAGAGCCGGGTCTCAGAGAACTGGATCTACACCGTGTCAGAGATCTGGATCAAGGAGTCAAATCAGATTTCGCCAATATGGCGACGGGATTATCAACGATTTAGTTTAACTAGAGTTTTGATATAACCTTTAGCTAGTGAAAACGCGTAGCACTTATATTAATAGCATAATTGCTATGCGTTTCCGCTCGCTATGCTCGCTCAAGATTATATCTAAACTCT
The DNA here is from genome assembly GCA_946811695.1 of Gonocerus acuteangulatus. Classification (NCBI taxonomy): domain Eukaryota; kingdom Metazoa; phylum Arthropoda; class Insecta; order Hemiptera; family Coreidae; genus Gonocerus; species Gonocerus acuteangulatus. Next base: position 96,832,378 of record OX328126.1, read on the forward strand.
AGTCAATCCAACTCGTTGATAATATAGATCAAGGATGGTTTTTCGCTGGATAATGGACTGATAAACAATTTGGCATCGCTTCGAAAAAGTAGCTTTCATCCTAGCTATTCTGATGTCGCTATCTCGCACAGAAACTGAAATCGCGTAACAAAAAAAAAACAACAACAATTGCGTGGGTAAATAAAACACAAATGAATTGCGTTATAAAGACAAAGGGAACAAGATGGCTACTATAAACACAATAGATGATATCTCTCATAGTGATTGACCAATAGAAATGCGTTGTCCATGATCCAGATCTCTGAACGAGACCCGCCTCTTTAACCTGCTTTCACGCTAGTACGTAAGTACCAAATCGCCTTTGCCGTCCACCTAGCTTGACTTACAGCTCCTGGTACACGAAACGATACTCCTTTCTTCCCGTGGAAACGAGTGCGTTTTCAGGAAGCAAAAACAGACTTGATTGTTTATCTTTTTATCCAACATTAACAAGAACACGACTAACTTCATTTCCATTACTAGTGCTTACATGCTCAAAATTGACTAAAAAATAAAATAACTTAAAAAAAAAAATTATCTGAAAAAATTACTTTCGGACGAAAATGTGAATATTTCAAGGTCATTGTGGGTCGCCTTGGAGTTGTTCGATATAGCTACAATTTTGTACAGATCGTTATTTTGTTGATTGGAACAAGATAGGGGGGGGGGGGAGGTAAACTTTTAAAAAGTTGAAAAATAAGGGCCACCCTAGTAGGTACGTATTACTCATTTGTTTTCTTATCCTACTCCTACTTCAAAGCAGTTATCATATAACCTTCAGTAACAAAAATATTAAGCAATAACCTTCAGAAATTTTTTTTGACTTCGTGAGATGTGTATATATGTATAGATGTTTACGGGACATATTAGTCTCGTCCCGCTCAGCAGTTGGAATCCTTGTGGGACACATGTATTCGATACCGAGCCTATAACTAAACCACTGAAATTTTGTGTCGAAGCCCACTTGTTAAAATGTCTATTTAGAGAATAACCTGAGCTGAAGTTCACCATTTTTGGATGCAGCATGCCATTAAGTGCAAGACTTTTTTTTTTATGTATAAGAGAGGAATAAAAGTAAAAAAAGAAGAAAAAATACTTAAAAAATATATATTTAAATTTTACATTAGAATCAATCAATTAAAATACTCAAACAAAATATTGTATTATTTCTTTAAACATAATGAATGTTTAAAATGTCCAAAAATCAGATCAAATTTCATATCACATTAATTAACCCTTTAACGCACAAAGGGACATAAATGTCCAACTTAAATCCTCTGCCTGAGCAAGGTTGTGAAGAGGCTCAGAAATTAGTAAGATCTATAACTTGGAACCATATTTGTTTCAATACAATAAGTACAGATTGACAGGTGTTTTCCAATGCCCTAAAATAAAAAAACCCTGTTTTGTAAAAAAAAAAAAAAAGTATTGTGCGTTAAAGGGTTAATTTCTACTGTTTACAAAATTGAGAAGTCACTTATTAGACTTATTATCAATATAAGTTATTTTAAAGCAAATAAAAATTATATATCAAACAAATTCAATATATGTATAAGAAATACAAATTATAAATCAAAGAAATGAAAATTATCTATCAAACGATTACAAATTATATATCAAACTACTACAAATTATAAATGAACAAATACAAATTATGTATAAAATAAATTTCATGATTTGCTGTTGAGCTTTAAGCCGAGAGGAGGTTGTTTACAAACATGATGTGTTTATGAAGCAATGGTTAACCATGGATATCACTATTACAAAAGTATCATTAAAAAACACATAAAAATAGCATCAAACTGTAAACTTGTTTATTGTTCTTTTCTTTTTGATACAAAGCCTTATTTATCATGTAAAAACAAACATCTAATATAAATATTATACATTGTGAGACTTGTTAAAGCATTATTTTAAGCTAAAACATAATTTAAATATGTAAGTTAACTTTTTGCACTTTAGATAAGAAAATTTGAGGCATTGCGGATACGAAGGGCGAACTCAACAAAATGTAGTGTGATGAAAATGCGTTTGAATATTTTGTCCATCAGGGCGAACTCAATTAAAGTATATTCAAAACATTTATTCGTTGTGGGACGTCTCATTGTTCGTTTATTAATTTATATTAATAAACAAATTATATAAAATTGACGAGGAATTAGTATGAACTTGATGTTGAGTTTGTCCTTCGTATCCGCAACGCCTCGTTTCTCCCGTCAGATAAACTAAGCAAAACTTCCGTAAGCATCTATCTCCAGATTTCTGGGTTAAAAACATTTTTTTCGATTTAAAGTTATGTTCCTGGGAGAAGATGTTGAATGTTCACTCATGGGGTATTGAATAAAAACTGAAGAGAGCATTGAGACCATTATATTCAATAAATGCTGTTCTGTAACTCTCTCTTTAGTTCTTGAAACTGCTTCAAACGTTCTCACCAAGATAACTAAGAGATACACGGTGTAGGAATGGCTCATGAAGTAATATGTTATGGCATTCATCCAGAAAATGATATTTTATCTTCAAAACATTTTTGTCGAGTTGTCATCACTCAAGGTTTGCAGACATTTTACCGTCGTGCCAGTGACCTTCCATTCCATCCTTTAATATCGCTCAGACATACCTTTCTGACATTCGGGTTTACAAGCTGTCAGACTTTGCCAGTGACCTTCGTTCATAAATTAACTAGCTGTAAATACTCACACATTCATTTTACTTTTGAGCACACTCTCCACATTTATCCCCTCATTCATTGTGTAGAAGCTGAAAGCAGGGATATCAGTTTTTTTTTTTTAAATATTTACCTCCTTTCTGTATTATTACCTAATTAGTGTTCCTCAGTAATAACCACATACCACACAATTATTTAATAAGTAAATTCCTCTAAAACTCATAAAACGACAAACAAATGATAAATCTATGTTAGTATTTGCATAAAAGAGATATATTCAAGAGATTTTACAGGTAGATGAATATTTACAGTTTGATGGGGATTTTATCACCAAAAATAATACTAATGCTATTTTTTATGATGGGTCCACTGCCAAGGCGTTTAGTACAATGTTATTCACAACCGAGGGCAAAACAGGAGTAGCCACTCAGGTCAAGGCGTTTCTTCCTTTGCATTATCAGCCCTCACGCTTATACGATATTGGACCAGAGAAGAAGGCTGCTTGGTCTGACACAGAGTGAAGTGACGAAAATAACTGCAATATGTATTAGTTTGACTATCAATCCAAAAACAATCTCTGAATGAGATAAGTTTCTGGTAACGTTTAGAGGTAATAATCCCCAGCGCGTACATATATATATATATATATATATATATATATATAGAAGTATATGTGTGTGGATATATATTATATATTATATCCTAAGGTATCTTTCCTGTTTCCTCTGGAGGTTACCTCCTGAGGAAACAGGAATCACCTCCAAAGGGAGGTTAAGAAAAACAGTGGAAGCACCGATAGTGCTCCGGAGGGAGCAATCTCTCGGTAGTGGTAACACACAAAACCCCTCCCTTATGGAGATAGTGGCCAACCCCCCTCCAGCTAAACGTAGCCTCTATGAGGATGACCCCGCCAGCTGGAGTCAGCACTTTAACTTAAAGAAATCAGGTAAGATTTTACAGGTAGATGAATATTTACAGTTTGATGGGGATTTTATCACCAAAAATAATACTAATGCTATTTTTTATGATGGGTCCACTGCCAAGGCGTTTAGTACAATGTTATTCACAACCGAGGGCAAAACAGGAGTAGCCACTCAGGTCAAGGCGTTTCTTCCTTTGCATTATCAGCCCTCATGCTTGTACGATATTGGACCAGAGAAGAAGGCTGCTTGGTCTGACACAGAGTGAAGTGACGAAAATAACTGCAATATGTATTAGTTTGACTATCAATCCAAAAACAATCTCTGAATGAGATAAGTTTCTGGTAACGTTTAGAGGTAATGAGTCACATACCGCCTCACAAAATGTTAGAAAGAGCTGCTTTATGCCAGTAGGTGAATCCATAATTGTGAGCTATAAACGGTCACATGAATTGGAATTCATTTGACATAATGTAAAATGAAATGAAGATATCACATATAATATTTCCTATTGCTTACAAAATAGAATAGGGATATGTAATCAATAATCTAGCAATAATAATAAACAAGAAATAAATTTACCACACAAATATTAAAATGTAAGATTACGTTTTAGTAAATTTAGGAAAACAAAATAATTTTATTTAAACACTAATATTAAGTATACATGACTTTTGCAAAATAAAACCTCGCTTAAAACAATTCGAACTACTATTTTTCATAACTTAACATGCCAATAGATAAAAAACTCTTTGACCTAATTGTGATGCAAGAGCAGAGATAAATAAAAATTCATTAAAATGACAATAAAATAGAATTATATTTATAATAATGTAAGCTTTTTAATGACGCAATAACAACACAAAATTTTAAATGAAAGGAAAAATTAAAATCAATTTCTATTTTAAATGTTACAATTATTTCATATATTGTTGTGATATCATCCAACATAAAAATTTTCATAAATAATACCATTTATATTCATACTAAATTAAATAAAATATTTGGCACAGCTATAAGACACTTGCTATTTCGAAGAAATGTTCTGTGTAAAAATGAACAAAGTTTACCGTTCATAACAGCCAAAAAGTCCTAAGGAATGTAGCCTTCCGGGACTGTGTGAACCCTCTCTTCAGGGACTTGACACCCACTCCTCTACCTCAGAGGTGGCAGGGCAGCAACAGACGAATCCTGGATCTCAGAGAAGACGCTGCTTAGGAGCAGATGGATTGTAAATATTGTACATATTAGTATAAGTTCAAGCCTGGAGCTCTATATGTACAGAAAAATAAATTTGGAGTGGGGAAAAAAAGTTCAGTCTTTGATCATCAGCCAAGCAGGAAGGATCACCCTAGCTACCTGGACCAGCAGCCTCGCAGAGACGACCTTACCCAAGTCGGCCCCCGAGCACCAGAGCTCGGATAGTAAGCTCTCTGAGCTGAAGTGGCTGTGAAGCGCCCAAGAAGAGAGTAGCAGATTTTTCCTCCTGGATTCCTAACCAAGCCGCAACCTACGGAGGTTGAAGGGAATTGGTAAGGGGTTCAGCACGGTCTTAAGACCAATGTGTGGGTAACTCCACCCCTTATGGAGGTAGTAGTCAACCCCCCAGGCCAACTAGCTAAACTTAGCCTCCACAAGGATGACCCCGCTAGCTGATCTAGAGTCTTTAAGAAATCTAAAAATATTTCAATCAAACCCGCCTCCCACCCGAGTGTAGAATAAGTCCCACCTCCAAGGACTCCATACCTCCTACCTTGATACCAGCAAAACCAACCCTTCCTCAACTGGCGACTAGTTCCTCCTTCCAACTGGCCAAAAAGGAAGTTCTTCTCATTTCAACAAAACACAATGCCAGTTTTAAGACAGAGCAAAATAGAAGGAAACAAAACCAGAAATGGTTTTAGAATATAATAAATTTATGTGTGTACAGATCAAAAGATCAGATGATGGCACATTACCCGTTTGAAAAGAAGATGCTTAGGCGATACAAAAAGGCGATTTTGCACACTTTTCACATAGTACTGCTAATATCTTTCCGCCTATACAATTAAAATTCATGAGCTACAAATGCACCAAAAATGTCATTTTATGATTTTTGAATTTCCCGCATAAATTGTCTGCTGGAGCCCAAACTAAATCTGGGCCCTTCTCCCGCTCCAGCCAGATATTGAGAGTAAAGGATTAAAATTCTTTAAAGGAAGAATACTAGAAAAATGCTTAAACTATTTGGACTTGAAGGTAACAAGGGATGGAAATAAGCACACATTTGGAATCTAATGAAAACCCTTGTCAACAGATATAGCCATTCCCAATTCATTGTTTCACTACCATTCACACAAATTTTCTGTTATTCATAGCTATATAAATAGACTACTAAATGTTCCATTATCTCAAATTAATTACAATAAAGAATTACAAGAAATTTACCACAAAGTAGTGACAAATGGTTAAACCACCGGAGATGTCGATAGAATTATATCGTGGAAAAAAAAAAAAAAAAAAAAAAACCTCAAAGCCTAGTTGGAGAGTAAATTAATTAAACATAGGAGTGAAAGGTGGTGCTCAGTACTGTACCTTGGGGTATGGACCGAAAAAATTGCAAACATTTTAAGAAAAATGGGTATGCGGGTGGCATTCAAGAACAATGGTAACCTAAAAAGCTACATTGCTAGTGTTAAAGATCCTGTAGAGTTAAGAGACCGTTCCAGAGTTGGAAAATGTGGCGTGGAGAGTGTGGCGCATCATATGTAGGAAGAACCTCTTGGAAATTAAGGGTACGGTGCAAAAGAACATTTACAAGAAGGGGAATCGGTATTTTATGAACACCATATAAAGAAAAACGACCTTAAGGCTTCGCATACGATGAAGCTATTGGCAAGGGAACACGACTGCAATGAAGTTAAAATAGTAGAAAACATTTTCATATAATTAGAAAGTTGCAAAAAGGAGAATCTGAACGTTCATCGGGAAGTAGTTTGCCCATTTCTATCAGAAGAATCTCTTCTTTGGTTTATGGCTAATCCAAACCTCACAGTCCTAGCCATAACACAGTCCATTAAAAATATTTTTATTTTTAATGTTTGCACTAATCAAGAATATGTATATGTACGTGCATGCATATATATATATATATATATATATATATATATTGTTGGGGCGCGGGCTTTAAGACTTAGGATACAAAGTACGTCGTACCCCCACCTCCCTAATATACCAGCGCAGTTCGTTTCCAGATCTAGAGTAGATCACACCTCATTCTTGTAGCTCGGGACTGCCCCCTCATTTCCCATTACGTTCCGGCCCCTCTTCTCTCTTTACTTTCCAGGAGCTGCTACCAGGGCCCTGTTTCTTCAGCAGCTGGCAACGTAATGGTAAGTTTAAATGTTTTTTCTCATACTCTGAACCCATCCCTCAAACCACGTGCCGAGGATTAATTTTCAATCCCCAGCGCGTACATATATATATATATATATATATATATATATATATATATATATATATATATATATATATATATAGAAGTATATGTGTGTGGATATATATTATATATTATATCCTAAGGTATCTTTCCTGTTTCCTCTGGAGGTTACCTCCTGAGGAAACAGGAATCACCTCCAAAGGGAGGTTAAGAAAAACAGTGGAAGCACCGATAGTGCTCCGGAGGGAGCAATCTCTCGGTAGTGGTAACACACAAAACCCCTCCCTTATGGAGATAGTGGCCAACCCCCCTCCAGCTAAACGTAGCCTCTATGAGGATGACCCCGCCAGCTGGAGTCAGCACTTTAACTTAAAGAAATCTAAAGAGATTTCCAAGAAACTCACCCCACCTGCTACCCCGGTGTCGAACTAATTCAACGTTATATCCAATCGGCCCACGCCTAAGGACTCTCCCGCCCCCACACCACCCGCCCCCACACCGCCCGCCCCCACACCGCCCGCCCCCACACCGCCCGCCCCCACACCGCCCGCCCCCACACCGCCCGCCCCCACACCGCCCGCCCCCACACCGCCCGCACGTAAACCCACCCTGCCTCCTCCGGTCGTCTTCGACGCTTCGGAATACACCCCCTCCCGCTTAGCTGGAGCAATTAGAGATCTTAAAATCGTCGACTTCCGCATTCAGCAGAGTTGATGCGTTATGAAATTACTCCTGAATAAGCTGGAGGACTACAATATTGCCACGCATATGCTTAGCGCATCCCATACAACCAAAACCCCGGTTTATTTCCACCCTTATGCTCCCAAAGGCACTGGGTCTAACAAGAACTTCCTCATTTTAGGATTAGATGAGGAACATGACTTAGAGTCCATAAAATCAGCCCTTTAGCACGAAGATCTTGTCGAAGTCAGACGTCTGACGACGGTCAGAGACAGAGTGCGTATAACCACCGCGAACGTTCTAGTAACGTTCAAACGTAGAATTATAACTCACACCTCGAAAAGATCAAAGTTATTGATCATATCGTTGTCCGGCACAAGCCGTTCACTGCCGGCAGGGCTTTGCCCACCTGCTTCAGGTGCCAACAAATAGGGCACACAAAACGATACTGCCGGAGGCCCCCAAGATGCGTCAATTGCGGCGCTACCCATGAGGCTGGTCAATCATGTACACCAGACACTCCCCCAAAGTGCAGTGGCAATCACCCCGCCTCATCCAAGCAATGCGCGTAGAGGCTCAAGTTGCTCCACCAAACTCTGGCTAGGAAATCCCAAGCCCGCAACCCCCCACCACCCCCTACCTACTACCCTGCTCCCCCACCAAAGCGCAACGCATGGGAAACCCATTCCCATTTTCCAATTGGTGCGCAACATGCATCCCACACACTCCACACTCCTACCACATCCCAGGTTTTTTTTGGACAGTCAAATATTCGGCAGATTTGACCTTTTGATAGTGGAATACTTTCCCTTTAATAGAGTGAAGTCAGATTGAAGAATTTGCCGTAAATAAGTCCAGCAGAAATTATTAAAGATGGACAATGAAAGATGCATTTTTTCATATTCGTTAGTTTGCATTTGTATCGACGACATGACACCTGTTGTGTTAAGCGGCCTCCTTCTCCTAGCTCCCCTCGCTGTGCTAAGTGATGTTCTCCCCCGCTGTGCTAAGCGGTTATCCTACACCTACCTTCCTCACTGTGCTAAGTGAGGTTTTTCCCCACCGTGTTAAGCGGTGTCATACTTCACACACAACCGAATCCTGACAATTTCTACCTTCGCATCACCAACGGTCAACGATCTCCTCTCAATAAAAATATATTAAACTACAAAACCAGTTAATGATGAGAAAAAAGATGGCATTATTATTAAAAATTATTTTCAGGGAATAAAAGATGGCCCTTTCTGGGAATGTGATGCCGCCTTTTCCGAAAAGAAGCATGAAGGAGAATGTGGGGAAACAAAGTGTACATTATGCTAGGGCCCTAATTTCTTAAAAAATGTGATATTTTTTCATTGCTGTGTATATAGGGGAAACTAGGCAGTACATACAGTCTAGGTTGAAACAACACCATTTTGATTTAAAGAATAGAACAGAATAGAGTAAAATTTTATTTGTTAAAGATTTACAATCTTGTACAAATCATACATAAATAAATATAAATAACTTTTTCACCCACAGTGTGAAGTGAGTCATGTGGGTGGATGATTTAAAGAATGAAGTAAAAAATCCCAAGAAAACTGCCTTAGTGGAACATTCCATGATGGCAGAATATAATTTTGAGTTGGAGGCACCCAGAACTCTGCACACGGAGGGAAAATGAGGAGGAGGATTTTAGAATCCTTTTATATAACAAGTAATGAATGTGCAATTAACTTTAAAACAGATACACAAAAAATAAATAAGCATTATGCAGAAATTTTAAATAAAATTAAAAAATAAATTACTGACACTAACTGTGATAATCAATAGTAAAAATGTTTTATACTGTGATGTAAGGTGTATCAAAATTTAGTATATATATTATTCAATATATATTAATTTTAAAATAAAAAATACCTTCCTCATTGAATATAGGTGCATTGCATGCCTATACCATTCACACTACTCCCAGGAGATTTATGCTGCTGCGATCTCACATCATGGAGACAGCGCTCAATCAGGGCATTAAACCTGACGTCTAGGCTTGCAGTATCAGAAGAAGCCAATAAAAATTTAATAAAAGGCATGTCCGGCTTCAAAGCTTGTCGAACTCGAGAAAGCTAGTAAGCATACGGAAAGGCTAGTCAGCAGAGCTAGTTCTAACTTCTTGCTATTTTCAGTACAGAGGAGTCATCTATAGGGTGGCCCAGATTAGCGGGTCACAAGAGAAATAACTACAAAACGGTTTGAGATACAACATTTTTCATAGAGGCAAAGTTGTAGTTCTCGTCGAGATAAATTGTTGCCCTTGGAAATAAGAAAATAACACTTCTAAGGAAAAACCGTGCAAACGGGGTTTCTATACGTCAAGTAGTTCTCTGTAAAGATCCGTTTTCATTTGCATGTCTGAAATTCCAAAAAAGACACTTGAATTTATTTCAGTAGTATTTTAGTTAAGGGAGGGCTAATTCAGCTTAGGAGAGTGTGCTCAGCATTAAACATTTTGTGAAAAAAAAAAAAAAAAATCATTTATTATTTGTGATCTGAAATTTTGGCCTGAAGCTCCAATTTTTATGTATTTTCTTTTTTAGTTTACACTAATGGGAATAGTTTTGTTGAGTGCTGAACACATTCTCCTATGTTGAATTGCCCCTCCCTTAACAAAAATACTATTTAAATAAATTCAAGTGCCTCTTTTTTGGAATTTCAGATTAGGAATGCATGCAAATGATAACCTATTTTTACAGAGAACTACTTGACGCATCGAAACCCCGTTTGCACAGTTCTATCTTGTTTTGTTAATACATTTTAAAAATATAATGCAAAATATGGATAAAAGGGAAACTCTTCCATTCAAAGGCCTATTTGAGCCCTTAGAAGTGTTATTTACTCATTTCCAAGGGCACAATTTTATAGATCTTGATGATATCAATGGTTATAATAAAAAAAAGACTCTCCAACCATCAAAAATGTCAAAAACCGACAACGGGAGAACAACAGCCGGACGAAGAAAGAACACAATAGTAGGATCTTCCTGCCTTACCTCAGCGGAGTTAGCGAGAGGCTGGGCAGACTCTTCAGGAAAGAGGAGCTAGATGTCGCCTTCAAGCCTCTCAACAAGATAGGGGATTGTCTTAGGAAGAGCAAGGATAAGCAGCGGTTACAAGACCAGGGTGTCTACCTTAGTCCCACCCTGTGACTGTGGGAAGGTGTTTGCAGGACAAACAGGCAAGAAGGTAGCCACACGGATTGGACAACACACTACTGACTACAGGCCTGGACACACCAATTCTTCTGCAGTGGCAACACATGGAGAAGAGTGCCTTAAGCAAGCCTAGACCCTAGCTAAGGAAAACACCACGAAGAGAAGGATAATCAAAGAGGCCACAGGAAATTCAGATAATCAGAAGCACCCAGGGAATTTCAACAGGCCTCACCCTACCGGTCATTTCATTGAAGGTAAAACCATGTACAGTCCCTCCAAAAACTGGGACCCTGCCAAAGTGCTCCAAAGGAGGCAAAAATCATTATCAACCGCATCTCCAAGTTCTCCAAGAACCTTGTCAAAAAGAAAGAGGGCTTGATTTTTCTGCTAAAATGTAAGTCGAACAATTTCTTACCAAAACACATAAGAACCTCAACCAACTATATCAACCCGTGCGACCTGAACTCCCCTGTTCAAAAACAACTTGCAACAGCGAAACTTCATTTCCAGAAAAAATTACTCAATATAGAAATAGCCAATTTAAACTGTTAAATTAAAAATTTAGAAACATTGTTCACATATTGAGTCACACTTTAATATCTTAAGGGAGTTAGTTGACCAGGACCTGTTTAATAATATATCCAATTTTATTTCAAACATTTCTAATAGTTTAAAATCGAAGTTAAAAATAAATCTTTTCCAAAAATTTAATAAAACACGCCAGATTCACGTTCACCGCCCCATCGGTGACGACAATTGGGTTAAAAACATCTCCTCGGTCAACGTCCCCCCTCAGGTTAACAACATACTTAGTTTAGGAGAAAAGTTTTCTTTACCTCCTACACCAGGTATTGTTGTTCCGAAAATAATTACCGATGTAGAATACATACTACAAACCGTTCCTTGTAAAGAGGAAGACCAAACCCGCTCTAAAGTAGTTAATAGCATCACCAATTTCTTGCAAATTCCTTCTCCCAGCCACTCCCACCTTTCCACTGATTTTTACAAAGACCTATAAAACACACCAAAACTTTCTTACGGACACATGAACAACATATAATATGTACTAAATCCGACAAGGGAAACAGGACCGTCATCATTGACAGAACAGAATACAACGAAAAAATGACCAACTTATTCAACGACACCAATACATACTTACCCATTCCTAAGGACATTACAAAAATACAGGAACGAAAATTCAACGAACACATTCACAAACTTTTTAACTCTAACGAAATCGACAAATCCACTAAGTCCTTCTTAATTTCCCACAATTCCCTCCCACCGCGAGCCTATGGCCTCCCCAAAATCCATAAACCTGGAAATCCCCTTCGTCCTATCATTGCTAATATAGATTCTCGCTCTTCCAGTCTTAGTAAATTTCTTCTTCCCTCATTACAAATACTTAGCCATAATAATCCCTATGATATAAAAAATTCCTTTGACCTAATTTCTAAATTATCCAACCTAACCATTCCCCACGGCCACATTTTAGTTTCTATTGATGCCACAACCTTATTCACTAACGTCCCACTAGCCAAAACGCTAGAAATAATCGAAAACCATTGGCCCACCCAACCCAGGCCCCCCAGAAAGTCTAAAACTGTGTGTTAACAGCGGGTTTTTAAATATGATGGGAAATTCTATAAACAAATTTAAGGTCTAGCCATGAGCAATTGTCTTGCACCCGATTTATCCTCAATCCTTCTCAACGATCTTCTCAACTCCCTCGTCCCACAGTTTCCCCATGACATCTCATTCATCTGCAAATACGTAGATGACCTTTTGCTGATGATAAACCCAAACAGACTAACAGACATACTTACATGTTTCAATTCCTTTTACCCTAGACTTCAATTCACTGTCGAAACAGAACAGGACAGACAGCTCCCATACTTGGACATCTTACTAATTAGACAGGCTGACGGTACTATTATTACTGATTGGTACACCAAACCCACATACTAGGGACGGTTACTTAATTTTCATTCATCCCATCCTTACCACCTCAAGATTAATGTAGCCAGAAATCTCCTTCGCCGAGTCCTCTCCCTATCCCATGCTTCCTTCCACAATAAAAATATTAATATCGCCTCAGATATATTGGCACGCAACCAATTTCCCCCAACCTCATAAAATCCCTGGTTAAAATAGCAAAATCCCAACCTTCCAACACTGTCTCTCCCAATTCTTCCCTAACTCCTAGTTCCCAAATGTTCCGATCTCTACCATTTACACCTGGACTGACTGATAAACTTACAAAGACAATAAAAAAATCCTACCCTTCCCTAAATTTTGGTTTAAAAACTACCAACAAACTCAAAACCCTCTATACCAAACTCAAAGATCCCATCCCTTTTGACCAAACCACCCGTTGTGTTTACCAAGTCCCTTGCCAAACCCCTTCCTGTAATGGTGTATACATAGGAGAAACCATAAATGACATTCACTCACGCCTTACACAACATAAACAAACCATCATGAATAAAGAAATAGATAAATCTGCACTTGCTAAACACGCCATTACGCAAAAACACACTTTTAACTTCGACGACACGAAAATGCTTTCTACACAACGAAACAAAAAAAGACTACAGATCTCGGAATGCGTACACATAAACTTAAACAAAAACAATATAAACTACAAAACTGACAAACAAGGCATTTCTCCTATGTACGCTAATATTTTCCAAATACTCTCCCGACCTCCCACCTAGATTTTTACCATGCCCCTTGGGTATCCTTCCATTAACACCTTTTTCTCCTTTCCTGTCATAAAATGTCATAAACATGCCTTTTTATCCCTACCGACCTTTCTCCCACCACCTGCTGTTTTCAGTTACATATACCCCAGTAGGTTCCTTTTTCCTTAGACACTTTCACAATGGTTACTTAACTGTCAACCTTGGTCTTCCTCTGCCGCTCAGCATTTCCATTGGTATGTAGTATCTTATTTCTTTGTAAAATTAATTAATGTTACTATTAGCTACTATATTTGCCATTGGTATGAAGTTTCTTATTTCTTTGTAAAATCAATTAATGTTACTAATTACTATTAAAATCAATTATTGTACCTGTTTACTTTTTCATTCTACTCATTCTAAGAATTTAAGACGATATGTTCTTTTATAAGTTAATTGTATTTATAGTTCTGTTACCTATCACAATTATAAACATTTTTTTTTTGTTTCTGAATTAATTTCTTTTTTTGTCATTTCAGCTGACGAAGGCTACCAATGAGTAGCCGAAACGTCCGAAATATAGATTTTTTAAAACAAAATCATATTGAGGTTTATTTAGCCGAATCCCAACCATTCCATCTTTACTTATCACCTCGACGGCTAACTATCTAATCATCATGAAAACGGTTATGTTGAGCACTGAATCAGGTTCTGACTTGAGCTTGGAGGAGAGTGATTCTTCTCCCGCTCCTGTCAGACAATGGCCAAGATCTACGCAGAAACGCATGAAATGGACTAAAGACATGCACATTGCAGTCATGCGAGCTTACTATCTGGCCAACCATTACTAACCTGTGTATCAAGTTGACGTATACACAGGAAAATGACTCAGAACTTGATTATCAGGGATAATGGAGAAATCTGTTGTTAAAAAATGAATATTTGTCAATATTTAATACATAAAAATACAAATTAAAAACATAAAACATTAAAAACGGAACATTTCTGGGGTATGGAATACTATTTTAGAACTTGGAAGTTTTAACCAACTAAAACGCTTACACCTAAAATAAAATACTTTTTATGTACTAAATAATCTTATTTTCTAAGATTATTTTCACTATGTCTGTCATACACTATGTATGACAGACATAGTGCGAAGTTTCAGTGACACCATTGGCATGTCGTTTGATGTTGATAAATGTGCCATATTACATGTTGCAAGAGGACGTTCAGTATCAACGGAAAATATAATTCTGTCCGATGGTGGCCATATACGTGAACTCGAGGAACATGAATCGTATAAATATCTTGGGTTGAACCAGCATCTTAAAATATCGAGAAAATATGTCAAAGATGAGCTGAAAGCATTGTTTCTGAAGCGCTTACGTTTAATTCTGAAAAGTTACTTACACGGTCGTAAAAAGATCAAAGCAGTAAACACATGTGCAATAACCTCATTATTATATAGCTTCGGAGTCATTAAATGGTCGAATCATTAGAGGAACTGGATCGACTCGTACAAACAGAGATGACCAAAGCACGCTTGCACCATCCTACGTCTTCAATTGAAAGGCTTTATTTACCAAGAATAAAAGGAGGACGAGGTCTCCTGAACATTCGGAACTTATGTCGCTCTCAGGAAATTAGCCTGAGGAGCTACATAAGGTCCAGTGAGACGCGTGTTTTCAAGGAAATGGTAAACTTGGACGAGAACTATACAGCCTTGAAATTGAAGATCAACAACTGGGATGAACTTACGACGGAATCGGATCGCCTCACGTCGTGGCAAAGTAAGGAATTACACGGGCGATATTATAGTCGATTGTTTGACCCGGATGTGCAATCAACATTGTCGATGGCTTGGTTGACATCGGGAAGGCTATTCTTTGAAACAGAAGGTTTCATAATAGCCATCCAAGATCAAGTTATAGCAACAAAATCCTACCGACGACATGTTCTAAAAGAAACGAGCATCTCTGATAAATGTAGATTGTGCACCAAAACGTATGAGTCGATCCAGCATATTACGGCGGGCTGTGAGATCCTTGCGGGATCTGATTATCTTCAACGTCATAACAACGTGACCAAGATATACCACCAAGGTCTCGCAGAAAAATTCGGGTTGTTGGATAAGAAGGTCCCTTATTATCGCTACGTTCCACAAAGACTTTTAGAGAAAGATACAATTATAGTGTATTGGGACGAAGCGATTTTGACGGCCCGAACTGTCCATCACAATAAACCGGATATTCTCATCATTGACAAAGGGAATAAGAGAGCTGATATTATTGATATCGCTGTCCAGAATGATGAGAATATTCGGAAATCTTATGATGAGAAGCTTCGAAAATACCAGGACTTGGCCATAGAATTAAAAGATCTGTATAAGTAAGATTCCGCAAGGATAACAGCTATTATTATATTGGCTAATGGACTCATCCCAAAAACCACTGTTACAGCTACAAAGTACTTGAAAATGACGCAGGTTAGTGTGCCAGGGTTAAACATATAGCAAAGCAATGCCTAAGAGAAGAGGAACACACAGAAACATCGATGAAGATTGTCACTCAGTCTTGCGATCTTCTAATAGTTCTCAGGAACCAATACAGGAGGCTACGGTAAGATCGATTAATCAGAATTACCCTAAACTCAACTCATTTAATGTATCTGAAGGTGGAGAACATAAATACAACAGGAGAATGGGTGAATGAATTCGACTCGTCGCATATAGTAGCGAAGCGATCGGAGCCCAAGGAGAGGAACAAGAAGAAGGGTGGAAATCAGAAACCCCCTAGACAAGACTTGCCTGATCCCAGTGAATTTAGAAGCACTCGGGATACACCTCCTAAAAATGAACCACTATACGACATTGGTGGTTGCACGGCGTCTTTCCCTCTAACTGAAAGATACTGTCAAAACGTTTACTTAGCGGGATTCATCCTCCTAGTCCGTCAGACGTATGAGCCCATCAAAGCAGTTGATAGCAGGCTTGAACGGCAAATGCCTTTCGCTTTATTCCAGCATCACTGCATTGTGTACTTGAATGCCGTGCTGATGGATCGTCTTCACGAGCAGGGTGGACACCCCCGTGACGACAGGCGAACTCGCACAATGCGTATGTGATTTCAATAATGATTTATTGCAGTCTTCAAGCACTTTATTCCGAGATTTCTTAGCTAAGTTCAAACTACAAAATAAAATAATTCATCTTCCATCTACAGATGGATTAACACAAATAGCTATTTGCTACTCAAATATGACGACCGTTAAAGCGCCTTGTTATGAGTCATGTTTTAGTTACCATAAACCAATAGTTTGTCAGATAAATGAAATTCAACTCCCAACGGATAATTAAAAAGGCAAACCAAATAAGTATCTTGGAACCAATGAAATTGAAAAATTGAATCAAATATTTTCAAGAACTCCTGCTGAGCCTAAAACAAATTGCCATCTATTGAGCTCTCCATTTTCTTCAAAGGTTAGTCATTAAGTCCCTTCTTCCTCAGATTCCCCCTATTTTTCTGCAAGTGTTTCATTGGTGAAGAGCAAGGATTTCAGCTCTGTTAGATTTCACCAATGTTGATCATGTTTCTTGCTACACGAATGTTTTATGTCTTTCATTTCTAAGTGTCAGTGACTATCCTTCCCGTCCTCAGAAATGTAGCCTCCATGAAACGGGACAGTTCTCCCTCTTCTCTATAGCCCTGAAGAAGGCTTGCATATCAAGCCAAAACCAAATTATTTGTGTATAATATAGTTGGCAAGAATAAACACATTTTAACTATAAAATGTATTCAAAAAAATAATTACCGATGTAGAATACATACTACAAACCGTCCCTTGTAAAGAGGAAGACCAAACCCGCTCTAAAGTAGTAAACACCATCACTAATTTCTTACAAATACCTTCTCCCAGCCACTCCCACCTTTCCACTGACTTTTACAAAGACTTTAAAATGCAACAAAACTTTCTTACGCACACATGAACAACAGATAATATGTACTAAAGCCGACAAGGGAAACACGACCGCCATCATGGACAGAACAGAATACAACCAAAAAATGACCAACTTATTCAACGACACAAATACATACTTACCCATCCCTAAGGACATTACAAAAATACAAGAACAAAAATTCAACGGAAAAATTTACAAACTTTTTGACTCAAACAAAATCGACAAAATCACTAAGTCTTTCTTAATTGCCCACAATTCCCTCCCACCGCGAGCCTATGGCCTATGGCCTCCACAAACCTGGAAATCCCCTCCGTCCCATCATTGCTAATATAGATTCTCCCTCATCTAGGCTTAGTAAATTTCTTCTTCCCTGATTACAAATACTTAGCCATAATAATCCTTATGATATAAAAAATTCATTTGACCTAATTTCTAAATTATCCAACCTAACCATACCTCACGGCCACTTTTTAGTTTCAATTTATGCCACATCCTTGTTCACTAACGTCCCACAAGCCAAAACGCTAGAGATAATCGAAAACCACTGGCCTAAGATACAATTAAATGTTGGAGGGTAAATGTGAATGTTTCATTAAATGTACTGCGGCACCTGATTGGTCCGCCATCTTGTTCAGTTGGCCAATAGTAGCCACCCTTGTTTACCTTGATATATGTTTTGTTTACATGAGACTATATGTAGGTGATCCCTTTGTTCTTTATATTAAAACCAGTTAAAACTAAAACGTGTGTGTTCTAATACTTAAAACCTCAACAGGTTATGTGCCCAGATCAAGCTTTGTTAGTTAGGAAGTGAAATAATCAAGTGATAAAGTAAATTTAGTTGTGTTGTGAGTCAGTCCAGTGTCTTGTGTTGGGAGTGTTCTGTGCTATCGCATTAAAAAGGTATTTTTTCCGACAAAATGAGTTCAAATAATATTGACGACATCTCTCACATTGAAAAACTGAGTGGTGTAGATGATTTTCATGTATGGAAATTACAAATAGATGTTGTTTTTCAAGCTGCCGATATTGAAGATATTGTGACCGGGATTATTAAACAGGAAAACGCTGCTAGCGATAAGGAAAAGAAAGATTTCAGTCGTAAGGATGCTCATGCTAAGAAAGTTATACTTTCTTCGATTAATAAAACGGTTTTGTGTCACATCCTTCCTTGCAAAACTTCGAAAGAAATGATGGACAAAATCATCAAAATCTATGACCGACAAAATGATGACCAAGTGAATGAGCTGTTGCAGGCTTTTTATAGTCATACATATGATCACTCTCATGATCATGCCAGACTCAATTTAAGTCTGGTATTCCGACTTACAATGTACCCCAACAATTATTCAATGTTTACCGGCCATTATGGCCAACCAGCCCAGTCACGAGGGCGTGGTTCTCGTGGAGGACGAGGATCTTTTAATCAGCCTCAAAATTACTATCAATCCTTCCAAAGTCCCAACTATTATCACCAACAGCAGCAACAACAGTATAATCAATCAGACCGCAAGCATCGCGGCTCAGCATCAAACCGTGCCAGAGAC
Organism: Gonocerus acuteangulatus; assembly: GCA_946811695.1. Classification (NCBI taxonomy): domain Eukaryota; kingdom Metazoa; phylum Arthropoda; class Insecta; order Hemiptera; family Coreidae; genus Gonocerus; species Gonocerus acuteangulatus. The sequence continues at coordinate 96,851,483 of OX328126.1, forward strand.
AAACAACGTGGAGAAGCACGAAGGGAAAGGAACTCGACGATTGTCGAACAAGAAATAGTTGCACGAGCAAAGGAAAGCCTTTTTCAAGGTCTTACAGAAAAAGAATTAAGTGAACGCATGTCTCAAGCCTCATCAGTGAAACCTTTACCATTGGCAGTTACCACTCGGGGAGTCGGGTTTGGAACTTCAATCATGTATAATGTAACCAGAAAATACCGTGACTCAATAAGCCTGCCAGATATCAACACTCTATATCGTGCATTTTTAGGAATAGTGGAAGCTAAAGTTACAGACTCCAATTATGGAGAGATTATCGAAGATGACGTTGACATAGAACGTAATAGCCTACCAAGAGATTTTATTGTACAAGCCAAGGCGGTAGTGAGACTGCCAGAACCCATAAACCGTATTGTTGCATCCATAGGACAAATCACCACTGTAGAAGAATCGTACTTACCTTGTTTTCCAAAAGATGTTTATGACGTACAAAATAAATTTGTACCAATACCAGAAACCGTGAAACTCTCAAACTTAAGAAGAGTCGTAGAAGCACTTTCAGATATAGGAACAGCACAAGCTTATAGAGAAAACTTTCGTAAAAAGAATCCAATTCCAGGAACAATATGGGACGGAAACAATTTACTTCAAAATCCAGATGACATTATCCCGGCAAACTATAACATTGAAATGTTTCGTAGTGATACAATGCTCTCATGATATGGCTCATAACGTTAGTTCAGTCCAAAATTTAGCGTATCGGTTGAATGTGCTTAAACAAAATGTTACAGATGAAATGATTATGTCCAAAATCCTCGCAATTTTACCATCTGAGTACGCCACGTTTCGTACAGCATGGGGCTCTGTTGCTAAGGACAATCGAACTATTGACAATCTTATGACTCGTCTTTTTTCTGAGGAGGACATGATTGGAAAATCAAGAACCACCGATAATGTTGCTTTTCAGACTTTTGTGACTAAAAACTATGCCCGTAAAACTCAAGGAAGCCCTCCTACGTGCCACTCATGCAAAAATCCAGGCCATTTTTATCGGCAGTGCCCATTAAAGAATGCAATTGAGAGATGCAAGTTCTGCAAAAAGACCAATCACAAATCAGAAAGGTGTTATTTTCGTGCTCAACATAAGGGCGATGGCCAGAAGGATTATGAAAAACACAAGGTGGCTTACATGACTTACAAATCGAAGAATCATGATAAAAACGAAGTGAAATTTTACGTTGACAGTGGGTCCTCATGTCATATGACGAACAAACCAGCACTTTTAACTGACTTAAGGATCGAGTGTGATGAAGTAAAAGTTGCTAAGAAAAATCAGTCCCTACTCACTTCTGGTGTTGGGTCATTGGATGCCAAAGAGTGCATTCTCAATGACGTTATACTTGCACCCAGCCTCGACTCCAATTTAATATCAGTGGGAGCCATTACTGAAAAAGGTGGACAAGTCCTCTAAGTTAAAAAAATGTCTTATCCTCAGATAGAGTTCTTTAACAACCTAGATACTGAATCATCTAGAATTAGAAAAACTCTAAAAAGAGCCGAAGTTCCAGCTTTAATAAATCAGAATATCATTGATGATTTGTTAGTTTCTGGAGAATTGACTCACAAACTGATCAATAAGCCATGTAGTGCTTTACCTGATGCTTTTGAAGATGTTGGATATAGTATCCAGAAAAAAAACTCTTCCTTTAGCAGATATCACTAGAGGACATGAGTCCTTAATTCATGATTATACCATCAAGGTCTGTATACATATGGCTCTGAACAATTCAGAAGACTCAACAAACGGTATTTTATACCTTTCCCTAATCCCTGCATTTTTCATGAATAGAACATCCATTTGGAAAAAGTTCTTTGATAAGGAGGGGTATCAGGCAATTCCTATGTCTTTGAAAGACATAAACATGATGATGGATGATATCATGTCGGAGGATGGCAAAGAGATTTATCGAAGCGTTAAGAAATATTACAAAAATGCTAAAGATAAACTAGCATTTGCTCTGTTCTCTGTGTATTTATGCCTCTTAGGCAAGAACTTAAATACCGTCAATGCACCTCAATGGGGACGGTCTTGTCTCAAAGCCAGTGAATGTGTGAAAGAAGTGCTGTTTCTAAAATATTTTTTTGAGGAGCTAACTAATCAAAATTTAAAGGTCGATTTGCATATTGATAATCAGAGCACAGTTAAGATGATTGAAAATGGGTGTAATGGAAAAAGGTCAAAACATTGACATCGGGTATAAATTTATTATAGAAAGAGCTAAAGAAAACCAATTTATCTTGAAATATTGTCCATCTCAAATGCAATTGGCTGATGCATTTACAAAATCTTTGTCTCCTTGTGAGTTCGAAAGATTAAGAATCTTGTTTATGTTTTAAGATATTTTTTGTTATTCAACTACAAATGTTATTTCACTAAATGTATTTTATGATTTGACTTTGATTCTATTACTATTCTAGTGCTCTCTGATATGTTTTTTATTGATTTTTTTATCATGTTCTGTTTTAGTAAGAAATGTTCTGTTTTATTTGAAAAATTCAGATTTAAGAGGGAATGTTGGAGGGTAAATCTGAATGTTTCATTAAATGTACTGCGGCACCTGATTGGTCCGCCATCTTGTTCAGTTGGCCAATAGTAGCCACCCTTGTTTACCTTGATATATGTTTTGTTTACATGAGCCTATATGTAGATGATCCCTTTGTTCTTTATATTAAAAACAGTTAAAACTAAAACGTGTGTGTTCTAATACTTAAAACCTCAACATTAAATAGCCCTTTATCCTTTGATTTGTTAATGGAAAGCCTAAAACTGTGAGTTATCAGCGGGTTTTTTTTTAAAATATGATGGGAAATTCCACAAACAAATTGAAGGTCTAGCCATGGGCAATTGTCTTGCACCCGATTTATCCTCAATCCTTCTCAACGATCTTCTCAACTCCCTCGTCCCACAGTTCTCCCATGACATCTCATTCATCTGCAAATACGTAGATGATCTTTTGCTGATAATAAACCCATACAGACTAACAGACATACTTAATTGCTTCAATTCCTACCACCCTAGGCTACAATTCACTGTTAAAACAGAACAGGAGAGACAGCTCCCATACTTGGACATCTTACTAATTAGACAGACTGACGGTACTATTATTACAGATTGGTACACCAAACCCACATATTTGGGACGGTTACTTAATTTTCACTCATCCCATCCTTACCATCTCAAAATTAATGTAGCCAGAAATCTCCTTCGCCGAGTCCTCTCCCTATCCCATGCATCCTTCCACAATAATGATATAAATATAGCCTCAGATAAATTGGCACGCAACCAATTTCCCCCCAACCTCATAAAATCCCTTGCAAAAAAAGTAAAATCCCAACTTTCCAACACTGTTTCTCCCAATTCTTCCCTAACTCCCAGTTCCCAAATGTTCCGATCCCTGCCATTTACACCTGGACTGACTGAAAAACTTACGAAGATGAGTAAAAAATCCTACCCTTCCCTAAATTTTGGTTTGAAAACCATTAACAAACTCAAAACCCTCTATACCAAACTTAAAGATCCCATCCCTTTTGACCAAACTACCCGCTGTGTTTACAAAGTCCCTTGCCAAACCCCTTCCTGTAATGGTTTATACATAGGAGAAACCATAAATGACATTCACTCGTGGCTTACACAACATAAACGAACCATCACTAACAAAGAAATAGATAAATCTGCACTTGCTAAACACGCCATTACGCAACATCAAATTCTTTGACGGCCTCAAGTACCACGACAACCCACTCTTTGACAACATTACACCACCTGGACGACCAGGACGCTGGCAAAGTACGGCGACTAGTAGACGTACTAGAACACAACACATTCTAGTTATCATAAGAACAAACCATAGTACACATGAAACACTGACACCAAGACACTAAATACTGATTACTGACCATCTTCCTCTTTCCTCTTTCTCTACTCTCTTACTATTTTTTGTTTTACCTCCTCCTCTATCACTGTGCCCCACACAGCACATACACACACCTCCCCTTGGGAATCCTTTACCTTTTCTTCTCTTACATACCGCCTTCAAATGCATTCATGCAGAATACGGACACCATCTCCCATCACGCACTTAGGCTTAGGAAAAAAAAAAAGACGAGCTCATTCTCTTACCAGCCAGCAAGGATGAGTGACTGCCAGAAGAAGCCGGAGAGGAATCCGGCAAAATATTGCGAAAAAAGGAGGAGCAAGACCGCTGGAGAAAGCAGCCGCATTACAACAAACACATGTAATTCCCAGCGTAGCAGTTTAAAAGTAAACATTTCGAACCCCTACGGCGAAGAAACATACATCCTGACTAGGAGGTTAAACAAAACGAGATGCCGCATTGTGACAACTCGTAAAGACTTGGATTTCCTAAGGCGATGCAGGGATGAAAAGATGACTCCACCCTTCCTGAGGATGAAGAGCCCCCTCAAGACTTCTAAAGCAGCCCGGATTTATGATCCGAATTCTTTCCCTCAGCAGAAGGCGCTGCTGAGGGAAAGAATTGGAGCCTATTGCTACAGATTATGGACCCAAATAAATGAGACGTCCCTAACAGAGAAAATACGCGCAACAGTCGACCCAGATATGTGGAAGATTGTTGACCGCATAGCGAAGAACAAAGCAGACAAAAGAGGGGCCAAAAATTCAGATAAAAAAACAAAACTAAAAAATGGGATTGATTGATAAATAAGTCCAATTTGATGGCCCTCAACAGGGTCGTTGAAAATCACAGTCCACTACAACCACCGTGCCCACCAGTGGAGAGAAGGGTAATTGTCAACATGACTGGTGTTGAGCTGTCTCAGAAAGCTAAAGACATCCTTGAGAAAGGTATGCATTTTGCAGCGGCACCAAGACGCATCTTGATGGAGGAGCTGGTTTCCAGTTTCGAGGCCGCACTTTATAACATGGATAATGACAAGGCGGAAACAATGAGAGTGAAAGCTACCCACCTCATCGGGAGAGCAAGGCCCTCAAAAGACAACTTCACGCCAGCCCAAAGACAAGCCTTACGTGATCTCAGGAAAAGAGATGACATCATTATCACGAAGGCTGTTAAGGGCAAAATGACTGTGATTCTCGACAGAACAATATATGAGGAGAAAATGGAAAGCCCCATATTCCCAGGCACGTGCAAAAAAGAAAAAACAGACCCCACCAAACGAATCGAAAATAAAATAAAAAAGATTTTGAAAGAGAGGATAATAGATGAGACTCAAATCGCACAGATGGCGCCCGGTGACTCGAGGATTCCAAGGATTTATGGATTACCCAAAGTCCACAAAGAAGGAGTACCCCTAAGACCAATTGTCACAATGATTGGAACGCCCACCTATAGAGCCAGAAAGGTGCTAGCACGAGCTCTAAAGCCATATCAGTTGAGTCCTTCTCAGCTGTTTGATTCATCTGGTGGAGATCTTAAAAAATACGAGACTGGAGGATGGAGATTTATTGGTGAGTTTTGACGTGGAGTCCTTCTTCGCCAACCTTCCCGCTAAAGATGCAATCCAGATCATTAAGGACAACAAATATTTGAAAGGTTTGGTGATGGGACTAGCTGAGCTGGTACTGACTTCCTGCTATTTCCAGTATAAGTAAACCATCGCAACAGAAAAAGGAAATTAACAGCAAGTAGAAGGAAATTAAGATCTGCAAAATGATTAGAAGGAAAAAATACTCACCTTCAATTTTGTTTTCTTGCTTAGATGTACTGTATGACTACTAGGTGCAGAAGTTTCAGTAGTCGTATAATACATCTATGCAAACAAAAAAAAATTGAAGCTGAGTCTTTTTTCCTTCTAATAATTTTGTAGCTCTAAAACTCCCATTTTAAGTTAAATTTCAATCAATGTTCGTGATTTGTTTTCTTCAATTTCCATACTATTTTCAAAACACAATGAAGGAACAAAGATCATGAGCATATCCTTCTGATGATTTTAGTGTTTATTCTGTTCTGATACATATGAAATTAAGAGAGTTAGGATACATTTAAGTAAAAAAGGGGTCTCCCGTGGTCTAATGGCTAGCGCCTTGGAGTAAAAGTTGTTTTCGGACAAAAAGCAGTTAAAATGAAATTTAAAATGACTGGCAAAAATCTATGACCCAGAAAAATTTATGACTGCAGGTTTAAACTCACCTAGTATAGAGAAATAACTGGTAAAAAAATTAGGAAAATCAAAAATATTGAGCAACAGGATCTGGTTGATTTCTAATGGATTGATCCTATACAGAAAACGTTCGGCCACAGGGAGATATCTCCACGCTGAATCTCACCACCACACAGCACAAAAAATGGGAGTAGTTAAGACACTGGCACATAGAGCTATTACTCTGTGCAGTAACCAAACACTCCTCAGTCAACTGATGGATGACTTAGCTGGAAATGGATACAACAGGAAGAAGTTGGTTCGAACGATCAGGACAGTGGAAAAAAGGTGGAGCAAGACCTTAAGGGAAAGAAGACGCATATCAACAAACACATGTAATTCCCAGTGAATCAGTTTAAAAGTAAATATGTGTGTATATATGTATATACATGTATATATACATACGTGGTTTGTTTGAAAAATACGTATAAAAAATTTGGGGCGTCCTGTCAAGGCGTCAACCTGCTTCCAAGAATCATGGAAACAATTTCTCCCAACCAATACGGAAGATCTACGACGGACGCCATGAAAGACATCCACGATAAGATACTGGATTCCCCAGCAAAGTACATTGTTAGTATCTTTGCAGACATAAGTGGAGCATTTGATAACCTGTGGTGGCCTGCTATTCTGAATGCCTTAAAGGACGTTGATTGCCCTACAAATCTGTACAAATTATTGCAAAGTTATTTGGCTGATAGAACCGCATTTGTAGCACTCCCTAGTGGACAAGTATGGCATAAGGTAAAAACTGGATGCCCCCAAGGTTCCGTATTAGGTCCCTACATGTGGAACTGTTATATTTGGGAACAATTATACATTTACACATTCACTTTAACAAACACTTTATTACAATTGGGTTTCATCATATACAACCACGTGCTTCATTCCATCTAGGAGGTTCATGACTGTGATGGATGTTGTATTGTTGGTAAGAAAACATTCGATCCACTTAGAATGTGAATCTTGGACCACCAAAATATAATTATTATTGATAGGCCCCAAAAAATCAATGTGAATTCGTGACCATGGTTTCATTGGCCAAGGTCAAGGATGAAGGGGAGCTTTGGGTGGGTTACTACGAAACTCAAGACATGTGTCACATGAGGATGATAAATTTTCAATAGCTTCATCGAACATAGGCCACCAAAAATATGATCCAAGGCCATCCCTTTCATTTTAGAAATACCTAGGTGAGTAAAATGGAGTAAATCTAAAACATTTTTGTATAAACTTTGGGGAATTATTATTCTGTACTCCCACATTAAACATTCAAATTCAATCGTGAGTTCATAGCGTCTTGAGTAAAATAGGTATAAATCATTATCTCGGGAGATGTTATTGGGCCATAGGCCGGTTCTGACATATTTCAATACCAGTTTAAGAATAGGATCCTGATGGGATTCCTTTATAATTAATTTCCCATTTAATCGATAGGGGAATGACTCATGGATATTGTGTTAATAATTTGTTTTAGAATGTAAATCTGTGGATTTATCGCCTGTTGATATTCGGGATAAGAAATCTGCAATATTTTCTTCTGATTTTTTATGAATTATGTTAAAATTATAGCCAGATAATATGTATGAACAACGTTGCATTCTATTTGCTGCATAAATAGGCAATCCTTTTTTATTTCCAAAAATATACATTAAGGGTTTTGAATCAGTGACAATGGTAAATTTTTTTGCAAATAAGAAATCCTTAAAATGTGTGACCCCATTTAATATAGCTAAGGTTTCACGTTGGATTTGTGGATATCGAGCCTCTGAAAGAGATAAGACTCGAGAGTGGTAAGCTAATGGTTTTTCTGAACCATCTGGGTAAACATGAGTTAATATAGCTGAAACCGCTAAGGGAGAGGCGTCTACCCATAACTTTTTTTTTTTTTAATAGGAATTAAGGGTGCATTCAACCGCGGGAGGTCATGGGCACCCATACCCATAACTTTAAAGGTAGGGAGGGATCATAATGTGCTAAGACGGGTTTATTAATTAATATGTACTTAATTTTTAAAAACGACTGTTCGCATTCTGGTGTCCAATCCCAAGGGGAATCTTTCTTAAGAAGGGAATATAGGGGTTTCAACTAATTTCCAGATTGGGGAATGTATTTTATATAGGTATAGATACCCAAGAAAGATTTGAGCATCGAGGCATTTTTGGGTGGAGGGGCATTGAATATATCTTTAAGATGTTTTTCTGTTGGCTGTAATCCTTAATTATATGACCTAGATAATCAACTTTGGGAACACCAAATTTACATTTAGAAAGCTTTACCTTTAGACCATTTTCATTAAAAATTTTTAAAACCATTGCTAATCTCTCATTATGTACTTTCTTTGCATTTCCAGAAATAATAATATCATCTAATAAACATTTAACACCTTTCATTTTATCAAGTTTTTTATCCATATATTTCTGGAACTCTGCTGGTGCAGATGTTATACCAAAACATAAACGAGTATACATGAATAAACCTTTAGTGGTATTTATAGTAACTAATTTCCTGGAGTTTTCATCTAATAGGAACTGTTGGAATGCATCCTTCAAATCAATTTTAGAACTAAGGCACTCATCAATGCTCCTAGCCCCTTCCCAAAAACATTTCCTTTCAAATGTTTTCACAATTTTCACCGCAGACTCGCCTGCACCATTAGTCTGGGGATGGAATGGGGCACCTCTCAAATGGTTAATACCTAAACTGGTCAAAAAAGAGACAAAATCTAAACTGGTGAAGCAAGTAGTATTGTCTGAAGTCAAAGACCTAGGAATTCCAAATCGGGAAAAACATTCCATTAATTTATGGATAACTGTTTTGGATGTTGTATTGTTGGTAAGAAAACATTCGATCCACTTAGAATGTGAATCTTGGACCACCAAAATATAATTATTATTGATAGGCCCCAAAAAATCAATGTGAATTCGTGACCATGGTTTGACTGGCCAAGGCCAAGGATGAAGGGGAGCTTTGGGTGGGTTACTAAGAAACTCAAGACATATATCAGGAACTCGACTCGCTCCTCAATGAGTTAATCACAAGTGGCTTCATCCCAGTTGCCTTTGTGGATGACCTGGCGGTCCTTGTGGAAGGCCAAACCCAAACGACACTTAAAGAAAACACCAAACAGGCAATCAACATAATCACTAGATGGTGGGCTGGGAAGAAGCTCAGACTGAATCCGGTCAAAACTAGGCTTTTGATGTTAAAAGGCCGAATTCGGCGAAGAAATGCTTTCAGACTGGAAATAGAAGACACTGAAGTTTCCCTTTCTGAGGAGGTAAAATATTTGGGAGTTACCTTTGGTGAAAAAATGAATCTTAGCCCGCAGCACTTGAGAGAGCTAAAGAGTACCATTACTAAACGCTACGGGTGCCTTGCATCTATAGCCAGGAACACATGGGGACTAAACGGAAAGAACCGGCTGATCCTATACAAGGCTCTTTATCTCCCTCTGGTGACATACGCGGCTCCTGCCTGGTTTCCCAAATTAAATAAGGCGCAGACTGCAATGCTTATTCAGACCCAAAGGAAAGCACTCCTCATGTTGACTAGGAACTACAAAACTGTGTCTACTGACGCGCTACAGGTTCTGGCAGGACAGTTGCCGATCGATTTAGAACTTGGAATAAACGTTGCGAGATATAACATACCGAGAGGTATTCCAGCAAGGGTCGGCACAAGTGTCTTCAATATCGGAGCGACCAGGTTCGCAGAAGCGAAACCAATTTTGTACAGCACAGCTGTATCTCAATGGCAGGACTGGTGGCAAAATTCAACTAAAGGTAGGACCACATACAGATTCATCCTAGATGTCAGAAAAAAATTAGACATGAATTGGCTGGAGTTAGTCTTCTACACATCACAATTACTATCAGGCCGCGGTGACATTAATCATAGGCTCCACTACTTCAAGCTCCGGGATAATCCTAACTGCAGATGCGGAGCTATAGAAACTGTAAATGCCATAATCCTTTAATGCCTAAATTACGCCAGAAAAAGGCTTCAGCTCGCGGGAGAATTCTCTATGCTTGAATGGCCACCGACAAGTTTTAGTCAATTCTTGGAATCCGAAGAAATCTTCCATGCATTCAAGGCTTTCGCCGGGGCAGTCTTCGAAGCAAAGAAGAGTATAACATAAGATGGGAAGTTTCCAAGGAGAATAGTAGTAAATTAAGAACATAAATTAATATATAATGTATATAAAAAAAAAAATCTATTTATAAATGAGTGGCTCAATATCAAAGACGGACATCTGTAAAAAAATCGAAATTGAGTTAGCAGTGGATTCCTTTAGGTTTTTGTCTACGCTTTTCAATGATGAAATTAGTTTCTGTAAAAAACGGGCGTAAACATGAAATTTCTGGCTTCAATGTAGATGCTTTGTTTCAAAAACGGACTCCTGCTGTGGAGGTTTTTTTCATAAATGAACACCTACCAATCACCCAATGGGTTCAAAGGTAATTTTCACTAATTGTTGAGTGGTATTGATATCAGAAACAGAACAATATCAATTTCAAACATATAAGCGTAATTATGAAATAAATATTTTCAAAAAAAAATTCACTATAACTTGCGAACATAAAAGGTGATTTTCTCAACATTTAGAAAATGACAGGTGTCCGTCTTTGATATTAAGCCACTCAAATACAATGTACATAAAGCTGACAATTCTCTTATAAAATTATCAGTTATTTAAATATAAGAAATACCAAATGCTATAAATATTACGTAAATTAAATAGTATTATTAAGTAGGAAACCATTGGGATCTCACTCAACAGAGGCAGTGGGGTCCCAATTGCATGCGCCCGTTGAATGATTTGGCAAGAGCAAATCATCCAGCAGACAGGCAAGGAGGCTACTTCTACGACAAATAAAGCCTACATTATTCAAACTTACCGACATACAACTTACTAAAGATAGATACGTACACTTTCAGGGCTACGAACTTCTCCGCCACGACAAAGACAACACACTAGCTGGTGGAGTTGCCATCGGCCTTCAACACGGGACACGCTACCAACTGATAGACCCAATCATTGACCCGAACGAATATAATTTTATTCTGACAGTTATCTATAAACTGAAGAAGACGTACAAACAGACCGCATACTACCGGAGACCGACGACTGTCACGACTTGGACTCCTCTTCTCAGAAACTTCGACTGACAGACGACACACACTCATAGGTGACTTGAATGCTGGACACACTGCCTGGCGCAGGGACTAAACTGACTCAATACGCCCTGACAGTGTCATAAACCCAGGCATACACACATTCAGGCACTTCGCAGATCCCAGCATGACTCCTACACTTGACTTATTAGTTACGCGACAACCACACGTAATAACTGCATGTACTGCACTCGAATTTATTACGTCGTACCACAGGCCCGCCCTATACAAAAAACAACGGGCATATCCCCATACCCACAGCCACAATCTACCACTACAGTAAGGCAGACTGGTTCAAGTACAAACATCTCATACACGAACACACTCCCCCCATCAAACCCATGCACGACACAAAAATTCTCGACGAGGCCATAAAACAATTCACAGGTACCATAACGTTCGTGGCCTACTCGAGCATTCCCAAGTTTGCGCCTGCTCTCCCTAACCTTAGGAAACCACCGCCACACATCCTCACACTCATAAAACAGAGAAACAACATCAAAAACATTTGGTACAGTGCACAAGACAGTCATTTTAAAACTGCACTCAACTCACTCACCACACAAATACGCACACTCATGTCACAGTGGAAGACGTCCATGTGGCATGAAAAACTCAGGCAGACACACGGGGATTACAGACAATTCTGGAGGCTCGTAAGCACGAGCCTCCAGAACGCAGTAAAAATACACAGACAAGATACATTACTTCAAGAAAAAGACCAGGCAGACATACTCGCTACCTACTACACACAAGACGCTCAGACACAAAACAAAGACCATACACCTGGACACAGACGTGCACATCAAGACAATTACATGTACATATCACCAAATCAGCTAACAGCCATACTCAGACAGACACAGGGGAATAAATCCCCGGGACATGAAGACTCCAGTACGTTCTACTCAAACAGCTACCGAGAAAAGGACTCGGACTATCTCGTACACATACGTCCATTTTATGTTTTTTCTGTTTTTTTTATTATATTATGTTAGTATTAAATCTGTCCTGCTTGTTTTTACAGCCCTGATGAAGGCTTGAAGTTCAAGCCGAAACGTTGGCAAACAATAAAACCATTTTCATATGTAAAATGTAGTTTTATTAAGAAATAATGACCAAACCCTGACAATTTCTACAACCAAAAACTAATTGCTGTTTTAAGAGAATTGTAAATTACATGCTCCCCTCAAAGAGGGTGAAAAAGTATAAAGGAAAGACGGAGACTTTTTTTATACTTTTAGGGGGTAATTTTATAAATGTACAGTTCCAAGAAATTGAAGTTATCAGAATTTTGTTCGAAAGATCAAAATAGAATCAATAATAATAAATATATTATATATAGATATATAAAATATCTAATAATAAATAGATCAAAAAGAATTTTGTTGAAATATAAATGTTGTGAGACCATGTACCCTGTTAAAATCTGTTTGCAGATAAAATTTATTTATTATTGAGAGGAGATCGTTCACTTATATGAAGTGTGTTGTATAATAAAAACAACTCTAAAAGACCCTATCCCACAATAAGACAGGACCAATGTAGTCTACAGAATCCCCTGCGTCACACCGAACTGCAATAGTGCGAACATTGGACAGACAAAAACCCGGTAAGAAAACGTATCAACAATCACAAAAACGATGTAAGGAATAAAGACATAAAGACAGCTTTAACTAGACATGCCATCACAGACGGACATGACTTTGGCTTTGACCAATACTCCATCCTCTCCACTGAATCCAACGAAAACAAACGCCTCCTTTCCGAATCAATATTTATCCACCTAGAAAATAACCCAGTAAATGACAAAAAATTGATAAAGAAATCATTTCCTCTACCTACTCCAACATCTTCCATTTTTTAAAAACTCCATCCTATCCCTCCCTTCCATTAACACAAAATTGTATTGACACCTTACTGTACGAATGCCGGGTGAGGCGAAATCACAGTGATCCAGCATCCAGCGGAAAACGCACGGCAGGCGGAAGATCGACGAAAAAAGGAGTGGGGACTCTGATAACAACTTCAGGCGATTATGACGAATGCAAGGGCTTACCCCCTCCGGACACACCGAGAGAATTAGCCGGACAGGACGCAGGGGACTCAGGCGAGACACGTGGCTGTAGGCGAAGCTTTCTTCTGGCCATCATGATGACGAAGCTGTAGGAACCCAGGTGAAGAAGACGGACAGCGCAGGTCTGACCTTTGAATTAGTCCCTGATTAGACTGTATTATAAAATTGCTAGCTATGAATATGGTTTAATATTATGTCTAAAAGAAATTGTGCCATCAGTCTAGATTCAAATTATATATAAAAAAAAGAATTAATGCATAAACCATTATAATGGGAATATCAATAAAATTGTAAAACTAACCGTTGTTCACAACTAATTCGTAATAGAAGTATCAGAGGGCCAACCAATAGGAAATACAGATTCATATTCAAATTTGTGTCCATAATTTATCTAAGAACCTTTTTTTTTCTCTTTTTCTCTTTTCTATTGAGTACTAGGTAACATAGCATTCAAGAGAAGCCAGGATGGAAGGAGGAAACAGGTAATAATGTAATACTAACCATAGACATAAGATTTCTTTCTCCCCATATATTTTATGTGTGATATAATTAACCATTTTTTTATTATGCCGGTATTATGATTCGCCCCAAATTAATTTGACGGTAAACGTATATATATATATATATATATATATATATATATATATATATATATATATATATATATATGAACCCAACCTTGAGAAGCGTCTCCTTTCCGAATCCATATATATCCATCTAGAAAACAATCCCGTCAATGACAAAATTGACAAAGAAGTCATCTCCTCAACCTATTCCAACATTTTCCATATCCTCAAAACCTCCCGTTAGGTAATCCCGCCTGGTTCGTTGCCCTATTCCCACACACCGTCTGATCCTTCCTTGTACCTGCAATACCCATCGGCAAGGCCTTTATCTTTACCGACGTCCCTCTGTCCTTACTCCCAGGTCGACACCCCCCCACCCCCATCCTCTCCTGTCTAGCCCTGGCCCAATCCTCCCCTGTACCTGCAATATCCATCGGCAAGTCCTTTACCTTTACCACGGTCTTTACCCTCCGTCCTTACTCCCAGCTCCACTTCTCTCCACCCCCTCCCCCCATCCTCTACTGTCTAGCCCTGCCCGATCCTTCCAGTCTTCAGAAATGTTCTCTTCTTGAAACGGGACAGTTCTCAATCTTCTCAATAGGTATGTTACTATGACACTTGTACTGTATTCGCTTGGATACCATATACATGTATATTTATTTATATTGCTATTATTATACTATATATATGTATATATATATACATTTATATATATATATTTATATTTATATTTTCAAGCATATAGGTACTCATATTTATGTTAATGTTTCTAGCCTTTTTTTTTTTTTTTTTTTTTTTTTTTTTTTTTTTTTTTTTTGTCCTTACCATTGTTATACCATATATGTTTTTACAGCCCTGAAGATGGCTTGTATAGCAAGCCGAAACGTTGGCGGCAATAAATATACATTTTAGCAAATAAAATGTGTTTTATTGAATAAGAACACTGACCGAAACCCCGACGATCAACGCTTCCTCATAAGTGCCTTAAGAATAAGTTAATACCTAAGTATGTTTTAGCTAAGGGAAATAGTATATCCGTATCATATAATGTTAAGCAGAAAATATTTGTTACCATTTTAAAAAGTGAACTTAAAAGGTGGTTCGGACTGAGGGACAGCTATTCTTTTTATCTTTCACTCATAGAGAATAGAATCAAAACTTATATTTCTCCTTCCGAGTGGAAGAATTTCGTTAGTTATGTTACCAAGGTCCATTCAAAAAAACTTAAAGCTAAACATTTAACTATTGCCAAGAAAATAGAAGCTCTAAAGAATAATTATTTCAATCCAAATAATGACACTAATTACAGACATAGTACAACGAAGTACGATAGGTTTCCCCGTCTTGTTCATTTAAGCCAAGTTTAGTTTACAGAGTTTACAGAAAACGAAGAAAACATTTTGAACAAAGGTCTAATATTTTGCCCTTCTAAACCGGTCAACAAGAATAATATTATAAATTTAATGGCTGCAATTGAAGTGGCCACAACTGACACAAAAACGCAAAAAAAGTGCAGCGAAATAATAGATAATTTCCTAGAAATGCAACAACCCATATTGAAGGGCTGGTGCTTTTCCCGATTTAAAAACAATAAAATCTTTAAAAGAAAAAATAATGAAAGAAAATCTCGTAGGATAAATCCCCAGCAACCTCCAACTCACCACACTGACGTCACATGTCAACAATGACATCACCCAAGATAACAAGACGATATATAAACCCCAACGCTAAGGAGCAAGGGCATTCAGCAGCCGACCAGGAAGGATCTCTCCCACCGCTTGGACTTGGAGCAGTTGCAGTGCAGAGACGCCTAGACACAAGTCGGCCCCCGAGCACCAGAGCTCGGACAGTAAGTTCTTCGGAAATGAAGCGGCTGTGAAGCGACCAAGAAGAGAGTAGCAGTATTTTCCTCCTGGATCTCTAACCAAGTCGCAACCTACGGGGGTTGAAGGGAATTGGTAAGGGGTTCAGCCGGGTCGTAAGACCAACTCGCAGTGCCGGTGGTGCGGCCTGCGAGCCCATTGTCCTGCCCACTCTCCCCCCACTTTGCGTTTTCCCCCTCGTGCACGATGGCTAAAACCCAGCGTGTACCTAACGGCCCTTTTAAGGACCACTCTTCTACCTCACCCGTCCTCCCTACCGAGCATTCTCTCGGCAGTGGTAACCCCTCCCTTATGGAGGTAGTAGCAAACCCCCCTCCAGCTAAACGTAGCCTCTACGAGGATGACCCCGCCAGCTGGAGTCAACACTTAACTACTAAGAAATCTAAAAATATTTCCAAAAAGCCCACCCCACCTGCTACTCCGGTGTCGAACAAATTTCAAGTTCTAGCCCAACTGCCCACGCCTAAGGACTCTCCCGCCCCCACCCCGCCCGCCCGAAAACGCACCCTGCCTCCTCCGATCGTCTTCGACGCTTCAGATTACACCCCCTCCCGCCTAGCCAAAGCAATTAGAGACCTTAAAATCGTCGACTTCCGCATTCAGCAGAGTCGACGCGCCATGAAACTACTCCTAAATAAGCAGGAGGATTATGATATTGCCACTCACATGCTTAGCGCATCCCACACTACCAATACTCCGGTTTATTTTCATACATATGCCCCCAAAGGCACTGGGCCTAACAAGAAGTTTCTCATTCTAGGATTAGATGAGGAACATGACCTAGAATCTATAAGAACTGCCCATCAGCACGAAGATCTTATCGACGTCAGGCGTCTGACGTCGGTCAGAGACGGAGTGCGTGTAACCACCGCGAACGTTCTAGTAACGTTCAAACCCCACTACAATTACAATTTACACCTCGAAAAGATCAAAGTAATTGATCATATTGTTGTCCGGCACAAGCCATTTACTACCGGCAGGGCTGCCCACCTGCTTGAGGTGCCAACAAGTAGGGCACACAAAACGGTACTGCTGGAGGCCCCCAAGATGCGTCAATTGCGGCGCTACCCATGAGGCTGGTCAAACATGTACACCAGACACTCCCCCTAAATGCTGTAACTGCAGTAGCAATCACCCTGCCTCGTCCAAGCAATGCACGTACAGGCTCAAGTTACTCCACCACACCTTGGCTAGGAAATCACAAGCCCGCAACCCCCCACCACCCCCTACCTACTACCCTGCTCCCCCTCCAAAGAGCAACGTCCCCCCACGTTTCCACCACTTCCCCCCACCACACTCCCCACTCCTACCAAATTCCAGGTACCACTCACCTCCTATCCATCCTCCCCACCAAACACCCCTCCCGACTGGGTAACGAACTTAACTACCACCCTCATGAGCATGGTAAAACAGCTCACTATGGCTGTTTCCAGCCTCCTCGCCGCCCTCCCCCAAAACGTTGCCTCTAAATGATAAGCAACTCTATTTTGAATTTCAACACAAACGGTGTCATGTCCCGATTGGATGACCTCCATTTTCTCCTGTCCACGCACTCCCCCACCATAGCCGTGCTAACGGACACACGGCTTAAACAAGACCAAAGATTTCACATGCTAGGGTATGTGACCATTCGTGACGACATTCCTCCGACTGCAAATGCCGGAGGGGTATCCATATTGATTAAATATGGCACACCTTTCACGGTTCTCGAACCGTTCCTCGCCCCAGACCCCCAATACAGTGTCGTCACGATAAAAGTCAAACTGAATAAGCAGACTTTCACCATCACTGGCCTCTATCGCCGTGGCAAAGGCAAACTCCCACACTTTAAAGACTTGCTAGCCACTGCACAGCTAGACAAGCGACACATGATAATAGGTGATCTGAACGCCAAACACCCCGCTTGGAACAACGCTCGGAGCACGCCCTCGGGTTCCGTGATAACGAAAACTCGTTTCACGGTCATACACCCAAATGCCCCCACCTATAGGCAAGCAATAGCTAATATAAACTCGCCCGAAACAGTGTCTACACTGGACCTCCTCCTAACCCAGATACCACACATTGTGAGTAGATGTTCCGGACTGGACTTTCTCACCTCAGACCACCGACCAGTTCTTTACGAATTGTTCGGAAAGGTACCCCGCCCTAAGAAGACCAACTACTCGTTCCATAAGGCAAACTGGAAGGAATTCCAGTCCCTCATGCACGAGCTTACCCCTGAGTTCACAGCCATCAGTGATACTCAGACCCTGGAAGAGTCCATTAGGACCTTCTCACTAAAAATCACAGACGCAGCAGACCTGTCTATACCAAAGTTCGCCCCAGCCCCCCCCCCCCCCTAACCTACGAGTCCCGCCCAAGCACATCCTGGCCCTTATCCAGTCCCGCCACAACCTGACCAACAATTGGTACCGAACCAGAAACCCACTTCTCAAACCGGTCATCAATTCCCTCACCACCCAAATCCGCTCCCTCATGAGGCAGTGGAAAACGTATATTTGGCATGATACGCTTGTGAGCACCCATGGCGACCACAGTAAGTTCTGGAAATTGGTGAAGACTAGTGTTTCCAAAAAGCGGAACTCAGTCCGACTCCAAACCCAGGGCACACTGCTCGATGAAACGGAACAAGCTGAGGTCATTGCGACCCACCTTGCCGCGGACTCTAACGCCCGCGCCGCCGAGAGCAACCCGCCACCTCGTATGACGCATGAAAACAACTTCATGTTCGTCTCACCGAGACAGCTCAAAGCCATCCTCAGACGCACCAAGGGTAATAAATCCCCTGGTCTGGACAAAGTACAGTATGTACTCCTGCGCCAGTTACCACGTAAGGCCTTATCCTACCTTGCGCACCTCTTCAACTCCTGTCTCAGACTTAGGCACTTCCCACAGGACTGGAAGCACGCCATAGTTTTCCCTCTCCTCAAACCCGCCAAGTCCGGCCACCTGCCCGAGCACTATAGGCCCATCAGTCTCCTGCCTCACATGTCCAAGATATTCGAGAAGGTACTTCTCAAATATCTAAACGACTTCTGCAAGGATGAGAACCTCATCCCCCCAGAACAGGCAGGTTTCAGATCGGGTCTTAGTACCGAGCACTCCCTCGCACGGCTCCAGTCCCAAATAGTTAAAAACTTCCACAAAAATCACTGTACCTCCCTAATCTCAATCGACTGCACAAAAGCATTTGATTCCGTCGATCACGGCATCCTTTTGCACAAGCTTAAGAGGCACAACTGCCCTGAGCAATTATACAACATTTTACAATCCTATCTCAAAGATCGGACCTTCTCAGTTCGAGTCGGAACGAGCCTCTCTGAGTCACTTGCCTCCCCCTGCGGTGTCCCGCAGGGATCTGTTCTTTCACCCACACTCTTCTGTATATATACTGGTGACATTGTCGGCCAGAGATATCCTCACGTCCAAATTGCCGCTTATGCGGACGACATCGCCATTTTTGGCACCTCAGTAAACCCGAAAAGATCACTGGAGCACACAGAGAAAGCCGCACAGGCTATCTCATCGCAACTCAGTGCCATAAACATATCAGTCCTCCCTACCGAGCATTCTCTCGGCAGTGGTAACCCCTCCCTTATGGAGGTAGTAGCAAACCCCCCTCCAGCTAAACGTAGCCTCTACGAGGATGACCCCGCCAGCTGGAGTCAACACTTAACTACTAAGAAATCTAAAAATATTTCCAAAAAGCCCACCCCACCTGCTACTCCGGTGTCGAACAAATTTCAAGTTCTAGCCCAACTGCCCACGCCTAAGGACTCTCCCGCCCCCACCCCGCCCGCCCGAAAACGCACCCTGCCTCCTCCGATCGTCTTCGACGCTTCAGATTACACCCCCTCCCGCCTAGCCAAAGCAATTAGAGACCTTAAAATCGTCGACTTCCGCATTCAGCAGAGTCGACGCGCCATGAAACTACTCCTAAATAAGCAGGAGGATTATGATATTGCCACTCACATGCTTAGCGCATCCCACACTACCAATACTCCGGTTTATTTTCATACATATGCCCCCAAAGGCACTGGGCCTAACAAGAAGTTTCTCATTCTAGGATTAGATGAGGAACATGACCTAGAATCTATAAGAACTGCCCATCAGCACGAAGATCTTATCGACGTCAGGCGTCTGACGTCGGTCAGAGACGGAGTGCGTGTAACCACCGCGAACGTTCTAGTAACGTTCAAACCCCACTACAATTACAATTTACACCTCGAAAAGATCAAAGTAATTGATCATATTGTTGTCCGGCACAAGCCATTTACTACCGGCAGGGCTGCCCACCTGCTTGAGGTGCCAACAAGTAGGGCACACAAAACGGTACTGCTGGAGGCCCCCAAGATGCGTCAATTGCGGCGCTACCCATGAGGCTGGTCAAACATGTACACCAGACACTCCCCCTAAATGCTGTAACTGCAGTAGCAATCACCCTGCCTCGTCCAAGCAATGCACGTACAGGCTCAAGTTACTCCACCACACCTTGGCTAGGAAATCACAAGCCCGCAACCCCCCACCACCCCCTACCTACTACCCTGCTCCCCCTCCAAAGAGCAACGTCCCCCCACGTTTCCACCACTTCCCCCCACCACACTCCCCACTCCTACCAAATTCCAGGTACCACTCACCTCCTATCCATCCTCCCCACCAAACACCCCTCCCGACTGGGTAACGAACTTAACTACCACCCTCATGAGCATGGTAAAACAGCTCACTATGGCTGTTTCCAGCCTCCTCGCCGCCCTCCCCCAAAACGTTGCCTCTAAATGATAAGCAACTCTATTTTGAATTTCAACACAAACGGTGTCATGTCCCGATTGGATGACCTCCATTTTCTCCTGTCCACGCACTCCCCCACCATAGCCGTGCTAACGGACACACGGCTTAAACAAGACCAAAGATTTCACATGCTAGGGTATGTGACCATTCGTGACGACATTCCTCCGACTGCAAATGCCGGAGGGGTATCCATATTGATTAAATATGGCACACCTTTCACGGTTCTCGAACCGTTCCTCGCCCCAGACCCCCAATACAGTGTCGTCACGATAAAAGTCAAACTGAATAAGCAGACTTTCACCATCACTGGCCTCTATCGCCGTGGCAAAGGCAAACTCCCACACTTTAAAGACTTGCTAGCCACTGCACAGCTAGACAAGCGACACATGATAATAGGTGATCTGAACGCCAAACACCCCGCTTGGAACAACGCTCGGAGCACGCCCTCGGGTTCCGTGATAACGAAAACTCGTTTCACGGTCATACACCCAAATGCCCCCACCTATAGGCAAGCAATAGCTAATATAAACTCGCCCGAAACAGTGTCTACACTGGACCTCCTCCTAACCCAGATACCACACATTGTGAGTAGATGTTCCGGACTGGACTTTCTCACCTCAGACCACCGACCAGTTCTTTACGAATTGTTCGGAAAGGTACCCCGCCCTAAGAAGACCAACTACTCGTTCCATAAGGCAAACTGGAAGGAATTCCAGTCCCTCATGCACGAGCTTACCCCTGAGTTCACAGCCATCAGTGATACTCAGACCCTGGAAGAGTCCATTAGGACCTTCTCACTAAAAATCACAGACGCAGCAGACCTGTCTATACCAAAGTTCGCCCCAGCCCCCCCCCCTAACCTACGAGTCCCGCCCAAGCACATCCTGGCCCTTATCCAGTCCCGCCACAACCTGACCAACAATTGGTACCGAACCAGAAACCCACTTCTCAAACCGGTCATCAATTCCCTCACCACCCAAATCCGCTCCCTCATGAGGCAGTGGAAAACGTATATTTGGCATGATACGCTTGTGAGCACCCATGGCGACCACAGTAAGTTCTGGAAATTGGTGAAGACTAGTGTTTCCAAAAAGCGGAACTCAGTCCGACTCCAAACCCAGGGCACACTGCTCGATGAAACGGAACAAGCTGAGGTCATTGCGACCCACCTTGCCGCGGACTCTAACGCCCGCGCCGCCGAGAGCAACCCGCCACCTCGTATGACGCATGAAAACAACTTCATGTTCGTCTCACCGAGACAGCTCAAAGCCATCCTCAGACGCACCAAGGGTAATAAATCCCCTGGTCTGGACAAAGTACAGTATGTACTCCTGCGCCAGTTACCACGTAAGGCCTTATCCTACCTTGCGCACCTCTTCAACTCCTGTCTCAGACTTAGGCACTTCCCACAGGACTGGAAGCACGCCATAGTTTTCCCTCTCCTCAAACCCGCCAAGTCCGGCCACCTGCCCGAGCACTATAGGCCCATCAGTCTCCTGCCTCACATGTCCAAGATATTCGAGAAGGTACTTCTCAAATATCTAAACGACTTCTGCAAGGATGAGAACCTCATCCCCCCAGAACAGGCAGGTTTCAGATCGGGTCTTAGTACCGAGCACTCCCTCGCACGGCTCCAGTCCCAAATAGTTAAAAACTTCCACAAAAATCACTGTACCTCCCTAATCTCAATCGACTGCACAAAAGCATTTGATTCCGTCGATCACGGCATCCTTTTGCACAAGCTTAAGAGGCACAACTGCCCTGAGCAATTATACAACATTTTACAATCCTATCTCAAAGATCGGACCTTCTCAGTTCGAGTCGGAACGAGCCTCTCTGAGTCACTTGCCTCCCCCTGCGGTGTCCCGCAGGGATCTGTTCTTTCACCCACACTCTTCTGTATAATATATTGGTGACATTGTCGGCCAGAGATATCCTCACGTCCAAATTGCCGCTTATGCGGACGACATCGCCATTTTTGGCACCTCAGTAAACCCGAAAAGATCACTGGAGCACACAGAGAAAGCCGCACAGGCTATCTCATCGCAACTCAGTGCCATAAACATATCAGTCCTCCCTACCGAGCATTCTCTCGGCAGTGGTAACCCCTCCCTTATGGAGGTAGTAGCAAACCCCCCTCCAGCTAAACGTAGCCTCTACGAGGATGACCCCGCCAGCTGGAGTCAACACTTAACTACTAAGAAATCTAAAAATATTTCCAAAAAGCCCACCCCACCTGCTACTCCGGTGTCGAACAAATTTCAAGTTCTAGCCCAACTGCCCACGCCTAAGGACTCTCCCGCCCCCACCCCGCCCGCCCGAAAACGCACCCTGCCTCCTCCGATCGTCTTCGACGCTTCAGATTACACCCCCTCCCGCCTAGCCAAAGCAATTAGAGACCTTAAAATCGTCGACTTCCGCATTCAGCAGAGTCGACGCGCCATGAAACTACTCCTAAATAAGCAGGAGGATTATGATATTGCCACTCACATGCTTAGCGCATCCCACACTACCAATACTCCGGTTTATTTTCATACATATGCCCCCAAAGGCACTGGGCCTAACAAGAAGTTTCTCATTCTAGGATTAGATGAGGAACATGACCTAGAATCTATAAGAACTGCCCATCAGCACGAAGATCTTATCGACGTCAGGCGTCTGACGTCGGTCAGAGACGGAGTGCGTGTAACCACCGCGAACGTTCTAGTAACGTTCAAACCCCACTACAATTACAATTTACACCTCGAAAAGATCAAAGTAATTGATCATATTGTTGTCCGGCACAAGCCATTTACTACCGGCAGGGCTGCCCACCTGCTTGAGGTGCCAACAAGTAGGGCACACAAAACGGTACTGCTGGAGGCCCCCAAGATGCGTCAATTGCGGCGCTACCCATGAGGCTGGTCAAACATGTACACCAGACACTCCCCCTAAATGCTGTAACTGCAGTAGCAATCACCCTGCCTCGTCCAAGCAATGCACGTACAGGCTCAAGTTACTCCACCACACCTTGGCTAGGAAATCACAAGCCCGCAACCCCCCACCACCCCCTACCTACTACCCTGCTCCCCCTCCAAAGAGCAACGTCCCCCCACGTTTCCACCACTTCCCCCCACCACACTCCCCACTCCTACCAAATTCCAGGTACCACTCACCTCCTATCCATCCTCCCCACCAAACACCCCTCCCGACTGGGTAACGAACTTAACTACCACCCTCATGAGCATGGTAAAACAGCTCACTATGGCTGTTTCCAGCCTCCTCGCCGCCCTCCCCCAAAACGTTGCCTCTAAATGATAAGCAACTCTATTTTGAATTTCAACACAAACGGTGTCATGTCCCGATTGGATGACCTCCATTTTCTCCTGTCCACGCACTCCCCCACCATAGCCGTGCTAACGGACACACGGCTTAAACAAGACCAAAGATTTCACATGCTAGGGTATGTGACCATTCGTGACGACATTCCTCCGACTGCAAATGCCGGAGGGGTATCCATATTGATTAAATATGGCACACCTTTCACGGTTCTCGAACCGTTCCTCGCCCCAGACCCCCAATACAGTGTCGTCACGATAAAAGTCAAACTGAATAAGCAGACTTTCACCATCACTGGCCTCTATCGCCGTGGCAAAGGCAAACTCCCACACTTTAAAGACTTGCTAGCCACTGCACAGCTAGACAAGCGACACATGATAATAGGTGATCTGAACGCCAAACACCCCGCTTGGAACAACGCTCGGAGCACGCCCTCGGGTTCCGTGATAACGAAAACTCGTTTCACGGTCATACACCCAAATGCCCCCACCTATAGGCAAGCAATAGCTAATATAAACTCGCCCGAAACAGTGTCTACACTGGACCTCCTCCTAACCCAGATACCACACATTGTGAGTAGATGTTCCGGACTGGACTTTCTCACCTCAGACCACCGACCAGTTCTTTACGAATTGTTCGGAAAGGTACCCCGCCCTAAGAAGACCAACTACTCGTTCCATAAGGCAAACTGGAAGGAATTCCAGTCCCTCATGCACGAGCTTACCCCTGAGTTCACAGCCATCAGTGATACTCAGACCCTGGAAGAGTCCATTAGGACCTTCTCACTAAAAATCACAGACGCAGCAGACCTGTCTATACCAAAGTTCGCCCCAGCCCCCCCCCCCCTAACCTACGAGTCCCGCCCAAGCACATCCTGGCCCTTATCCAGTCCCGCCACAACCTGACCAACAATTGGTACCGAACCAGAAACCCACTTCTCAAACCGGTCATCAATTCCCTCACCACCCAAATCCGCTCCCTCATGAGGCAGTGGAAAACGTATATTTGGCATGATACGCTTGTGAGCACCCATGGCGACCACAGTAAGTTCTGGAAATTGGTGAAGACTAGTGTTTCCAAAAAGCGGAACTCAGTCCGACTCCAAACCCAGGGCACACTGCTCGATGAAACGGAACAAGCTGAGGTCATTGCGACCCACCTTGCCGCGGACTCTAACGCCCGCGCCGCCGAGAGCAACCCGCCACCTCGTATGACGCATGAAAACAACTTCATGTTCGTCTCACCGAGACAGCTCAAAGCCATCCTCAGACGCACCAAGGGTAATAAATCCCCTGGTCTGGACAAAGTACAGTATGTACTCCTGCGCCAGTTACCACGTAAGGCCTTATCCTACCTTGCGCACCTCTTCAACTCCTGTCTCAGACTTAGGCACTTCCCACAGGACTGGAAGCACGCCATAGTTTTCCCTCTCCTCAAACCCGCCAAGTCCGGCCACCTGCCCGAGCACTATAGGCCCATCAGTCTCCTGCCTCACATGTCCAAGATATTCGAGAAGGTACTTCTCAAATATCTAAACGACTTCTGCAAGGATGAGAACCTCATCCCCCCAGAACAGGCAGGTTTCAGATCGGGTCTTAGTACCGAGCACTCCCTCGCACGGCTCCAGTCCCAAATAGTTAAAAACTTCCACAAAAATCACTGTACCTCCCTAATCTCAATCGACTGCACAAAAGCATTTGATTCCGTCGATCACGGCATCCTTTTGCACAAGCTTAAGAGGCACAACTGCCCTGAGCAATTATACAACATTTTACAATCCTATCTCAAAGATCGGACCTTCTCAGTTCGAGTCGGAACGAGCCTCTCTGAGTCACTTGCCTCCCCCTGCGGTGTCCCGCAGGGATCTGTTCTTTCACCCACACTCTTCTGTATAATATATTGGTGACATTGTCGGCCAGAGATATCCTCACGTCCAAATTGCCGCTTATGCGGACGACATCGCCATTTTTGGCACCTCAGTAAACCCGAAAAGATCACTGGAGCACACAGAGAAAGCCGCACAGGCTATCTCATCGCAACTCAGTGCCATAAACATATCAGTCAACCCCAGTAAGACTG
The DNA here is from genome assembly GCA_946811695.1 of Gonocerus acuteangulatus. NCBI lineage: Eukaryota > Metazoa > Arthropoda > Insecta > Hemiptera > Coreidae > Gonocerus > Gonocerus acuteangulatus. The sequence goes on from OX328126.1 coordinate 96,877,573, forward strand.
ACGCTCTTATCTTCTCATTCCAGAGAGGTAAGAAGACCCTCCCTATGAGCTTCCAAATCGACGGAACTCGAAACCCCATTTCCAGTAGAGTAGTGTACCTGGGTGTTCGCCTGAGCAGACACATGTCATTCACCGCCCACTTTCAGAAGAAGCTTGGTATGGTCAATAAGAGATACCACTCTCTGAAACACTTGCTGACCTCCCCTACCCTCTCTCTGAGACTTAAACTACTCATTTATAAAGGAGTCCTCCGCCCTGCCCTCCTATACGCTGCTCCCCTGTACCGATACCTCACAGCTACCACCCTTAAAAAGCTACAATCCTTTCAAAACAAAGGCCTTAGGAACGCTGTTCGACACACCTCCCTTCATAAAGAAAAATCTGATCAGCTTCACGACACTCTTGAACTCCCGAGGATTACCTCCTTTATCAAACGAAGACATGTTAAGTTCTTCGACTCAATACAGCATTTGCAAAACCCCTTATTCAATAGCATCACCCCCCCTAGCCGGCCTGACAGATGGCAGGGGACCAAGTCAGCCGTCAGTCTTCAAGACGTCTATAGCTACTAGCCTCCATCCTCTCAACTCCCACATGACACCTGTGTTGTTATCCCCCTCCCCCACCTCTTTCTCGACTACTCTCTCACTATCCTGTGTCTCTCTCCTATCACAGCATCACACTACACCACACAACACAAAACACAACTCTTGCCACCTAGTTTCAATCTAAATCTCCTCTCCGACTGTCTCTATTTCTTGCCCCGCTATCTATCCTTACGACAAACGATACCACTTATCCTGGTTAGCTTCAGTAAATTTTGATCTAAGTGGTATCAAGTAGCATACTACAGTAAATGTTGGTTCGAGTAGCCTACTACGCCTTGTTGAGCTGGATGTCCTATCTACGAATCGACGAATCTCTGGTCACCCTCCACGACGCCATGCGCTCTCACTCCTATTTAGGATTCATTAGTTTTTAGATTAGTTTAGGTATTAGTTCATAGGTCTATACTGTCCTCTATCTTTGGTTTTCCCCCTCCCCTCTCACTGTCCCTTTCAACTTATCTTATTTCATCTATCCATTTGCGACAATACTAACGATTTCCCAGTCGTTCAGTCTAAAACCCACCACCAGTGGCGACTGGTCTATTATATCAACAATTACTTATTTTTACCAGCCTTCAAATGTGCCACGCACAACATAAGGCAGTCCTGTCTCCTTTCCACCCCGCAGTGTTTAACCTCATTGCATTGCGCAGTTTTTCTTTTTCTTCTTTTATTTTCTTTTTTGTTTTTCGCTCGTTTTATTGGGTTAGGGAAAAAAAAAATAAAAAAAAAAAAAAAAAATAAAAAAAAAAAAGAAAGCAAGGGCATTCTCTGACCAGCAGTCGCCACTCACCCTTCGCCTTGGTGCGCAGTGTCGGTCCAGTAGTCGGACATTTTATATTTTAAATACATGTAGTTCATTGTAAATTCTAACAATAAAGTTTTTTTTGGTGATTCTCTACTTGGAAGATTTAACTGTAGTCACAAAAGCGGACAAGGGTACCTCCACGGTAATTATTCCAAGGGATGATTATATTTAAAAAACCGAAAAACTTATCTCGGAGGGCGGATACGTTAAGTTAGTTAAAGATCCTACCGACGAATTTAATAACAAAATAAGAGCATTAGTCAACAATACAGATTATTTTTTCACAAAGGAAGAGGCGAGGTACATAGTACAGAAAAATCCATTAGCACCTCGGCTTTACTGTTTACCTAAGGTCCATAAACCCGACGTCCCTCTCAGGCCAATAGTTTCCTTTACAACGGCACCGACAGAAAAACTCTGCAAAAAGATTTGTTACTTATACAGGAATATGACTGGTTTTAAAGGTAAATATTCAATCATTTATTCCTTGGAATTGACGAAATTCCTCAAGACCCAATGCATCCCTCACGACGCATAACTCGTTTCCTTTGACGTTGTAAATCTATTTGGAAGTGTTTCGCCCGATCATGTCTTAAGCCTTATGGAACGCCTCCTAGTCAATAACAAATGTAACCCCTTGCAATCCGAAGAAATGATGAATTTATTACAAATCTCTCTAAAACAAAATTACTTCGTGTTCCAAGGCAATTATTTCAGCCAAAAAGATTCTCTACCCATGGGATCACCGCTGAGCCCACTTGCAGCTGAGATTCTCTACCCATGGGATCACCGCTGAGCCCACTTGCAGCTGAGATTCTCTACCCATGGGATCACCGCTGAGCCCACTTGCAGCTGAGATTCTCTACCCATGGGATCACCGCTGAGCCCACTTGCAGCTGAGATTCTCTACCCATGGGATCACCGCTGAGCCCACTTGCAGCTGAGATTCTCTACCCATGGGATCACCGCAGAGCCCACTTGCAGCTGAGATTCTCTACCCATGGGATCACCGCTGAGCCCACTTGCAGCTGAGATTCTCTACCCATGGGATCACCGCTGAGCCCACTTGCAGCTGAGATTCTCTACCCATGGGATCACCGCTGAGCCCACTTGCAGCTGAGATTCTCTACCCATGGGATCACCGCTGAGCCCACTTGCAGCTGAGATTTACATGGATTGGTTAGAGAATTCTAAAATCATGTCCACAGTAAACCCATTCCGAGATAAGATCTTTTATTACGTCAGATATGTTGATGACATATTGATTTCGTTCACAGGTTCGGATGAGGAACTAAATCAATTGTTACAATATATTAACAGTCTGATTCCACGGATTAAGTTTACTATGGAGGTTGAAAAACAGAATTGCTTAAACTATTTAGATCTAACCATCACTAGGGATGGGAATAAACATACATTTGGGATATATCGAAAACCGTCATCAACAGATATAGTCATTCCCAATTCTTCGTTCCACCATTACTCACACAAATTGTCAGCTATTCATAGCTACATAAATAGACTTTTAAATATCCCGTTACCGCAAAATAATTACGATAAGGAATTGCAAGAAATTTATCACATAGCAGTGACAAATGGCTATACAACCAGGGAGGTCGATAAAATTATAACACGGAAAAAAACAAATAAACTCAAAGCCCAGTTAGATAACAAATTAATTAATCATAGTATTGATAGGTGGTGCTCCATACCGTACCTTGGAGCATTGTCGGAAAAAATAGCTAATATTTTAAAGAAAACTGGTTTGCGTGTGGCTTTCAAGAGCAATGATAACCTAAAAAATTACGTTGTTAGTGTAAAGGACCCTGTAGACTTAAGAGACCGCTCAGGGGTTTATAAAATATGCTGTGGAGAGTGTGGCGCATCTTATGTGGGAAGGACTTCTCGGAAGCTAAGGGTACGGTGCAAAGAGCATTTACGAAAAGAGGAGTCCGTATTCTATGAACACCTTATAAAGGAGAACCACCTTAAGGCCCCTCATACGATGACCCTATTAGCCAGAGAACACGACTACAAAAAAGTCCGTCACGCAGGAGCTGCATAACTAAGCACTTTCCTCAGAATTTGGGTAGTGTAGACTGCTTTCCAGAACAATTTGCTTAAAATATCCTACATAAATAAAATAAAAACGTGAATAGTTCTCATTTTGTAATGAGTAACTGATCAATTATTAATTTGCATCCAGAGTTATGTTTACACATGGTACCTACTACACTACGTAATAAATACAAAAATCCTCATATTATCGTATTTTGATCTAACGCAGGAACAGGATACAGTCACACTAGTGGTAGAAAGCGCTCCTTGCGGCGGCTTTGTGAACCTACGTCTGCCGGCTTTTCTATTCAAATATATTACAAATTAAACCCCCGCTTTCCGATTGACCGATTCAGCTCATTTTTACAACACTTCTTTCTCATGAGTTACCCACGACGTATACAGATTTTCGTTACAATACAGCAGAAATTACGACCGGTATGAGTATATTAGGAATTTGGGTCCGGAGTAAACCCCCCCTTCTAATGAACCGATTTAGTTTCTTTTACCAACACATATTTACCTGTAGATTACCACTACGAATACCGAGTTTCGTCGAAATATACCAAAAATCACGGCTGGTAGTGGCGAATTGGTATTGTGGGTCCGGAGGAAACCCCCCCCTCCTAATGAACCGATTTCGTTTATTTTTACAACACATATTTACCTGTGGATTAGCACTATGAATACCGAGTTTCGTCGAAATATACCAAAAATCACGGCTGGTAGTGGCGAATTGGTATTGTGGGTCCGGAGTAAACCCCCCCTTCTAATGAACCGATTTAGTTCATTTTTGTATCTCACTTTTCTCTCTATATTAACACTACGAATACCAAGTTTCGTTGAAATATAACAAATATTACGGCTGACATAGTCAAATAAGTGTTTTGGGTTCGGGGTAAACCCCCCCTTCCGGTGGACCGACTTTGGTGGTTAACGAACTCGTTCAATCGTTTGCTAATTGAATGCTATATACCAAGTTTCGTGACGAAAAAACAAAAACTCTGGCCGCTATCGTGTTAACAGACACATATATATATATATATATATATATATATATATATATATATATATATATGCATATATATATATATATATATATATATATATATATATATAGATATATATAAATTTTAACGGGGGTCATTTTCGGTGTCTACTAGGTAGGATCGATAAAGATTTGAAGAAATTTTTCAAAAATTCCGTCATGAGTCCAACCTCAATAGCTACTTTCCTTCGGAGGAAAGTGCTAAAAGTAAAAATATTAGAAAACATTTTTATTAAATCGGAAACCAGCAAGAAGGATAATTTAAACATCCAACGAGAAGTAGTGTGCCCCTTTTTGTCAAGTGAACCTCTCCCGTCGTTTATGACTAGTCCCACCCTCACCAGTCCTAGCCCGAACACAGCCCTGGTAACAACTATCACTGCACGGAGGTAGATATAAGTTCACAATTGTAATTATACATATATTATATAGTTAGTAAAAATATTATGTCCCTTTTCTGTATATGGATGTGTGTATGTATATGTGAGTATGTGTGTGTGTAGTCGTATGTATATAAATGTATATGTATCCTTGTGTGTTTGTGTATGTATGTGTGTATATGCATATATTTATGTGTATATATATATATATATATATATGTGTGTGTGTGTATGTGGATATATATGCACATATATGGTATTATAGCTATAGTCATAATACAATATAAAGTTAAGTTTATGAATTTGTAATTATTTACTAAAAAACTGTAATCTATAACATTATGTTCCAATTTTTACTATTACCGTTTGCTTCATATTTTCTAACTATTAATTATAACATTATGTTCTAATCTATACTTTCACCGTTTGCTTTATAAATTCTAACTATTAATTAGACTAATTACTGTCCAACAACAGTCTTACAATATTAATTGTTATTAAGGAGTCAAACAATATTAATGCATGTTTTTATTTGTTGTTAGCACCTGATGATGGCACATTTGTGTTGAAAGGCCTAGTGCAAAATAAAGAAAATTTGTGGGAAGACTGAATTTTGTTTCACCCTCTGGGATATATATATATATATATATATATATATATATATATATATATATATATATATATGTATATATACATATATATATACAAATTTGAACCACCGTTATTTTCGGTCTCTAGGGGTTCTGAAACGCGAACTTTTCTTGTCGGCACTTCCGGATGGTTTCATTGTATCAACCTTATAAGCGGGGTTCCTCCCTCCCCCATAGGGAGGAACCCCGCTAAAATGGAGAATTAACATTTAGGGCTGATGACAATTTGTTAGCTTTGAAATGGTTCAACAGAAAAAATGTTTGGATGCTTTCGACATACTGCTCAACGGATATTCGGAAACGAATAAAATTCACAAAAAAAAAAAAAAATTAAAAAAACCAAGCCCCGACCTTGGCCAGACACACTGGGTGGAGTGTCACAACATTTGCCAGCTATCAAAGAGTTAAAACGTGTAATACTTAAAGTAAAATTACATAAAATAAAAACAACAAGTTCTTACAGTTATCTGAGAAATTACTTCTGTGAAACAAATCTTAAAATATAAATCAGTCGTATCTATGAAAATGAATTAGGTATACTAGACAAAAAAAGGAGCAAATAATAATCATGAAGGTCATCTAAATTTTGTGTTGTTATCGTAACTTCAGCTTAACTTTCCTTAGCTTAAATATTCTATATTATTGAAGTTACTTGTTGAAAGCTTGATGCTTCTGGTGATTCATCTTCGTGTTGGGAGTGTTGAATCTGTGGTACAGCTGGAAGAAGACTGCAATCAGGTAAATATCAGTCTTCCATTGCGAGCCAACTCAGGATTCCCATTTCGAACCGGCTCCGTAACTCCTTTGAGCGTGGTTAGCCCTTAACTTTTTCTGAAATCTTCCTGGTATAACAATATCCTTGTCCATATTCTGAAAAATTAAAAATCCGTCAGGCAGTATTTGCAAAACTGACTACAATCCTCAACCAGTTGGTTAGTTCATGCTACATTCCTGACTTAAATTAAGTGTTTATCTCTTTTAAATTTTTTAAACCAGCTAAATTAATCTTAATAAAAAAATTCTCGTAAATCCAGTGTTTTCTTATCTGTTGCTCTCTCTAATCCGGCAATCTCCGACTGGAATGAGTGACGGATCTCAGAACTTGCCGGAGCTAGACCTGCTAGAGGGTTCCTAGAAAACTTTCCCTTCCTAGCTAGCCAAACATTTGATTTGAGGTATTTCATTGAATGGAAGTGAAAGAAAGCACATATATATATAACTAGTTTTTGATATTGTAATAATGTACGCATACATATGTGTTTTAGTTAGTAATTAAACATTTTTTATTGAGTTAAACTTTCTACATATTTATATTCCTTGAAACATTGACAGAATATGCATTTGGAAATAATACACCACCAAGGATTTACATATTTTGAATCTGGTATCTACATTTTACTTGAAGAAGGAATATTAAAAATAGTACATATCGCCGATACTAATGAAAATTATCTAATGTGAAAACAACGCATTTATAATTTTCAATCTTTACTGATTGCTATTAGACTGATGTACGGCAAATTCTCAAATCTATGCCGACTATTTGACTGATGTACGGCAAATTCTCAAATCTATGCCGACTATTTGACTGATGTACGGCAAATTCTCAAATCTATGCCGACTATTTGACTGATGTACGGCAAATTCTCAAATCTATGCCGACTATTTGACTGATGTACGGCAAATTCTCAAATCTAAGCCGACTATTAGACTGATGTACGGCAAATTCTCAAATCTATGCCGACTATTAGACTGATGTACGGCAAATTCTCAAATCTATGCCGACTATTAGACTGATGTAGGGCAAATTCTCAAATCTATGCCGACTATTAGACTGATGTAGGGCAAATTCTCAAATCTATGCCGACTATTAGACTGATGTACGGCAAATTCTCAAATCTATGCCGACTATTAGACTGATGTACGGCAAATTCTCAAATCTATGCCGACTATTAGACTGATGTACGGCAAATTCTCAAATCTATGCCGACTATTAGACTGATGTAGGGCAAATTCTCAAATCTATGCCGACTATTAGACTGATGTACGGCAAATTCTCAAATCTATGCCGACTATTAGACTGATGTACGGCAAATTCTCAAATCTATGCCGACTATTAGACTGATGTACGGCAAATTCTCAAATCTATGCCGACTATTAGACTGTTGTAGGGCAAATTCTCAAATCTATGCCGACTATTAGACTGATGTAGGGCAAATTCTCAAATCTATGCCGACTATTAGACTGATGTACGGCAAATTCTCAAATCTATGCCGACTATTAGACTGATGTACGGCAAATTCTCAAATCTATGCCGACTATTAGACTGATGTAGGGCAAATTCTCAAATCTATGCCGACTATTAGACTGATGTACGGCAAATTCTCAAATCTATGCCGACTATTAGACTGATGTAGGGCAAATTCTCAAATCTATGCCGACTATTAGACTGATGTACGGCAAATTCTCAAATCTATGCCGACTATTTGACTGATGTACGGCAAATTCTCAAATCTATGCCGACTATTTGACTGATGTACGGCAAATTCTCAAATCTATGCCGACTATTTGACTGATGTACGGCAAATTCTCAAATCTATGCCGACTATTTGACTGATGTACGGCAAATTCTCAAATCTATGCCGACTATTAGACTGATGTATGGCAAATTCTCAAATCTATGCCGACTATTAGACTGATGTACGGCAAATTCTCAAATCTATGCCGACTATTTGACTGATGTACGGCAAATTCTCAAATCTATGCCGACTATTTGACTGACCAAAAGCAAAGAAATGAATAAAAGTTTTTCACTCTGGAATGTTGTGATTTTCACATTGGATACTTTGTATTTGTATCGACGATATTATTATATCCTCAAATAATAAGGGTTTTCAAATACAAAACTGGCCGCTTCTTACTGAATTCTCTAATCCGGTGTTTTCACTCATCCGATTATAACGCGGACCCGATGACACCAGATTAGTGAGAGTCTACTTTACTTATTCTTATTTTCGAATACTATAATATAGTTTGTTTCAAGCAACAACAACAAAATTGTTATTAACAGCTGACTCAATAATTACAAAAAGGTGTCTATACATAAAGCCATTTTCCTAATGTATAGATATGGGGTTGTTGAATAATAACAATGCACACATGTACAGAGTCGAACAAGACAAACATGAAATATCTGTTACGGATACCGCAGTGCTTCCAGTGGATGCCGCAGTGCTTCCACTGGATGCCGCAGTGCTTCCAGTGGATACCGCAGTGCTTCCAGTGGATACCGCAGTGCTTCCAGTGGATACCGCAGTGCTTCCAGTGGATGCCGCAGGGCTTCCAGTGGATGCCGCAGTGCTTCCAGTGGATGCCGCAGTGCTTCCAGTGGATGCCGCAGTGCTTCCAGTGGATGCCGCAGTGCTTCCAGTGGATGCCGCAGTGCTTCCAGTGGATGCCGCAGTGCTTCCAGTGGATGCCGCAGTGCTTCCAGTGGATGCCGCAGTGCTTCCAGTGGATGCCGCAGTGCTTCCAGTGGATGCCGCAGTGCTTCCAGTGGATGCCGCAGTGCTTCCAGTGGATGCCGCAGTGCTTCCAGTGGATGCCGCAGTGCTTCCAGTGGATGCCGCAGTGCTTCCAGTGGATGCCGCAGTGCTTCCAGTGGATGCCGCAGTGCTTCCAGTGGATGCCGCAGTGCTTCCAGTGGATGCCGCAGTGCTTCCAGTGGATGCCGCAGTGCTTCCAGTGGATGCCGCAGTGCTTCCAGTGGATGCCGCAGTGCTTCCAGTGTATGCCGCAGTGCTTCCAGTGGATGCCGCAGTGCTTCCAGTGGATGCCGCAGTGCTTCCAGTGGATGCCGCAGTGCTTCCAGTGGATGCCGCAGTGCTTCCAGTGGATGCCGCAGTGCTTCCAGTGGATGCCGCAATGCTTCCAGTGGATGCCGCAGTGCTTCCAGTGGATGCCGCAGTGCTTCCAGTGGATGCCGCAGTGCTTCCAGTGGATGCCGCAGTGCTTCCAGTGGATGCCGCAGTGCTTCCAGTCGATACCGCAGTGCTTCCAGTGGATGCCGCAGTGCTTCCAGTGGATGCCGCAGTGCTTCCAGTGGATACCGCAGTGCTTCCAGTGGATACCGCAGTGCTTCCAGTGGATACCGCAGTGCTTCCAGTGGATGCCGCAACAACGAAGGCTCATTGAGCTCTTAATTTGACTGTTTAATTCATTTTAAACATAATAAACAGTAAACACAAACTTCTAATGAACTGATTTTTTTTTTTCTTTCTCAATAGTTAGGCACAATGTATATTTGAGTTCTGTTGCAAGAAAACAAAAAAAATGATGGCTGGCATGGGCAAGTAAAAACTTTGGGTCAGAAGAAAACAACCCCTCCAGCAGGGTTGTGAAAATGGAATCCCCATTCCTGTAGAAGAAATATACTTGAAATTAACATTCCAATTCCTATAATTACTTAAATTGCAATTACTTTTTTTTATAACAATTAAATATTATTATTTAATTTTTTTATTTACAATTAATGGTAATAAAAAAAAAAACCTTGAACCTTGACTTGTAATCAAAAAATGTAATTGCAATTTCGGGTCTGTTTGCGAAGACCATATCCAGTTACTTGTGAAGTATCTATAATGATTATAACAGTGATTCAGCGCACGCGCATAACTCATTAGCTTTTCTATTGGCTATTCCTATGGACAATTCTATTGGTTGTCGCTGGTAGTAAAGTAACCTTTAACCCTATTTCCATTACTATATTGACTTTTCATTACTATATTTATATCATATGGTTTCTAACCTTAGATAACCTGTAAAGAAGTAATAAATAACCTGCAAAGAACCTGTAAGCTAATCCGTAAGTACCAAAATCACGACAGATACTTCAAAGTAACTGGATTTGGTCTTAGAAAAAAGACCCCAATATTAATAAAAGCCGAGAAAAATTAATGGGTTTTGAAAGAATTAAAAAAAGAAAAATCTAACGACCCTTCTACCTACCTTGAATGCACCGGTTCCCACCTTCTCGGCTACCAACCACATGGTAACACCGCTTGCAGTTGTCCTTGAAAATAGGTTACAATCCGAAAGCCTCCAGCCTACGAGTAAATAAAAAAAATATAATAATAACAGCGGTTTCCTTCCGATTATCGAAACTAAGGAATATTTGGCTAATAGCTCAAAGAGTGGCTATGTGCGATGGCATTATACGTGGGTGGCAAACAGTTAAGTGTTCCAAGGATGAAATAATGGTCGAAAATTCCCACAGGTGTTTTATTGGCAAAACGTTGTCAGGGACTAACCCCATTTTCAATGCACTGTGACACAATACAATAATTAAAACAAATTCAATTTAAAACAGATTAAAATAACAATACAATTATAACAAAAATAATAACAATCGTAAAACCTGAGACTACATTTTAATATAATATAAAACACCATTTTGTCCATTTATTTAAAAGTCATGTCAATAAAAGGTTAGTACACACAGTCAAAGAATAAATAATAAATACTTTCATTCTATCACATAAACACACGCATCAGTTAAGTGTTCGTCCTTAATGCCGTAGAAATTGATACAAATTAGTAAAAAAAGTCCGACTCGCAGGAACTGCATCATCTTAGCGCGGTTCCTGTTCATATCCCTATTGTCATTTGAAAAGCTTAGAATAGAAACAGATAATATTTTTCCCATGAAGATGGATGATAAGTAAAGATGGAATGGTTGGGATTCGGCTAAATAAACCTCAATATGATTAGATAGTTAGCCGTCGAGGTGATAAGTAAAGATGGAATGGTTGGGATTCGGCTAAATAATCCTCAATATGATTTTGTTTTAAAAAATCTATATTTCGGACGTTTCGGCTACTCATTGGTAGCCTTCGTCAGCTAAAATTACAAAAAAGAAATTAATACAGAAACAAAAAAAAGTTTATAATTGTGATAGGTAACAGAACTATAAATACAATTAACTTATGAAAGAGTTAATTGTATATGAAAGAGTTCAACACCTGCATCAGCTTAATACAGGGAATTAAATGCTCTTCGCTTTAGATGCGGAGCATCATCATAAATAAATAAACTTATGAAAGAACATATCGCCTTAAATTCTTAGAATGAGTAGAATGAAAAAGTAAATAGGTACAATAATTGGGTCTCCCGTGGTCTAATAGCTAGCGCGTTGGATTCATAAGCGGGAGATGGTGGGTTCGATTCCCAACCTCCGGCAGGAATTTTATCATCCCACGGCTCGCTGGTAAAATTCCTCGCTGCACCCTGGATGTCGGCGCTAATGACCTAGATGTAGATGCGCCGTTAGAAAAAAAAAAAAAAAAAAAAAAAAAAAAAAAAAAAAAAAAAAAAAAAAAAGTACAATAATTGATTTTAATAGTAATTAGTAACATTAATTGATTTTACAAAGAAATAAGAAACTACATACCAATGACAAATATAGTAGCTAATAGTAACATTAATTAATTTTACAAAGAAATAAGATACTAGCTACTATATTTGTCATTGGTATGTAGTTTCTTATTTCTTTGTAAAATCAATTAATGTTACTAATTACTATTAAAATCAATTATTGTACCTATTTACTTTTTCATTCTACTCATTCTAAGAATTTAAGACGATATGTTCTTTCATAAGTTAATTGTATTTATAGTTCTGTTACCTATCACAATTATAAACTTTTTTTTGTTTCTGTATTAATTTCTTTTTTTGTCATTTTAGCTGACGAAGGCTACCAATGAGTAGCCGAAACGCCCGAAATATAGATTTTTTAAAACAAAATCATATTGAGGTTTATTTAGCCGAATCCCAACCATTCCATCTTTACTTATCACCTCGACGGCTAACTATCTAATCATCATGATTATATATATATATATATATATATATATATATATATATATATATATATATATATATGTATGTATATATATATATATATACACAAATTTGAACCACCATCATTTTCGGTTTCTAGAGGTTCTGAAACGCAAAATTTTCTAGTCGGCACTTCTGGATTGCGTCATGAGATCAACCTTATAAGCGGGGTTCCTCCCTATGGGGGAGGGAGGAACCGCGCTAAAAGAGGAAATACTTTTCGAGTTTAATATTATCAAATGTCAAGCAGGTCATTTTGCGAGGCTTATGGCTGGGGCTGTAACGGTACTTATTGTCAGGACCTTAGAAAGAGGAGCAGGTAGCCAAACCATTGTTACCTCGACAAACTTCTAGCCGAGTCTAGCACATTATGTTGAATAAAACTAAAGATAATTCTGGAATCTCCTTTTCTCAGAAATGGTTAATCTAATGAAGAAAAGTGTGAAGACAAGTTTTGTACATAATTGCACAATCTACAGTTTTTGTCTGAACTATTTTTAACATAAAACAAAACGTTTCGTTGAAAATTCCTAAAACCCTTTTTTAGCGAACTTTGACCTCGAAAAAATTCTTTGCACTCATGGGATCAATAAGGGCTTTTCCCAATTCCGTTATAATGTTGTCCCTATCTTTCATGCAAATTTTCAGGTTGCTAGGAATTTATGCAAAGGTACTCGTATTTTTCTAACAACAGAAAATTGGTTCTCATTTTAACTATCCTGTTTTAAACACAAATACATTTACCTAATATAAGAATTACAAAAATAAAAAGCAATAAAAAACTAAGGGGAAGAGACCAAAAGAACGACAAAAATCCGTTCATAAGAACAAAACAGACGTATTTGAAGTTTTAAGCACTTATTTCTCCGATTGACCTAACCTAATCAAAAATAGTTTTAGAATCTTTTTTGTAGAGAATTTAGTAAGCTTTCAAATAGTTTCTATCCACTTACCACGATTTCCCAACCGTGTTCGAGATATTAATGAAAGTATACGAAGTTCCCAAAACTTTTCATGACTGTTCATGAAATATTTTATTCTAACCCTTCCTTAACTCCAAACGTAACCAAAAGTTTAACATATTAGTTTTAATGAAATTCAAACATGCAAAAAATGTTTTAACTGAATCCCATGATTCTAAGTACCCAAACCAAAAGCGGTATTCAAAAACTATTTTTCCAATTTTCTCGAAAACGGTTAAAGCTATCGCCTTGAAAATGGTTTCATTCGTTTTCCTAGCCCAAGAAGCCTATAAAACGAGTACTTACAAGCTTATGAACTCATAAACGTAAGCGTTACGATTTTTTTTGCGCGAATTTCGCCCCAAACGCCATCTTCCAGTGGGCGGATTCTGCTGGTTAACGAACTTGACCTTTCAAATCAGACGAAAGATTTTTGTACCAAATTTCATCAAAATCGGACCATCAGGGAAGCCAGAAATGAGCGAACAGACAAATATATATATATATATATATATATATATATATATATATATATATATATATATATATATAAATATATACATATATATATATACAAATTTTAACCACCGTTATTTTCGGTCTCTAGGGGTTCTGAAACGCGAAATTTTCTAGTCGGCACTTCCGGATTGTTTCATTGTATCAACCCTATAAGCGGGGTTCCTCCCTATGGGGGAGGGAGGAACCGCGCTAAAAGAATTTAAGTTTCAGATACACTCGCCCATAGAAGGAGCCACCTACTTTCAGCTAGGAGAAAGGATTGCAACACGTCTAAAGCAAAGATGTTATCAAGATTTCTTTCATTTGCAATAATTTGTTATTTTCTAATTCATGTTCTGTTTACCTCATGTTCCGTTTACCTATCATGTTCTGTTTACCTAATGTTCTGTTTACCTATCATGTTCTGTTTACCTATTGTTCATGTTCTTTTCATAATGTCAGTTTATTCCTATTTTATTTATTTATTTATTTTTTTTTGTTAGTATTTAATTTGTTAATGTATATATTTTTTTTCTTCCTCCCTTAACCATTTGTAAATAATACTATTTGTATTGGTTCAAATAAATATCGATTGATTGATTGAGGTACACTCGCCCAGAATTTGTTTTTCAATGTTTAACACTTATCAAAACTAAGCTGCATAAAGTTCTTAAGTTAAAAGGTAGGTACATATAACAAGCTAGTTTGCCCGGAATACAACTAGTTTCAAATATTATCACAAGCTATATAACATTCGAAGCTAAAGTTAAAAAAAAAATATGTTTTAAAAACCTGCGGAAAATCGGAGCGGAGGAAGAGTATATTTACTATAATTTTCATTTTTTTTTTTTTTTTTTTTTTTTAATTATTAATACGAATAGAAAATTTTTATATTTTGTCCTTGTACCTGCTGATGAGAAATATTACTTGACGCAGCTTGTTCAAAGCGGAATTTGATTATTTTAAAATGTAATACTATTGAAAACATAAAACTTTTCAAAACCTTTGGGAAAAGTTAATAAATACAAAACTTTTCATCAATTAAATTCCAGGTCACTTTATAGGAAGAAAATATAATTTATAATCGGATTATTTACTGTATAAATTAAACAAGAAATATGGAGAAATAATTACCAAAAAATTATAGTATTGGTTACTTACTCACTGAGATTAAGTGAATCAGACGAGTGAAGCTAGATGCAGCACGGCCAGAAGCAACTCCTAGACTACAGCTAGACCCGGGATGGAGTTCAGGAAAAGGCCTGTTCCTTTGTAATCAACAAGGGGTGAATACCTGGTTCCAAGGCACAGGACCTGTCTCAACCCTCCGAACTAGGGAGGGTAGAGATATGCTTGTTGCATCTAGAGGGGACACTACACAGAGAGGGGCTGCAGCGCCCCCCCCCCCAAACAAATTCGATTTGATGATAAAAATGTGTCATAAAACCCTTAAAATTAATTAAATAAGATTACTTTGTTCATAAAAAATATTTCATTTATATTGTAATAGCGTTTTAGTTGCCTAAAAATATTAAAAGTTGTAAAATGTGTATTCCATACCCTGGAAACGGTACCAGCCCCCCCGGAAATTATTTTCTATATACGCCCATGAGATTATTAGCGCGGTTCCTCCGATAGTATTTTAAGCGGAAATGACTCCCCCCACCTTCTCAACATTCGCCATAGGAAACACTATTACCAATACGATTCTCATTTTCATACCTTATTTTATTAAAATAGTTATTTTACTATTAAATTAAGTTAAAAAAAACAAAAACCAATTAAAACGTTTGCAACGTTGTTGTTGGTAAATAGAGAACAAAACCCGTTGAAAAGAACAAAACTAACAATTTCGAAGTTTTAAGAACTTATTTCTCAGATTGGCATCACCCCATCAAAAATTACATCCGAATTTTTTATGTAGAACATTTAGTAAGCTTTCGAATGGTTATGTTCCACTGACCAAGATTTTCCAACCGTTTCCAGATATTTTAAAAAACATACAAAAATCCCAAAACGTTTCATGCTTGTTAATGAAACATTTTATTTATACTTCTTCCTTAGCTCCAAATGAAACCAAAATTTAACTATCTTAGATTAGATGGATGACAATGATCTGGAACAAGTTTCAACTGAATCAATTGTTTCCGAATAACCAAACTGAAAATTAGTTCAGAAGATTATTTTTATCGAATAATTGCTTGAATTTTTCAAGCAAAGTTACAGGTATCGCTTTAAAAATGGTTTCATTCGTTTTCCTATGTTAAGCAACCCATAAAAAAAGTCCGAATCGGTGGAACTGCGTCATCTTAGCGCGGTTCCGTTCTTATCCCTAGTCAGCAGTTACAAGTTTCACGTTATCATTTGTTCTTCTACTAAAATACTAATTCTACAAGTAAATGCAATTATAACCAACCAATTAAAAAGTGAGCTAAGTAACTACAAAAAAAAACGTTCAAAAGAACAAAACAAACACATTTGAAGGATGGATGGATGGACTGGGTGTTTAAGGGCAGAAAACATCTAGGTCCTCACCGCCCTGAAGTGTAGTGCTAGAGAGTCGTGTATATGTCGTGAGAGGGATTGTAATTTTGTGTTTAGGACAGTGCATGACAATCAACTGTAATTTTTATGACCGGTACTCTTTTTTTTTGTTTTAACCTATGTCATTGCTTACGACTAACATGTTACTTAGATACTAATACAACTATTTGCACTAAAACTAATACTAATATACAGTATAGCACTAATAATACAGTTAAGAGACTTGTATATAATTTCTTTTTTTTTTAATGCATATATATATATATCTTTTTTATATGTATATATCTATTTTTTCTGAGTAATGTTATATATATCCTTCTTTTTTTTTCTTTTTTTTTTTTTTTTTTACACACACACTAACGAATACAAACTTAACCTAACTATTACAACGATTTGTACTAAAACTAATACTTTTCTGGATGCAATGTTAATACTAAAACTATACTAAATAACAAAATTTATAGTAATACCAATTCTAAACTAAACTAGCACACGTATATACACATACGCCCACGTTCATACACATACACACACCCGCATACATACATACATACATTTGAAGTTTTAAGCACTCATTTCTCCGATTGAGATTGAGGAGAAATAAGAGAGGTAAGTATTAGGTTTTAGAGCTATTCCCTGGATGCAAGGGTTGGATCCAGGTAATGTTGTAAAATTTTACAGCCCTTTACCGTTATTCAGAAATCTCTTTGTGTTTACAGACAGAGGACTTGGTATAGACCAAAAGTTAAAAGATCAAGCTTGATAAGTTTGCTAAATTAAATTAAGGAATTTAAAAGAGCTTAAATTAGGTTCTTGATGTAGTCAAAAAATTCAAGAAGAATTAGATCATGAATAGAAGATCCCGACCAATCAGAAGGAAAATAACGATACCAAGGATTGTCAGCCTTCGTTTGCAAAGATTATTAGGGTGGGTTTACACTTGCTAGTTGTTGCAGGATATTTCTATCAGAGAGAAATTGCGACTATTGAAACCCATGTAAAATGTATGTCTGCAATAAATTGCTCATGGTAAAATTTATTGCAGACATACATTTTACATGGGTTTTCATTAGTCGCAATTTCTCTCTAATAGAAATATCCTGCAATAACTAGCAAGTGTAAACCCACCCTTAGTTCTAACACAAAAAAGTCCAACTCTCAGGAACTGCATCATCTTAGCGCGGTTCCGTTCATATCCCTATCGTCATTTGAAAAGCTTAGAATAGAAACAGATAATATTTTGTTCGGCCTTTGTCCAAAGGGCTTTATGACTTTACCTGGTCGGGTCCGCCAGATCCTAGAATCCTCTTCTAGAGATACGTTTCAATGCATTGAAAAATATCAAAAATTTTCACATTTTCTTGTGTTCTTCTACTATAGTAATAATTCTACAAATAAAATCAGTTAAAAAATAAAATAAAAAACAAAACAGCATAAAGGCAATTGAAAATATTTAAAAGACGTCATCGAATCTCTTTCTCTTGGCAAGCTATATTTCTAGCAATGAATTGTTTTTCTTATTTTACTTAATCTGTTTTGTTGTCAAATACATTATCCAACTATAAGCAATTAAAAAATAACAAGGAATAGAAACAGACAAAAAGAACCGTTCGAATAAACGAAATCAATTACTTCAAAGTTTAAGCACTTATTTCTCCGATTGACACCGCTTATTCTTCAGAACTTTTTTTGTTGACCATTTAGTAAGCTTTCGAATGGTAACCCGGTAACCATTTTTGACCTGTCAGGGCCGCGAACAGACAAATATGTATATATATATATATATATATATATATATATACACACACAAATTTGAACCACCGTCATTTTCGGTCTCTAGGGGTTCTGAAACGCAAATTTTTCTAGTCGGCACTTCCGGATTGTTTCATGAGATCAACCTTATAAGCGGGGTTCCTCCCTATGAAGGGAGGGAGGAACCGCGCCAAAAGGATCACTCAAGATTGTAATAAATAAGTACAGATGGAATGGTTGGGATTCGGCTAAATAAACCTCAATATGAGGTTATACGTTCACCGCCCCATCGGTGACGAAAACTGGGTAAAAAACATCTCCTCGGTCAACGTCCCCCCTCAGGTTAACAACATACTTGGTTTAGGAGAAAAATTTTCTTTACCTCCTACACCAGGTATTGTTGTTCCCAAAATAATTACCGATGTAGAATACATACTACAAACCGTTCCTTGTAAAGAGGAAGACCAAACCCGCTCTAAAGTAGTTAATAGCATCACCAATTTCTTGCAAATTCCTTCTCCCAGCCACTCCCACCTTTCCACTGAATTTTACAAAGACCTAAAACACACCAAAACTTTCTTACGGACACATGAACAACATATAATATGTACTAAATCCGACAAGGGAAACACGACCGTCATCATGGACAGAACAGAATACAACGAAAAAATGACCAACTTATTCAACGACACCAATACATACTTACCCATTCCTAAGGACATTACGAAAATACAAGAACGAAAATTCAACGAACACATTCACAAACTTTTTAACTCTAACGAAATCGACAAATCCACTAAGACCTTCTTAATTTCCCACAATTCCCTCCCACCGCGTGCCTATGGCCTCCCCAAAATCCACAAACCTGGTAATCCCCTTCGTCCCATCATTGCCAATATAGATTCTCCCTCTTCCAGCCTCAGTAAATTTCTTCTTCCCTCATTACAAATACTTAGCCATAATAATCCCTATGATATAAAAAATTCTTTTGACCTAATTTCTAAATTATCCAACCTAACCATTCCCCACGGCCACATTTTAGTTTCCATTGATGCCACATCCTTATTCACTAACGTCCCACTAGCCAAAACGCTAGAAATAATCGAAAACCATTGGCCCACCCTCCACCTCCATAGCCCTCTATCCTTTGATCTGTTTATAGAAAGTCTAAAACTTTGTGTTAACAGCGGTTTTTTTAAATATGATGGGAAATTCTATAAACAAATTGAAGGTCTAGCCATGGGCAACTGTCTTGCACCCGATTTATCCTCAATCCTTCTCAACGATCTTCTCAACTCCCTCGTCCCACAGTTTCCCCATGACATCTCATTCATCTGCAAATACGTAGATGATCTTTTGCTGATGATAAACCCAAACAGACTAACAGACATACTTACCTGTTTCAATTCCTTTTACCCTAGGCTTCAATTTACAGTCGAAATAGAACAGGACAGACAGCTCCCATACTTGGACATCTTACTAATTAGACAGACTGACGGTACTATTATTACTGACTGGTACACAAAACCCACATACTCGGGACGGTTACTTAATTTTCATTCATCCCATCCTTACCACCTCAAGATTAATGTAGCCAGAAATCTCCTTCGCCGAGTCCTCTCCCTATCCCATGCTTCCTTCCACAATAAAAATATTAATATCGCCTCAGATATATTGGCACGCAACCAATTTCCCCCCAACCTCATAAAATCCCTTGTTAAAAAAGTAAAATCCCAACCTTCCAGCACCATCTCTCCCAATTCTTCCCTAACTCCCAGTTCCCAAATGTTCCGATCTCTACCATTTACACCTGGACTGACTGATAAACTTACAAAGACAATTAAAAAATCCTACCCTTCCCTAAACTTTGGTTTGAAAACTACCAACAAACTCAAAACCCTCTACACCAAACTCAAAGATCCCATCCCTTTTGCACACACAACCCGATGTGTTTACCAAGTCCCTTGCCAAACCCCTTCCTGTAATGGTGTATACATAGGAGAAACCATAAATGACATTCACTCACGTCTTACACAACATAAACGAACCATCACTAATAAAGAAATAGATAAATCTGCACTTGCAAAACACGCCATTACACAAAAACACACTTTTAACTTCGACGACACGAAAATTCTTTCTACACAACGTAACAAAAAAAGACTACAGATCTCGGAATGTGTACACATAAACTTAAACAAAAACAATATAAATTACAAAACTGACCAACAAGGCATTTCTCCTATGTACGCTAATATTTTCCAAATACTCGCCCGACCACCTACCTAGATTTTTACCTTGCCCCTTGGGTATCCTTCCATTAACACCTTTTCTCCTTTCCTGTCATAAACATCTGTTTGATCCTACCGCCCGTTTCCCCCACCTCTTGCTGTTTCCAGTTACATATACCCCTTGCAGATTCCTTTTTTCCTTAGACACTTTCACAATGGTTACTTAATTGCCAACCTTGGTCTTCCTCTGCCGCTCGGCATTTCCATTGGTATGTAGTATCTTATTTCTTTGTAAAATTAATTAATGTTACTATTAGCTACTATATTTGTCATTGATATATAGTTCTCTTATTTCTTTGTAAAATCAATTAATGTTACTAATTACTATTAAAATCAATTACTGTACCTATTTTCTTTTTCATTCTACTCATTCTAAGAATTTTAAGACGATATGTTCTGTTATAAGTTAAACTGTATCTATAGTTCTGTTACCTATCACAATTATAAATTTTTCTTGATTGTTTCTGTATTAATTTCTTTTTTTTTGTCATTTTAGCTGACGAAGGCTACCAATGAGTAGCCGAAACGTCCGAAATATAGATTTTTTTAAAACAAAATCATATTGAGGTTTATTTAGCCGAATCCCAACCATTCCATCTGTACTTATCACCTCGACGGCTAACTATCTAATCATCATGATTGTAATAAATGTTATACCAGCAGAATTTTCAAATGATTGTAAAGACTTGGAATCAATAACATTAAAAAAACGTAATCCTACTAATATAAAATAAAACATTACAATATATTTTATAATTATAAAATATAGGAGGAAGGGAGGAAACCACACCCGTAAGAGGAACATGCTTTAATGGCCTTCCAAGAAAATATAATTTTTTGGTGCTTATAATCAGTGTTGGGCAAAAATTATTCAGAATGATGAATAAAGATTAATGAATAAATGTATTATTTTATTCATGAATGAATAATAATTACTTTTATTCATGAATGAATAATAATTACTTTTATTCATGAATGAATAATAATTACTTTTATTCATTATTCGTTATTCTGTGAATGAAGTTTATGTTTTATTCACAAATTATTCGAATGATCAATCAGAATAAATATATTTTTGTGAATAATGATAGATTTATTATGATGTTGGCAGGCGGAAATATGTATATATATGTGTGTTTGAGTAGGATTAATCAGTAGACCAACTAGAAATAAATAATAACGAATGATGAATAAAGAATAATGAATAACGAATGATTCTGTGAATAATTCATGATGTACCGTGTGAATAAGATAATTCAGTGAATTATTCATCATTCAATAAAAAATTATTTGAATAATCATTCGAATGATACTTTATTCGAATAATGCCCAACACTGCTTATAATACCTTTGGTTAATTCATGGGCGTATATAAGGGCCCCCCCCCCCGAAATTTTGATTTTATGGTAATAACTTGTCGTAAAACCCTTAAAAATAAATTAAATAAGATCACTTAGTTCATAATATTTTACTTTACGTGTACTAGCGTTTTAGTTGCCTAAAACTATCCCAAGCTCTAAATTTTTAGTATTCCATACCCTGGAAATGGTCTCAGTCCCCCCCGAAATTTTCCCAGCCCCTCCAGAAATTATTTTCTATATACGCCCATTGGTTAATTTGCTATCCTAGAGCTTATCGCCATGATGTGAAACCCTTAAAGTAAAATGAATAAATAATCTCCTATCCTTTTCTTTAAGAAATGTTATAATGGAGTTCTCTGTGAAAGGTTTAATGAGTTCTATTTATTACATATTTTCCAATTTCTATTATCTACTATATTCGGACCAGCAACGGACTTGAAGTTAAACTACTACTAGTCGGAGAGCCAGGAACGCACTTTTCATGAAGTGTTTTGTGCATCCTGAAATTTTGCTATAATGTACCTCTTGGGTAGATAAGAAGGTATATATGTGTTTCCTATAGTCCGAGAGCCGGCAACGCACTTTTCATGAAGTGTTTTATGCATCCTGAAATTTTGCTATAATAGGTTGATAAGAAGGTATATATGTGTTTCCTGGACATACCTTGGTGCACCAGGTACTATGCGCAGTACCATAGGGGAAAGGCACAAAACAATATTGCCCGAAAATAGAGTTTTATTTAGAAGGCAACTATCTTTAATGTGACAATTTTACAATGAATAATAAATATGGCAGAAAGTTTTAAGGGGTATAACACGTAAAAAAAAAAAAAAAAAAATTAATTGTTTTTATTCTAATATAAAATGAGAGTTTTATTTTCGCTGCCATTAAAACCGGAACATTTGTACAATATCATGTGAGCAAGAACCAATGAGAGCACAGAAAACATCCAACACTGCGCAGTCGTGTCATACACTCTTACGGTTACGCGCAGTGTATTCCAGTCTATCATAAGCAACATTTATTTTCATGTTTCCTGATAATTAAACCCCACAAAAGTGTCTGCCCTTTTGCAATTATTTTCAAATATGTTTATTGAAGACGCTGTTTAAATCGCAGCGTGAATAAAGCACTTCATTAATTATTAAAAATAAAAACTAGGTACTTAGTTTTTTTTTTATTATTATCATTTTAACCCCCTTAAAAGTGCCTGCCTTATTTATTATTAATTTGAAAATTGCCTTAATTTGCCATTTATTTCATTAATAATAGTTGGCTTCTGAATAAAACTCTACTTTTAGGCAATATTGTTTTGCACCTTTCCCCTATGCGCAGTACCTGGTGTTCCAAGGTATGTCCAGGAAACACGTATTTACCTTCTTATCTACCTAAGAGGTACATTATAGCAAAATTTCAGGGTGAATAAAACACTTCATGAAAAGTGCGTTGCCAGATCTCCGAGTATATATACTTCATGATGATTAGATAGTTAGCCGTCGAGGTGATAAGTAAAGATGGAATGGTTGGGATTCGGCTAAAGAAACCTCAATATGATTTTTGTTTAAAAAAATCTATATTTTGGACGTTTCGGCTACTCATTGGTAGCCTTCGTCAGCTAAAATGACAAAAAAAAAAAAAAAAACAGAAATTAATACAGAAACAAAAAAAAGTTTATAATTGTGATAAGTAACAGAACTATAAATACAATTAACTTAATATAAAAGAACAAATTCTACTCATTCTAAGAATTTAAGACGAAATTGTTCTTTTATAATAAGTTAAGTGTATTTATAGTTCTGTTACTTATCACAATTATATACTTTTTTTTGTTTCTGTATTAATTTCTGTTTTGTTTTTTTTTTGTCATTTTAGCTGACGAAGGCTACCAATGGGCAGCCGAAACGTCCAAAATATAGATTTTTTTAAACAAAAATCATATTGACGTTTTTTTAGCCGAATCCCAACCATTCCATCTTTACTTACTATATACTTGTCAAATGCCACTGACTGACCTATCGTCGCCCAGCCCAAACAACCACTCGATAGTAAATTTTGCATGGACACTCCCTTTAGCATGTAAACGCTCGCTAAAAAAGGATTTTTTGAT
Organism: Gonocerus acuteangulatus; assembly: GCA_946811695.1. NCBI lineage: Eukaryota > Metazoa > Arthropoda > Insecta > Hemiptera > Coreidae > Gonocerus > Gonocerus acuteangulatus. Next base: position 96,901,537 of record OX328126.1, read on the forward strand.
ATTCAAATTTTTATGTATTTTTAGAGGGTGTTAAGTGTATAGGATTTACAACTTACAAGAATGAATTGCAGTTTTCAATTCCGAGAGAACACTTAATAATGTTTTTTTTATTTTTTAAAACATGTGTTTTTTTTGGGGGTTATCTGATAACCGCTACAGGATTCCCCTCCCAGATGACGGAGTCAGAGAAGCTGACTGTGAACCTCGTTTCACGGTTCTCCCGGAACGGGTCCTGTAGGGCTCTCGAGTTGGCGGTGGCGGTTGAGACTGCGTTTTTGGGAGAACTGGTGGTGTGTCCTGAGTCTGTTCGGATGGAAGAAACGCAGGCTTAAGCCGGTCTATCGATATGGTGGCTTGGCGGCCTGGGAGTTGCACTTCGAAGTACTTGTCGTGTCGTTGGAGAACTCTGTGTGGTCCGGAGTATGGTGGTGTCAGCGGACGTCGGGCACAGTCTTCCCTGATGAGCACATGCGTGCAGTTCTGCAACTCCTGGTGTACGTAGGTATTCTTAGTGCTCTCCTTATACTCGGCTGGTCGAAGGGCGCGAAGATGTTCCTTCAGCTCCTGCAGGAGTACGTGTGGATCTTCCGCGGTCGTGTGTTGCTCCAAGAATTCGCCTGGCAATCTTATGGGACAACCGTAGACTGCTTCAGCTATGCTCGATGAAGTATCATCTCGCAGGCTGGCTCTGAGTCCGAGGAGTACGGTTGGCAATATGCGGGTCCAGTTGTTGCTGTCAAGGTGTGCTGTAATGGCGGCTTTGAGTGTCCGGTGCCATCGTTCTATGCATCCGTTAGCTTGGGGATGATAAGCAGTTGTGCGACCTTTCTCGATTCCCAGAAGCGAAGTCAGCTGATGAAAAAGCTGGGATTCATATTGTCGGCCTTGGTCGGTGGTTATTCTTGGGGGAACGCCGAATCGGCAGATCCAACCAGTGTAGAATGCGCTTGAGACGGTTTCGGCTGTGATGTCACGTAATGGTATTCCTTCTGTCCATCTGGTTTGACGGTCTATCATCGTGAGACAGTAACGGTGGCCGTCGGAGGGTGGTAGTGGGCCAATTAAATCTAAGTGGACATGCTGAAAGCGAGTGGCAGCTGGGAATGTTCCAGGAGGTGCATGGGTATGCCGGTGTATCTTACTCTTCTGGCAAGCGATACAGCACTTAGCCCAATCAGCTACTTCCTTATTCATGTTTGGCCAGAAATATCGCTCTGCTACCATTTTCCGTGTTGTCCGGACGCCAGGATGACTTAAGGTGTGCACCTTGACGAAAGCACTGTGCCTGAAGTTCTTCGGGAGATATGGCCTTGCCTTGCTTGTTGACATCTCACAGAGAAGGGTCTTGTCAGTGCCAGGAATTTCGATGGCTCTAAAGGTTAGGTTAGTTTGTTCCTGGAGTCGGCTGATCTCATGGTCTTCTTGTTGGGCTAAAGAAAGGGCGACAAAATCGTCTGGAGTTTGGATTTCAGCAATCCTTGATAGGGAATCGGCAACAATGTTTTCCCTGCCTGGACTATAGATGATTGTAGTGGTGAATTGGCTAATGTAAGTTAGCCAACGGATGCGGAGAGGTGAAGTAGATTCAGGCTTTTGAGTGAAAGCATGAGCTAATGGGCGATGATCTGTGATGATTGAGAAAACTCGGCCTTCCAGTTGAGGTTGAAGATGTTTGATGGCCTTGTATATAGCCAGAAGCTCCCTGTCGTAGACAGAGTAATTCTTCTGCGCTTTATTGAGTGCTAACGAGAAAAAGCTTAGAGGATGCCATTTGTTATCCTGTTTTTGTTGTAAGACAGCGCCTAGACCGACGTCAGATGCGTCGCATGCGAGTGAGATCTCTGCGTCTGGGTTCTGATGGACGAGCTCAGTTGCTTCAGCAAGGTTCTTCTTGGTGTCTTCGAAAGCCTTGAGCGTTTCTTCGTTCCAATTGATTGGAGTTTTGTCATTTTTCTTGACCTGATGGAGAAGTCCGTTGAGAGGTTGTTGGATTGATGCTGCGTGGCGAAGACAAGGTCGGTAGAAATTCACCATGCCCATGAAGCGCCGAAGTTCTCGAACGTCCTTGGGAAGTGGGAATTCTAGGACAGCCTTAACTTTGTCTTCCAGAGGTGTGATGCCAGATGGTGTTAGATGGAATCCAAGGAAATCGAGCTCTGGGACACCGAAGACGCATTTCGATGGGTTCACAGCGATGCCGTTCATGTCGAGACGACGAAGTACTTCTCTGATGTGAGCTTCGTGTTGTTCCTCGGTGTCCGAAGCGATCAAGAAGTCGTCAAGAAACTTGAAGAGAAAGGGTAGGTCTCGGAATTGGTTGTCGACGAAACGCTGGAAGCTTTGACCTGCGTTCTTCAGTCCAAAACTCATCCTGTTGTATTCAATAAGGCCAAATGGGGTAATAATGGCAGTTTTCTCTCGATCTTCTACTGCTATCGGTATATGATAGTAAGCCTTGCGGAGATCTATTTTGGAGAAGATCTTCTTGCCATGTATCTCCATTGTGAAGTCTCGAAGATTGGGTATTCCATATCGATCGGGAATAGTGATGGCGTTCAGGGCTCGATAGTCTCCACACAATCGGAGAGTACCATTTTTTTTCTTCACTACGTGGAGTGGACTGGACCATGGACTTTTGGAAGGTTGGCATATTCCGCTGTCGATGAGCTCCTGGATCTCCTTTTTGACTTCCTGGTAAATTCCTGGAGGCAAACGGCGGCATTTAGCCGTGACAGGTCGTCCTTTGGTCTCTATATGATGCTCCACTGTTGAATTGGATGGTCCACGGATGGGAGTGACCTGAGTGACGGTAGGGAATTCACCTAGGATGCGGGCAAATCGATTATCGGCTGGAAAGATGGAGAAGGTTGGTATTTCTGCTGAGGATATGGTACCTACAATGCTACGTCCTGAGTGCTGGTCGATCAGTCTCCTGTTTCTTAAGTCCACAGTAAGCTGATGCCAGTAGAGAAAATCAGCACCTAATATAGCCTTGGCGACGTCGGCTAAGACAAAGGTCCACTTGAGAGGTTTTCTGAGTCCTAAGTCGACATATCGAGTGATTTCACCGAAGGTTGGAATCGGGGAGTTGTTGGCTGCTATTAACCCTTTCCGTGCTATAAACGAATATATTCGTTCTCTAAAAAAATGCTCTGAGTGCGAAGCACGAATATATTCGTGCAGCCGGGACATTCCTCAGAGTGCGACATACGAATATATTCGTTTTCATATTCTTTGTATAATCTCTGCTTCCAGAAAGCCCAGAGATCTCTTGTATCACGCTGTACAACTAGTCTAGTTACTTAGCTATCCGTTAGATAGCAGAAGAATGGCTTTACGTGTGTTTTTCCCGGTTTTATTGTGAGTGGAAGCTAACTTTATATCGAGCGGAGTGTCCTAGACCACCTGAAAGGTCCATTATCACCAATTCAGACTATACCAAGGAGGCTACCTGCAGGGGTTGGGTTGTTATTTCTATTGTTTGCAGACACTTTACTAAAATTTGCTAAACCTTTTCCCACCTTTAGGCTATTAGGGGTGGGGAAATATGACCCTAACAAATATTTCTCAGTACTAGTTTTGGTTTATTATTTATTTTTATATTTATATGTTTATTATTAATATTTTTGTTATATACCTACTATTTATTTCTAATTCATTACTTTATTATTATATTACTATTTACTAATTAATAGTAATTAATATACTACTTATTTTTTTTATTATTATTTTTTTACGGCGCATCTACATGTAGGTCATTAGCGCCTATACTACTTATTATAAATAAATTTGTTTTTAAAATAAATACAAAACACAAATTTTAAAAAAGTGTTGTTTTTTTCCCAGCAAGTAATTATTGGACGTAACCAGTTTTATGAGTTGCATATAAAAATAAAATGATTAGTTTTTAGTAAAAAAAGACCAAGTTATTTACTAAATAATTACTTATTGTACATAACTGTACAGATTGTAAATTATCAATAAAGATCAATTACTAAAAAAATTACTAAATAAATTGAAGAATCATAACAATGATATAAATCATAAAATGGGTAAAATGAAGAGAAGAGAAAGTGTTTTCATGAATATTTTGATAAAAGGGTGCATTCATACTAACAGGGCTAATAGTGCTAAATTTAAAACTAAAATATTTCGGAAACAATTGAAATATTATTTTAGAAACTGTTTATTTATTAATTTTAATAAGAAACTTGTTATAATAATTGAAAAGGTCACACTAAAGTACACACAATTAATGAAATTAGCATCTTAAATTACAACAAAACAAGCAATTTTGCATGTTCCCTGTTATATATCTACGTAATAAGAGCGACCTAAGGCGGGAGCTCTGACTGAGTATAGTCTTGTTCCAAACCAAAGTCCCACGCGGAGGGTGGAAAATAGGCTAGCACTGGGGGTAGCATCAGCTCTCAAAGCTCGTAGCACCCGGCGGTCGGTCCCTCTCAGATCCGCTAGCATTCTAAGGGTACGTTCATGGTGAGGATTCATTCTGCGATGCTACGATAGCTACTCCGATGAGCGCTGCCCCGATGTAAAACAAACACATGTATTAAGGTGGGAGTGTTCATAGTGAGGATCCTTACTTCCGATGCTATTCTCGCACTCGCGCAGTGACCGCGGGGAAAAACAAATATTTTGTTTTCTCCTCGCAGTGAGGAGGGAAGCCGCGATGTGGGCCTGACTGTGATTGGTTCCTTCAAAAGGACTCTAGTGCGCAGGTCACCTACCCTCTCTCATTACTTCATCTTGTGTGATTATTCTTTTTTGGTTATTTCGTTGTCGAGATGAAAGAAAATTGGGTCTTTTTGCGAAGACTACATCCAGTTACTTTTGAAGTATTTATTTAGTTAAGTGATTTATAACAGTTACTCGTACTCGCTGATAAGCTTACTGATTAGCTTACAGGTTCTTTGCTGGTTATCTTTTACTACTTGACTCGTTATCTACGGTTATAATTCATATTAGATAATGGCAAGTAATATTTATTAATAAAAAGGTTAATATGATCAAAATCAATTCTCTCAACTATGAAAAAAGTTATTAAGGATTAAAGTTGACTGTTTTGCAGGTTATTAAGGAAAACAAACAACGATATTTGTAAACAAACATATTTTATTCCTTTTCTCTCTCTCTTTTTTGGATCTTTTACATTTATTAAGCAATACATGATATGCGTTTCCGATCGCTACGCTACGCTCCACTCGCTCAAGAAGATATGAGAAAACTCTAGCCAATCCAACTCGCAATTAATAGAATTATATTAATTTAAGCGACTCTAGTCTATCCAACTCGCTAAAATTAATAGGATTCCATTAATTTTTCCGAGTAAGAAACCAATCCCTTTTTCTTTGTCAGGAACATCGCGAACTAATTGTAAAGGCTCATTTTTTCTCACTAACATAAGCAGAGCTTTTTCATAAACAAAAGCTAATTCATTGTTGAAGGTTACTTTACTCCCAGCAAGAACCAATGCAATGGTGAGTCAGCATGAACACCCTCCATCGATGTAGAATACATGGGGGCAGCGCTCATGGGAGTAGCTATCGTAGCATCGCAGAATGAATCCTCACCATGAACGTACCCTAAGGGTTAAGGTGAAATCAGATGGAGTCTTACGCCGTCCTTTGGGCACAGGGAGAAGAGATATGCATGCTCCTGTGTCAATGAGGAAGGGCTGACCAGTGGTTCTGTCCGTCAGAAATATGCGGCGGTGCTGCTGGGTTGTGAAAGTTTCCGCCGCAACTTTCACATTTCCGAGATTAAAGCTGGCTCTTCGGATTTGCAAGGTTGTGTGCAGCGTCGGGCTTTCTCGCGGAATCTCTGGTGGTAATAGCAGGTATCGCGCGACTGAGATCGAGGGAGATTGTCTTGATTCCGGCTGCTGCTGGAGCTTCTTTCGCGGTTCTTCATCTTCAGAAAGCGTAGGATCTCGTCTACGTCGCGGCGTAGAGCTCCGAAATCTTCGGATGGGTGCTCGCATCTGTTCGTGACTGATGTGGTAGTTGCGGAAGACTTGTTTGGGCGAGGTTCTGACATGTCTCGAATAGCGTACGTTTCAGCCGACGGGGATACCTCCAAGATCTTGTCGGCTACTTCTGCCAGTTTTTGGATGTCAGTGTGGCCTGTGGAAATGAGGATGGGACGAATTCGTGGGGGTAAATTCTTCATCCACAGGGTGCTAATAAATCCGTTTGATACATCGGAGCCAGCTAATTGTTGTATTTTTCTGAGGAGCTGTGAAGGAGTCTGGTCTCCGAGTGGCATTTCTTCTAACAGCTTGCTAATTCTACGTGTTTCGGATTCTCCGAACGTGTTGATGAGCCTAGCTTTAAGGTCCTCGTATGGTTGCTCAGTCGGTTGGAGGACGATATCTGAGACTTGGCTGAGAACATCCAGATCGAGATTCGGTATGACGAGCTGGAATTTTTTTAGACTCGATGTTACGCGGGATGTCGCAAATACAGCCTCGATCGTCGCGAACCATAAAGTTGGGTTCTGTTTCCAGAATGTCGGTAGTCTTGAACTCGGCCCTTGGTAGAAACTAACCTCAGGCTGGGTTTCATGGAGATCTGTATCGGACGTAGATGAGTTTTTTTTGGACATGACGAACGGCGAGAAGTGAAATCAGAAGTATTGTTCAATATCACGTCGGGGTCACCAATGTTAAGTGTATAGGATTTACAACTTACAAGAATGAATTGCAGTTTTAAATTCCGAGAGAACACTTAATAATGTTTTTTTTTATTTTTTAAAACATGTGTTTTTTTTGGGGGTTATCTGATAACCGCTACAAGGGGTTTGAATTCTTATTTGGTTAGAACAGGTAAACCTAGGCAGCATGCGTTACAAGGACGATAACAGAACAGCTGTTACTGTACTGTATCTATTTCATAATATTATTTTTATTTGCGTTTCATTTCAACTATGATGGCAGACCTTGAATTACTAGAAATAAACTGTTATTTTTTCCCTCATAGAGTTTACGCTATACCTGGCGATGGTCCATCCGAGATAATAATATCCCGAACCCTTGCAAAGCCTCCTCACTCATCAGCATCCCCAGTCAGAACACTTCTTGGTGATGCTCGCAAATATAATGAGTGTTTCCAAATGACATCTTGGAAACATAAATTTTTAAATTTTAACGTACGTTTATTATTGATAACGAATATTAACCTGTACTGGTTAAACTGGTATTACTGCTAACCTATAGATAACGGGTAATTTCTACGTTATCTGTTTGTTGACACTGGTCCGGAGCGCCCCAACGTCAAGAAACATTATACTTTGATTACTGATGAACAACTTATAGTATGACGGGAACCGTGCGTTAATAAACTGCACAAAATTATGTAGTTTTTTTGTTTGTTTTTTTTCGTTTTAACGGCGCATCAACTGTTTGGCTATTAGCGCCGGGCTACCTACAGGTTTACCAACCTTTTATAATGCCAACAGCACGTGGTCGGTCACCCATTCAAAAAAAAAAAAAAAGTACATCAAAAATGTTAGTGGTATATTTCACAAATTGATGTAAAAATAGAAGGATGTATTTCATGAAGTAAGTAAAATAAAGGACTAGATGTTGGAGAACAATAGTACTTGCTTATCTGTGTGCCCTATGCTCGCACTGGACTCATTATCCGGCTATCTTGCTTATCTGTGTGCCCTATGCTCGCACTGGACTCATTATCCGGCTATCTTGCTTATCGGTGTGCCCTAAGCTCGCACTGGACTCATTATCCGGCTATCTTGCTTATCGGTGTGCCCTAAGCTCGCACTGGACTCATTCTCCGGCTATCTTGCTTATCTGTGTGCCCTATGCTCGCACTGGACTCATTATCCGGCTATTTTGCTTATCTGTGTGCCCTATGCTCGCACTGGACTCATTCTCCGGCTATCTTGCTTATCTGTGTGCCCTATGCTCGCACTGGACTCATTATCCGGCTATCTTGCTTATCGGTGTGCCCTATGCTCGCACTGGACTCATTCTCCGGCTATCTTGCTTATCTGTGTGCCCTATGCTCGCACTGGACTCATTATCCGGCTATTTTGCTTATCTGTGTGCCCTATGCTCGCACTGGACTCATTATCCGGCTATTTTGCTTATCTGTGTGCCCTATGCTCGCACTGGACTCATTATCCGGCTATTTTGCTTATCTGTGTGCCCTATGCTCGCACTGGACTCATTCTCCGGCTATCTTGCTTATCTGTGTGCCCTATGCTCGCACTGGACTCATTATCCGGCTATTTTGCTTATCTGTGTGCCCTATGCTCGCACTGGACTCATTCTCCGGCTATCTTGCTTATCTGTGTGCCCTATGCTCGCACTGGACTCATTATCCGGCTATTTTGCTTATCTGTGTGCCCTATGCTCGCACTGGACTCATTATCCGGCTATTTTGCTTATCTGTGTGCCCTATGCTCGCACTGGACTCATTCTCCGGCTATCTTGCTTATCTGTGTGCCCTATGCTCGCACTGGACTCATTATCCGGCTATTTTGCTTATCTGTGTGCCCTATGCTCGCACTGGACTCATTCTCCGGCTATCTTGCTTATCTGTGTGCCCTATGCTCGCACTGGACTCATTCTCCGGCTATCTTGCTTATCGGTGTGCCCTATGCTCGCACTGGACTCATTCTCCGGCTATTTTGCTTATCTGTGTGCCCTATGCTCGCACTGGACTCATTATCCGGCTATCTTGCTTATCGGTGTGCCCTATGCTCGCACTGGACTCATTCTATGGCTATCTTGCTTATCTGTGTGCCCTATGCTCGCACTGGACTCATTCTCCGGCTATCTTGCTTATCGGGGTCTCCCGTGGTCTAGTGGCTAGCGCGCTAGATTCATAAACGGGAGATGGTGGGTTCGATCCCCACCGGCGCCAGAAATTTTCTCATCTCAGGGCTCGCTGAGAAAATTCCTGGCTGCACCCTGGACGTCGGCGCTAATGGCCAAGATTTGTGTCGATGCGCCGTAAAAAAAAAAAAAATAAAAAAGAAAAAAAAAATCTTGCTTATCTGTGTGCCCTATGCTCGCACTGGACTCATTCTCCAGCTATCTTGCTTATCGGTGTGCCCTATGATCGCACTGGACTCATTCTCCGGCTATCTTGCTTATCTGTGTGCCCTATGCTCGCACTGGACTCATTCTCCGGCTATCTTGCTTATCGGTGTGCCCTATGCTCGCACTGGACTCATTCTCCAGCTATCTTTCTTATCTGTGTGCCCTATGCTCGCACTGGACTCATTCTCCGGCTATCTTGCTTATCTGTGTGCCCTATGCTCGCACTGGACTCATTCTCCGGCTATCTTGCTTATCTGTGTGCCCTATGCTCGCACTGGACTCATTCTCCGGCTATCTTGCTTATCTGTGTTCATATAGATCCCATTCAAAGTGTCACAATTTGTATTTAATTTATTTATCATGATGATTAGATAGTTAGCCGTCGAGGTGATAAGTAAAGATGGAATGGTTGGGATTCGGCTAAATAAACCTCAATATGATTTTGTTATAAAAAATCTATGTTTCGGCTACTCATTGGTAGCCTTCGTCAGCTAAAATGACAAAAAAACTTTTTTTTTTTTTTTTTTTTTTTTGTCATTTTAGCTGACGAAGGCTACCAATGAGTAGCCGAAACATAGATTTTTTATAACAAAATCATATTGAGGTTTATTTAGCCGAACCCCAACCATTCCATCTTTACTTATCACCTCGACGGCTAACTATCTAATCATCATGATAAATAAATTAAATACAAATTGTGACACTTTGAACATGTTTTGGTTCGTCTTCAGGCATCTTGAATTGTGTCATGTTAAGGTCTATTATAATGACACTGACTTAGTGTGAATCTGAACATAAAATTATCAAAATTATAGTAGACCTTAATTTGACCTAATTTAAGGTGCCTGAAAAACGCCTCTTAAATTAGGGCCCACACGTAAAAAGTCCGACTCGCAGGAACTGCATCATCTTAGCGCGGTTCCGTTCTTATCCCTAGACTCATTTAAAATTATTAAAATAGAAGCTGTTATTATTTTGGGTCCACATTTCTAGAAAGCATGAAGATTAGATAGTTAGCCGACGAGGTGATAAGTAAAGATGGAATGGTTGAGATTCGGCTAAAGAAACCTCAATACGATTTTTGTTAAAAAATCTATATTTAGGACGTTTTGGCTACTCATTGATAGCCTTCGACAGCAATGAAAGTGCCGGGAGGCAGAGGAGGACCAAAGTTGACAGTTCCATCTTTACTTTCAAGAAAGGTCTTATTTACGATCTTACCTGGATACCCATCCAGGGTATCCAGCCCTAGGAAGGACCCCGCTAGGCATTTGAAAAGCTATCTTGGAAATCCATATCTCTAAGATTAAATTGTTTTTCTTATTTTTCTTAACCTGATTTATTATCAAATACATTATCCAACTACAAGCAGTTAAAAAATAACAAGGAATAAAAACAGACAAAAAGAAAAGTTCGAATAAGCGAAATCAATTACTTTAAAGTTTTAAGCACTTATTTCTCCGATTGACATCGTCTAATCAAAACTTTTATTAGAACCTTTTTTTTAGAGAATTTAGTAAGCTTTCTAATGGTATTCTTCCGTTTACAAAGATTCTCAACCTTTTTCGAGATATTAAGGAAAGTATACAAAGTTACCAAAACTTTTTATGTCTGTTAATAAAATATTTTATTCTGACCCTTCCTTAACTCCAAACGTAACGTAAATTTCAACATATTAGTTTTAATGAAAGTAGAACATGCAGAAAATTTTTCAACTGAATCCCATGATTCTAAGTACCTAAACCAAAAACGGTATTCAAAAACTATTTTTCCAATTTTCTCAAAAACGGTTAAAGCTATCGCCTTGAAAATGGTTTCATTCGTTTTCCTAGCCCAAGAAGCCTGTAAAACGAGTACTTACAAGCTTATGAACTCAAAAACGTAAGCGTTACGATTTTTTCTGCGCGAATTTCGCCCCAAACGCCATCTTCCAGTGGGCGGATTTTGCTGGTTAACGAACTTGACCTTTCAAATTGGACGATGGATTTTTGTACCAAATTTCATCAAAATCGGACCATCAGGGAAGCCAGAAATGAGCGAACAGACAAATATATATATATATATATATATATATATATATATATATATATATATATATGTATATATAAATATATACATATATATATATATATATATATATATATATATATATATATATATATATATACAAATTTGAACCACCGTTATTTTCGGTCTCTAGGGGTTCTGAAACGCGAAATTTTTTGGTCGGCACTTCCGGATTGTTTCATTGTATCAACCTTATAAGCGGGGTTCCTCCCTATGGGGGAGGGAGGAACCGCGCTAAAACGTCAGGGCCCAACGTCATGGCTTGCCTTTCTTTCTATCCCCACTACTCCGGGCTTTGTCCTATATGCTTCGTATTTGGTTTAGGACCTCATTACGTTGTACCCGGTTAGGTTTGCGGGTCTGGTATTGTGTGATACTGAATTCACCAGAACAATTCCTTCTGCGGCCGGCTGGATATTCTCCATCTATTGAATTCTTGACCTTATTGCATGGTTCGGGTAGTACTATGCCTCAAACGCCTGATTTTCACCTTCTAAGGAACACATTTGCTGGGTTGGCTTAGGGATTATTATCCTCGAACAAGGACACTAGGTGTTCAAGTTTTGAATTCGAGTCCTCCAGGGCATGAGTAGAATGCTCTCCTACTGTGCCACCCCATTTTACCACTAACTTACCCAATTTTTCCAATACACTGCTTCAACCTTTGATGATGTTCATAATTTTTTTGTACAAAGGAATTCATTTTTATTGTAACATCCCTTTATAAATAATGCAGATTTTTAAGACAGATCAAAGATATAATTTTGACATTTAAGCTTTTTTGTCTGTAGTACAAGTTTTCAACTGCAGAAATAACTACCCAATTGTTCTTGAGTAGAATGGGTGATGAGGTAGCTATGCCAATATGTTACAATGATCTTGTAAGGGCTGAATACAATGATGAATGCGACCATGATAGCACCACATCTAGGGCCAAACTGCTTTTCTATCCATGAAGAAATAGTTATTAAAGGAACCTGTCAACAAGAGAGAAAATTTTATTCATTGTAAACTCTATCGGAGGAATATACTATTTTTTTCTTCTTTAGTGATTACAACGATAAACAATTAAATAAATTACATACAATTATTAAAAGAAATCTCCCTCGTGTGTTCTTTTGATAAATGTTACACGCTCCCCTATCGTGAAATCTGCAGTTTTGAAATAGTCATAAAGGACCCTTAACAAATCAGTGAATTTCCGCTCGCTGACGTCGTCAGGTCTGAAGTAATATACTAAGACTTTAAACATATCGGGTCCAACCCTAGACAGAAGGAGGTCTCTCTTTAAGTCGTCAGACAGAACTCTGAGTAATTTTACCTAGATCCAGGGTTAAACCTTTCAATGCCAACTCACTGATGTTCCCAGAGGCGAGCATCTGCATTTTCCAGGTACAAATATCTTAACCTGCACGTTTTCAAGTTAGTATATAGGTTCTCTAACGCAGGGAAACGAATGGACCCACTTTCAAGGTGATATAAGTGACAGTTATAGAGAAAAGTTGATAAAAATAGTTTTTCACAATAATTTTCGTTTTGGCTACTTAGAATTGTTGGAATCAATTAAAATATTTTTTTACATGTATGAAATTCATCATAGCCAGCTTTTAAAGCATTAAAATGTATTGTTTTACTAAACCTAAAGCATGAAAAAATATTTTACCTGAAGTAACAATCCTAAGAACCATTTGAATTCTATTATCTTCAGTGGTAGAGAAAATAGAAATTCATGCAGCACGGCGCTAACAAAAAACACCACACTTCTCCCAACAGTTCTGCAATATCCTAACTCAAGTAAAGGCAAGTAGATGTGTCTAAAATATAAATAAATAATTGTTAGTATCATAATACATTTCCTATATATGAACATTTAGAGTTTTTTGAAAAAACAAAACAAAAAAAAAAAATGAATTCACAAACTCTAGAATAGTTAACAAAATGAACTAAGTTTAAAAACTAGTTTTTTTAAAAAAAATAAATAAATAGATGGATCCATTTTAACTTGCCAATTTAAATCATACACTTATTTAGTTCATGTAATTTTATTTTAATATGTTTATCTAGAATGCTCTAAATTTCTAAGTTAAATTTTAGTGTTGTGCTCCATTCGTCATTTTTTTTAAGTAATATTCTATTTTTTTTTCTTTTTTAAGGCATGTCAGCCACACAGGCCATTTATGCCTTGACTGGGGTGTTAGAGCCACTACCACCGACAGGACCCGATCAGGCGAGGGCACACCCACCAATACCGCAGACCCCCCACTACAATGAATATACTACACTATACTAACTAACTCCAAGTAAACCCTAGCTGCCTTAGACCCATATATCAAGCTAGTACTGACAGAAGGCCAAGATCTGGAGGTACATAGTCACTAGTATGGGAGAGTCTGCTCACAACTCCCTGTCTTCCAAGATGTCTGGTTGAGTGGTCTCCGGCTCTCGCTGCCCCCTTAGGTCTAGGCAGCTCCGCTAGCTAGCTCAACACTCCCCTTATTCCTACCCGTTACACTCTCTAAGTCCCCTTCTTAGTTTATATCCTTCATCCTAATAACTTCATACTTATTTTCTACATACGTAAATATATATATCACCTTAGCGCCCATCTATGAACAACTGTGTTCCATTTTTTCCAAAACATTTGAACACTTGTTGCATTCCACCAGTCGGAGTAGAAATTTCTATCTGCAAAGTATGTGAGTTCTGCTAACAAATTGAGATAAGATTGAAAAAACGAATAGAACCATATGAGCCAAAGTAAATAAGCAGGAATCTGAAAAAATAAGTTATTAAATACATCTTAAATTTTCAAGTAAAATTTAGAAATATTTGTTTTTGTAGTACATCTTCGATTATCTAGGTATAAAAGAATCTCAGCTTGCATAAAATAATGTATATAAATACAAGTAATACTAAAAAGATAATTATCATATCTAACTAATTGATAAGGTATACATTTAAGGTATTAAACATATAATTGAAAGGAGATCATTGACCGTTGGTGATGTGGAAGGTAGTCATTGTCAGGGTTCGGTCGTTGTATCTTAATAAAACTACATTTTTTATTTTAAAAGCACCATTGGTATGATCCATTCCTCAGACCTTAATATGTCATTTATTTACATTATCATTTGACAACGTTTTGGCCTTCAGGCCATTTGACGTTTCGGCCTTCAGGCCATTTGTATTTGGAAATGGTTTGAAGGCCGTAACGTTGTAAAATTATGATGTAAATAAATGTCATATTAAGGTCTGAGGAATGGATCATACCAATGGTGCTTTTAAATTAGACTGGCCTCAGAATTTCCTTCCTTTTTTGGGAGGGATAAAAAGGATAATTTTTAAAAAAAATACAATACATTTTTTATGTGAAAGTGGGTTTTATGCCAACGTTTTGGCTTAAAATTAAAGCCGTAAGGCTGTAAAACAAGTAGGACAGAGTTAATAATACCATATATATGTATAGAAAAAAGATTCAAAAAACAGAAAAACATTATACAGTAAGTGTGTGATTTAGCTAGAGTTAAAATTAGGGGTAGATGAATACTGGTTTAAGATCTAGGTGTGTAACATGGATCCCGATATAAAATTAACAAATACATTATGAAAATAGGCTTACCGATGAGGAGGTGGAGAACTATGCCTCACGGATGCGAAATCATTTGACTGTGGTTTGGGGAAAGGGGTGGGAGGGGGAGGAGAAGTTTTTGACCACCCATTAAGTTGAGGGGGGTAGTAAAGGATCAAGGGATAGAAGGCGGTGTCATAACAGTGTGGCGATAATGAAAGGGAGGCAGGTATGAAGGGCTTTTATTGCAGGCGGTATAGAGTTTCAGCGAGATGTTTTTTATTATTATAATTATTATAAACGCCACCAAACAATAGAACCCACATTCACATAAAAAATGTAGTTTTATTAAGACACTATGACCGAACCCTGACAATTTCTACCTTCGGTATACATAAGCATTCATTGTGAAATTAGTAACCTTTTCTACATACAAATAGTTGTTTTACTCACTGTGAGCCTCAGCATAAGTTCTATACTTTTTAGCATATCATTCTCATTCTGAAACAATAAATAATAGTTTTATAAATAAATAAAAAATGTTTGTCACTTTTTACAATTTCCGAAGAAACATAGTTATTAAGTTTGCACGTTTAAGGTCACATCTCTGTGGCAGTCCATATCAATTAATAATATCATCAACATTATTTAGAAAATGTAGCTCATAAAAAAATAGTGCAAACATTGAGCTCTTGATGAGCAGTTGTCGTCTTAAGAAGTAAGAAACAAAACATGTCCTTTAAAACTGATGTAAAGAGAACAAACGATCACTGTAACGATGTACAATACTGCATTCAGCTGTACAGAAAATAGGAGCAAAGGCGCTTTCAGTGCTATCTTTGGAAGGATGGATGGATGGGTTTTAAGGACGAAAAACATTGAAGGTTATCACCATCCTGAGTACAAACATTGGCTGCTTAGGTAAATTTTTAAATAATAACATCTATGCATAAAAATAAAAAAAAGTCTATTAGTCTAAAAGTTTTTTTTTTTTAACTTTTAGACTAATAAATACTAAAAATAGTAAGAAAAATAATATATTTAAATATAAAATTTATGTACTCACAATGTAGGAATAAAGTGAATTTCGTCCAGCTTGCGTCAACCACTGTTCGCATAAACATAATGCAAGTAGGATAAGAAGTATCAATTCAAGCAAACATTTCAGTACAAATCTACAATAACATGGACAAAATGGAATTATTAAGTGATTATTGTTAATTGTAAAACACATAATAAAATACACCCAAATCTGAACTTAAATTTAAATTTTTACAAGCAAACAATCTTTTAATTAATTTAATATAAACCTTTTTCTAATATGATTAGTCCGAGGAAAATTCAGTTCATAACAGAGAGTTGGAGCAATGAAGAAGTACGCCATGTCTTTGAAAGCCAAATTGTCAGGATAGCGGACCAGAGAATCCTTTTCTGTGATTTACAATTGAACATTACTATTAAGAATGAAGAAAATAAATATAAAAAAAGTCATATTGTTTTCAATTTAATTTTTAGCATAAATATTTAACACTTTGCATACAGGCTTAACCCAACAGGATTTTTTCCCAGACATCAATGTTTCAAAGACTAGGGTAAATGTGATACTGTTCCTGGACCCGCACACTAAGGGTAAAGAACTCAAAGAATATGCTTAAGTTGTTTCTCAGAAAGTAAAAAGTAGCCTGCATTTAATAGAATTTTACAGCATATTTCAAGACTCAAACAGTATTATTAAAACACTACACCATAAATAGAAGTAGAAGGAAATACCAATATATATACAGTATAATAAGCGTCAGCAGAATGGTATGTATATATATATATATATATATATATTGTAATGATATTTTACATTACATATTTAAAAGTTTTAAATTCGAATAACCGTTAAAGGTAAGAAAGGCGAGTAAAGACGAATACAAGGTTTGCGGAAAATAAAAAACAAATAAATTTTTCTTATATGTATTAACTTTCATAGAAAATTAAAAGTTCTAAATTAAAAAACTAACACAGAAAATTCGGAAAATCCAAAAAGCTCATTGATATGTTAAATTCATTGGGATAAACAAAATATTATTCGTTATATTTGTCTAGCAGTCGATACAGGTAGCATTGGAGACCGGTATGACGCTCCCGCCAAGAAACAACGCCATTCCTGAGGCAGCTCTAGTAGAGTCGGTTACAAGAGTCACAGATAGTGCAGTTTAAAAGAAACAACGCCATTCCTGATGCAGCTCTAGTAGAGTCGGTTACAAGAGTCACAGATAGTGCAGTTTATAAGAAACAACGCCATTCCTGATGCAGCTCTAGTAGAGTCGGTTACAAGCAGTCACATATAGTGCAGTTTAAAGAAACAACGCCATTCCGAATGCAGCTCTAGTTCAGTGTACAGCTAGTCTCATATGTCAGTCTGTTAAAAGCAATTCAGTTTACAAGAAGATACAATCTCATCTCTATAGTTGAGTTTACAAGAAGAGACAGTCTCATAAGTGCAGTTCAGTGAAAAGAAGATACAATTCTAAAGAAGATCTCGTCCTATGCAGAATACCGAGCTGGCTTTATATCAGGTAATGCTTGTTTATCTATGCCTGGATATAACTTATCTATGAGTTTTTTCTTTTGTTTTGTTTTTCATTAGTTAAAATTATCTTTGTTTTACTTTACTGGACTCGAACCCGACCCCTGAGATAAAGAGTTTCTAAAATTAAAAATTATAAAATTGTATTATATTGGCTCCCAACGTAGAGGCGTACGTAAAATAAACTTATTAAAAATAAAACATTTTATTTATATTATAACATTTTGGCACATCTACGTGTGGCTATATTAATAAAAAAATTTATATTTTTCAATTATAACAATATATATATATATAAACATACATACATAATATATTTATTTATTTTATTTGTTTGTTAATTTTCAATATCCTAGTGCAATGGAGTGTAGGATATTTTTTGTTGGTCCATCTTTAGGCAACAAAAATAAACTCCATTGTTTACCCATGCAAGAACATGCCACGTATAATAAAACGCAGTGTGCTCAAATATAAACCACAAACTGACATCCTTTAGCTTTGGTACTTATTGATTGTCATATAACATGAAATAATATAACATTAAAACACATATAATAATATAAACGGCATCCTATCTTGGAACTTCTTATGACATTAAAAAGTATAATACTTTGTTGTATTTTTCAAGGGGAATATTGGAAAATGTCGTGAGAACATTACACCATTCTCAAAAACCCACGTTAGTGTTACAAGGGTCAAATAATATTTTGAAATGAGATTATATTTTTTATAAATAAAGAGTATTGGTTGTATGTAAACTGGGGGGTAATAAATGATCTTTGTCATGCATACAAAGTTAATAAGATTCTCATTAAATTCTTTAAAAAATTAAACTCACGGGATGGTCTTACAATTAAAATACTATTTTGAGTATTCTCTAGACTAGACTTTTTTATTAACATAATCTTTTTGAACAGTTATTACGGTTTGATTAGGATACTTGAGGTCATTGGAAGTGCATTAGCCATAAAGCAAATTTAATGTCGATTTAAAAATGTAATAAACCATTGAACAATTATGTGTAAAAGTCGAGAAAATTGGGGTTTTTCTACAAAACACATGTGTATTTGTAAATAACCTGTATCATCTTCAGGAACCTATACTGAATTTAAATATTTTAAGTCTAACAATTTATGAAATATTCTTACTACGTATATTTGATAATCCACAGTTGAATCCTATTGATAATAAAAATGTATTGTAATTTGTTTAATGGTTCTATTAATATTATTAAATTTTTTCCTACGTACTCTGTGAAGAAGTGGTATTATTTTGTTCTAATTGATGAGCGCTTGCTGGATCAGATGCTAGCCTGAACCAATAGTTCACCTGAGCGTACGACCACAGCTTCAAGAATTGAAGCACATAAATTACACAAGTATATGCAGAACCCACTGAAAAGAAAATGTATGATTTCATGAAGAAATTAAAAAATTATTGTCTTCAAACACCTTTATCATGTTATGTTGGAGTTTTTTCATCGCTGGGAATCATGTTTTTAGATGGAACAGCCTTTTTCTCCAGTGGTAGTTCTCTTGTACTTATTCTTCCTGCTATATTTCGCTGGACTTCTCTCCAGCTTTGTCAGGAAAGTCATTGGTTTCATCCTTCCCGGTAGCCAAGTGAATAACATATTTTTTTCCTCTAAATCCCACTTTAGAATAAAGAAAAATAAAAAGCATGAAAGGAAGGGCATCATAAACGAAAAAGAAAGAAAAACGTGCATCGAACACAACAGGCATGCACAAGGTCGATTGCTCTATTTTGGTTTCATTGTGAAAAAGATTAGATTTTTTAAGTCTTCAACAAACAATATATTGTGCAGAGCCAGAGAAATAAAATATGAATGCGTTTTTAAGAGCAAAATGTATGATTATATGATTATTTTTGCAAGGCTGATGGCCCCAATCAATGGAATGCCCATCTAAGGTCGAATATTTATCAAACTATTATCACTAAAAATATGTGATTGAGACTGCAGATTTTCCTAAGGAGATCTTATTTATTGAACTTTCGATCATTGCTTGTAGATTAATTTTGTTTTTGGCATATTAATCTTAAATTAAAGCAGTCCTATGTATTATGAAGATGTTTATCTTTAGTCTAAATGGGCTCACGATAAACCAAATGTTACCAATATAATTTAAATGGAAGATTACCACCAGTAAAGCACAAAACGTTTATCAGTATTTTTTAATTACTCAAAAAACGTAAAAATAAAAGTAACTTCTAATTTCTTAAAAAATCGTCACAATAAAATACCTGTACTGAAAGTAGTAGAATACATAATAACTGGAGGTATAATCAATAGCTGGCTTATATTTAGTACATGAGCAAGGATTCCGACCTTCTCTGGGATCTTTTTCTGAAAATATTAATACATATTAACAATAAGTTACTTATTTTTCATTAATTATATATATAATTATTGTAGCAATAACATTTATATTACTTAATGAACATTCCTTGTTTGCTGATTGAAATTTACAAATATTTTTTGATTTATAATATTCAATAAAAAAAAGAGACTACTTTGATATTAACTCAATAAATTTTAATAATTTATAAATTTTTAATATAATAAAAATAAATAAATAAAATAAATGTTTAATGGTCTATAGATGTTTAATGTCTTTAAGACTTCCAGACCTTACGGTGGGTGTTGGGAGCCGGCTACCTCACTACCTGCCCAGGACACCAGGACCATCCTTATTATTAGATTAAATATAAATTATTATATTACTAGATGTTAAGTTATTTAAAGTAGCCTTTTTTAACACGGTGGAGGCTTAATCTTAGCACGCCATGTTTGGAGGCTGTGAGCTATATCTGTTTGTTTATTTTTTAATAACTAAGTATTTTAATACTCCCAGAGCCTTAAGAAGCCTGTGTGTGTAAAATTCAGTAAAAAAATTTGTATTAGGTACCAGAAATAGTTGTTTATTATTTTTAACACAGCATGAAAATTAGTTTTTCTGGTCTCTAGAATACTTAGTAATCAAAGGGGTCATGCAGATCATGTTAAACATAACTATTGCAAATGATTTAACATTTACATTTATATGAAATCATATTTAAGGAAGTTTTGAGACCTAATGGAATCATTAGTATTAACCAAAACCAATATGCAGAATTACGTAGAATAAATCATTTAGTTGTCTAGAAATTAAAGTTCTCATTTCTTTGTAAACTCTATGTATGTAATAAATTATTTCTTAACAACTATTAAACTTAAGCAAGCGCTCACCTCTGCTATACTTCTTTCGAGGAAAAGGCATAAAGTTGCTGGCACACAGGAATCTGGAGAAATAAGAATCGTAAATTATATGAAATAATTCACAACTTTTTTATATTTGATATTTAGATTTGTTATTTATTTCTTGTTAGAAGCTGCTTTGTAGAAGATATCAACTTGCTGTTAACCTACTTTACTTTATCAAACCACTGAAAAATATACAACATGGTGGACCAGCAGTGATTTCATTTTAAAATCTGACGTTAGCTCAGTGCTAGAGCACTCCACTAATTTGCTGGAGGATCTGAGTTCAACACTCTGGCATGCACTAAAGATTTTTTTTAGTGTCGTCGTTCCAGGGTTGGACTTGGCATCCCAGACTGTCCCAATATCCACCCCGCCTTTAATTATTTTATTAATGCTTATAGTACTGACTACACCATCTTCCTAGTGTGCTGTATAGTCAATAATTCGATAACTCTATAGTATCTGCTACCCTTGTGGCCTGTTACCCTGTTACAGTGCTCTAATTTGGACAAAACGGTGCTTGAAATTCAATATGTTGATTTCGTTCTTTTGAATGTTTTTTGTCTCCGATTAACTCAGTTTTTAATTGCATTTGACTGTAAAATGATTATTTTAGTAAAACAAGTTAAGAAAGTAAGTGACATATTAGTAAATATAAAATTCTTACATAGGATCATATAAATTGAAATGCTTTCCAATCCCCCAGTTTTGGATCCAGTCAAGTAGAAACTCCATAGCTCAGGGTGGATCCTTATTCCAGTCCTGATGAAGGAACAGAAAGTATATCATTTTATTTTTTAATTCATTACAGGCAAATAATAATTTTCTTCTTAAGTTGTAAATCTGAGTTTTACAAATTTAATACCAGATTTTTTATAATCTTAATAAAGAAAATTTGAGATTCATAGTTATTCATGCTTTAAATGTTTAAAAATATTATTACAGTATATTAAAATATAAGCAAGTCCCTCATTCAGGAGCTTAGCTCATTGTTCAACAAGATGGTTATTTGATGATATATTCCTTAGGGAAGTGCAGATAAATATCCAAAATCAAAGTAAAAATAAACATAACTAATTTTGCTATTTTATATTTGTTATAAAATTACAAAAAAAAAAAAAAATAATAATAATAACTTATTTCCGTGTAAACCCCAACTTCTAATGAATTTTCTTTTCCACAATATTAAGTGGTAATTGTGATGGAGATTACAATAACCAGAATTGTTTATACATGTAAAATGCAGTACCACTACCAAATGAATGTTAAGTTAATACTTATATGTATTATGTACACCATATATATATATATATATATGTAGGGTGTATGTAAAACATAGGAGTTTCATTATAAGGAACTAAAAATATCGACCGAAATTGGCAAATTACTAATTTTGGCCTGGAATAAATCCAGGACCAATTTTGGTTATTTCCATAACACATCTTTCTCTTTAGCTAACCCGTAACCAGTATACTCCTGAGTTCCAAAACTGGTAAGGTGGGGTCAAATTAGTTCTATAACTCGTAAGGCGGGGTCTCATATACCCCAATATTTGTCCAACTAAATTACTAATGGTTAATGTTCAATTAAAATTTAAAATTTTTTTTTATAATCATGCATCATATCAACTGGCATCTAAATTCCACACAACATATCTAAATTTTGATTTTACTAAAAATATTTTTAAAAAACACAAAATTGTAGAAATGAAAATGAAGAAAAATTAAACATTTAAATTAAGGCAAGATTACATAAAATTATTTAAAAACTAGAGGTTGATTTAAAATATTTACTTTATATGGAACATAAAAAAATTGGGCACAAGATAATAATAATAATAAAATATTACACAAATTACAGGCACTCCCAGCACAATCACTGAATATTAGTATACAGCAATAGGCACATTAAACTTTAGTTTATTTATCTATGCCCCTTAAGCACTTCCCACATCTTACTCTCTTCTCAGGTTCAGCTTTGGGATTTAGTAATTTACCAATCTAGCAATTGATTGCCTAAGATGGTAAGGCACGCCCGGTCTGGATAAACTTGTGTAATTCATTGGGCTCAATTCTTGAAGCTGTGAATTATTGGTGCAGGCTTATTGAAAAAATTCAATAATTTTAATAGAATATTTTTTTGGATGCCCAGTGGCCATGAGTGTTAAGGCGTGAGCACTTAACACTCCGTGCCACGGGTCGTGGGTTCGATGCCCACTATGGGGTGGTGGCTTTTCTTTCAAAAAATGAAATCCTGGCTAGAAAATGGAGGTAATCGATAGATAACCCGTTCTAAAATTCATAGTTAATAATGGTAACTGTGGTAATGGTAATGAAGATGTGGTGCAACCAGCTGCCTGCCCTATTTTTTAATAAAATTGTATCTTGTTAGGTGGCTGTTTTCTGGCAGACATGAATACATTACAGATGAATTTACCCCACAAATATTCACAATTGCATAAAAAACATTGAGAGGCTACCTTCTGCTTCTTCTGTTTGTCGAGTATAAGTGTATCGATCCCTCCTTTTGTGGCATTGTAATAATCTATTATTTCTGGTTTTGTATTTAACAGTAGCACAGTGTTGAATTGAGGAAACTAAAACCACTGCCTTTCTTCATTTGGGCTCACAGAATATTAATTTAATATTTTACCCAAAGCCAAAAAATTGATTATCCGATTTTCCTGGATTTAGTAGGAAGAAATTGTGCATAGCATCTTTCAGCCATTCCGCATTCATCGACTCCACTTTTTTTAATTGAGTGACACAGACCCCATGCTAGACTAACAGCCAAATAAAATTCGTAAATCACTTACAACAAAACAGTCATTTGTGTCAACAGCTCAGGAGTTACTGCCTGAAAGGTACGGTGAATCATGGGCATACATAGATAATAATTTGGGGGGGGGGCTGGTACCATTTCCGGGGTATGGAATACTAACAATTTACAACTTTTAATTGTTTTATGTAACTAAAACGCTATTAAAATATAAATAAAATATATTTTATGAACTAAATGATCTTATTTAATTTGTTGTTAAGGGTTTTATGAAACATTTTTACCATCAAATAAAAATTTCGAGGGGGGCTGGAGCCCCCTCAGCCATGCGGTGAATCACAGCTCCTAGTGGTTGCGCCTTTGGTAACTACAAGATAAACAAAAATGGCGGTGGCTCCACTGGTTACGGGTTAAGCCTGATGTGTACTGAGATTTTTTGTAATATAACCAAAATTTCAAACGTTAGGATCATGTTGCCACTTAGAGACTGGCCATTGGCTGAATGAATCCAATATGGGGGAAAGAAGTCAGCTGATCAGTACTTGATATCACATACGTTCAAAATATTATATCAATTATCGATCAGCTGACTAATTCCCACTATATCGAATTGATTTAGTCTACAATGCTGTTAAACATCTGAGAGAGGAACAAATTTAGTTAAAGTGTGTAGAAGTTGATCTTCCGCCTATTTTGATAATTCCTAAATTTATCCTGAATAAAGGATAATTAATTATTGATCAGAAAGTTATAGTAACATGTAAATTACATAAACTTGTGTATTGATAAATGTGCATGTATTGAATATTGCGTATTTGTTTAAAATATAAATTGTAAAATTAAATGTTAAATAAAAGAATTAATCTTACCTTATATTTTCTATAAGAAGGCAAACTACTGCAGAAGACAGAAGTACTAAATGCAAGATATTTAATCCAGCAAATTCTTTGAAATCAAACAAGGTGAAGAGTGATTCTGCGCGCCTGTGGATGCTGTAAAGAATTCAATTTTCAATTTGGAATTACTATTTCCTACTGGTTAGGCTCCGAAAGTAAGGAACTGCACCATCGTAATGAGTTTCCATATAATTTTTTTTTATCTCGCATGGCTTAGAAAGACTTTAATAAAAACTAATACGATAACTCCTTCAATGGAAAGAAACCAACATTTCCAAAACATGAAGGACAGTTCCCCCCCCCAAATTTTTATTTGATGGTAAAAATGTGTCATAAAAACCGTAAAAATAAATTAAATAAGATCGCTTAGTTAATATTATGTAGTTTATTTTAGGCGAAATAGCGTTTTAGTTGCCTTAAACTATTTTAAATTCTAAATCTTTCATATTCCATGCCCCGGAAATGGTCTCAGCCCCCCCTGACATTTTCATGGCAGGAGCTTTTGCAAAACCCTAATTCTCACACCCCTGGCCTGTCACACTACTCGGGTTTACATAGGACTTATTGCTATGCGTTTCCGCTCGCTCAAGGTTATTATTGAAATTCAATATAACTTGTCAATCTAACTCGTTCATAGGCGTATATAGATGATAATTTCGGGGGGGGGGGCTGAGACCATTTCCGGGGTGTGGAATACTAACTATTTAGAACTTGGAATAGTTTTAACCAACTAAAACGCCATCACACACAAAATAAAATATTTTTTATGAATTAAGTGATCTTATTTAATTTATTTTTAAGGGTTTATGAAACATTTTTACCGATCAACTCGTAATATTTTTTACCGGTTTTCGTAATATAAAACCCGTTTATCTTCCCAAATAATTATTCTATCGAATTGGTAGTGGTCTCATTCGACTCAGCACTAAAAAATACTTTCAAAATGATACCAAAATCATATACATTCTAGTACCTAAAGGTTTTTTTTCCCCAAAATCGGGCGTTTGGTGTTTAAAAAAAAAGATAAAGCCCCTAAATATTAACCGATTTAATGCATGCTTTAAAAAAAATAAAAGCTAATAAAACTTAGAACAACTTCGTCTAGCCGGATTTTGTTTTTTGTTTCTCCTGATTATTAAATTACGTGTAAATAAGTCACGAACTTTTACAGTTGAACATAAAATAATATTTAATTTTTTATCTAACTTTATATCAGCACTGATACCGTTGAAATTAAACATTCAAAACCTGATTAGACTTGGAAAAAATCAGACTGACACATCTTCCAAACAAAAATTTATCTTAAGGGGCCTTCACACTGTCAAAAAAATTGCTCAAAATTTTGAAGAAGTCGGTGTTGTGCAAAAATATTTTGCGTGTGAGGAGAAATTTTGTGCAAAAAATTGAGTAGTCAATATTTTGTAGGGCCTTCAAAAGTTTTCTGAAAGCTTAGAAAACTTTTGCGGACCTGTCAAAAATTTGTAGCATGAGAGTGCTGTGTGAGGGGGCTGACAAAATATTGCGCAATTTTTTTTTTTTGGTTGGATTTAAGGCGTGTCAACGTTTGTGGTGATTAACGCCAGGCGCAATTGTTTGTGTGTGCGTTTAATATACATTTTTATGTATTTTATATCCTTTTTTCATCTTTATATTATCCTGTGTATTAAAAATATATTGATTTGATTAAATATTTTGATTCAAAAAATACATTGTTCTGCATTTTTATGTCAATGTATTTTCAATTGCACATACATATTTACATAGGAAACAATGAGCCAATTGGTTGAACTGACTTAAAAATTATAACGGCAGTTATACAATTATAAACATTTGTGCAATATTTTTGAGCAGTGTGAGGGGTCCAAGACCATTCAATATGATTTTTGGTATATTTCGACCATTCAATATTTTGTACAAAAATAAGCTCAATATTTGTGCTCCAAATTTTGAGAACATTTTTTGTCAGTGTGAGGGCCCCTTTAATTCAACAATTAGATTAATTGAAATACTATGATTTTTGAACGATTTGAAAATAGATTTTGCTTTTTTTTCCATATCTAATCAGGATTTAAATGTTTAATTTCAACGATATCAGTACTGATATTAAGTTAGATGAAAAATGAAATATTATTTTATGTTCAATTGTAAATGCTTGTGAATTATTTACGCATAATTTAATAAACAGGGGAAACAAAAACAAAAAAAATCGTTCTAAATTTTATTAGCTAAAAAAAAAAAAAAAAAAAAAAAAAAAAAAAAAAAAAAAAAGAAATGCATTGAAATCGGTTAAGATTTGGAGGCTGTAGCCTTTTAGCACTTTCCTCCGAAGGAAAGTAGCTATTGAGGTTGGACTCATGACGGAATTTTTGAAAAATGTCTTCAAATCTTTATCGATCCTACCTAGGAGACACCGAAAATGACCCCCGTTAAAATGTATATATATATATATATATATATATATATATATATATATATATATGTGTGTGTGTGTGTCTGTTAACACGATAGCGGCCAGAGTTTTTGTTTTTTCGTCACGAAACTTGGTATATAGCATTCAATTAGCAAACGATTGAACGAGTTCGTTAACTACCAAAGTCGGTCCACCGGAAGGGGGGTTTACCCGGAACCCAAAACACTAATTTGACTATGTCAGCCGTAGTATTTGTTTTATTTCAACGAAACTTGGTATTCGTAGTGGTAATACAGAGAGAAAAGTGAGATATAAAAATAAACTAAATCGGTTCATTAGAAGGGGGGGGGGGTTTACTCCGGACCCACAATACCAATTCGCCACTACCAGCCGTGATTTTTGGTATATTTCGACGAAACTCGGTATTCGTAGTGGTAATCTACAGGTAAATATGTGTTGTAAAAATAAACTAAATCGGTTCATTAGAAGGGGGGGGGGGGTTACTCCGGACCCAAATTCCTAATATACTCATATCGGTCGTAATTTCTACTGTATTGTAACGAAACGCGGTATACGTCGTGGGTAACTCATGAGAAAGAAGTGTTGTAAAAATGAGCTGACTCGGTCAATCGGAAAGCGGGGGTTTAATTTGTAATATATTTCAATAGAAAAGCCCGCCAGACGTAGGTTCACAAAGCCGCCGCAAGGAGCGCTTTCTACCACTAGAGTGACTGTATCCTGTTCCTGCGTTAGATCAAAATACGATAATATGAGGTTTTTTTGTATTTACTACGTAGTGTAGTAGGTACCATGTGTAAAAATAACTCTGGAAGCAAATTAATAATTGATCAGTAACTCATTACAAATTTAAAAGAGAACTATTCATGTTTTTATTTTATTTATGTAGGATATTTTAAGCAAATTGTTCTGGAAAGCTGTCTACACTACCCAAATTCTGAGGAAAGTGCTTAGTTATGCAGCCTCTGCGTGACGGACTTTTTTGAAACAGGAAATGTCGTTTGGCCTCAGGCTTTGCCGCACAGTGGTGCCGAGAGGGGAAAAACCTCCAAAACCGAAGGTGTTCAATCGTGCTTGAAATAACATTTTTTTATACCTAAATAGTTTTAGAATACTGCTCTAATAATGCTATTCAATTTTACTAATAGTTCTAACCACAAAACACCTTTTTGTTGACCGTTTTCTCGCCGAGTAAAAATCTCACAGTTGTTAATGAAAAGTAGAACAATATTTTATGCCACTTATTTTATTCCTAAAAAATTGGTATTACCCAGGATTTCTCATGTGAATATGTTGCTTTTTTTACAATTTTCTTTTTGGCTAAAATGTACCATGAAATTGGTGCATTTAGGTTGTAAAGATATCCGTATTGAAACTAAGTTATCCTTAGTTTTTTTGGTGTAGATATGTCGTGCAGCTGCTATTATAAATCAAGAAAAATATCTCGCCACGTTACCGAAATGCACGAGCATATACACCGCTGAGCTGCACGGAATTCTCTTAGGTCTAACTAACGTACAAACTACAACACAGAACATAACACTATGCTCAGACTCGTTAAGTTGTTTACTCTCCTTACACATTTACAACACTAATCCTATCATCATACAAATTTTAGAGCACATCATCAGACTTCAGACACACAACATACTGGTAACAATGTTGTGGGTACCAGGACATGAAAATATTGGACAATCCACAACAGCAGACGAACAAGCAAAACAAGCAAGCAGAGGAGAATCAGTTGACTTGAACTTACTTACGACTGAAGACTTACACTTACTAATTACGGATAATATCCGTCTAGAATGGGAAGCCTCATGGTACAGCACAAGAGATAACCTCCTGAGGGAGATAAAAAGCAGTACTCATGAATGGCAAGCTAGTCCGCAGCTATCAAGACGTGATGAAGTAGTAATTACAAGACTGAGAATTGGACACACTCATTTAACACATTCCCATCTCATGACAAGGCAAGACAGTCCAATATGTCAGACATACAACAGACAACTAACAGTTAAACACTTACTTACAGAATGCAGAACACGAGACTATTTAACGATTCCACATGACATGTCCGAACTATTTTCTGAAAAAAGCCCACACATTGTTACTATTCTACAACACTTACATAAAATGAAACTGTACGACAAAATATGACTCAACTGAAAGTATGTATGGTTTATTGAAGCGATTGCGAATAAATGTGTGTGTGTGTGTGTGTGTGTGTGTGTGTATGTGTGTGTGTGTGTGTGTGTGTGTGTGTGTATGTGTGTGTGTGTGTGTGTGTGTGTGTGTTAAAATTAAATGTCTCGTCATAGAATAATGATTTTTATATTGAAATAAACTATCAGATACTTTATTATTTCTTATTATACGTGGGGTGATCAAAAAGTTGCAGGACTGTTTAGATTGCGCGGCAATGGAGTGTCATAGAGCAGTGCGGTTGGCAGCATTGTTTATCGTGACTCTTCCTGAACTCAGCTGTTTATTCAGATTGTTGATAATCTTCTTCATTGTAAAGTTACTGCTGTGTTCGTAAAAAAAGTTTTTTGTGTTCGGCGATTTCTTGAAATGAATGAAAAGGAAGAGCAACGCGTTTGCGTAAAGTTTTGTGTGAAGTTGGGTAAAACGTTTACTGAAACTTTTCAAATGTTGCAAGTGGCTTTCGGTGATGAATGTCTGAGTCGGTCAAGGTGTCATGAGTGGTACAAAAGGTTCAAGGAAGGCCGGACATCGTGTGAAGATGATTCTCGTTCAGGGCGCCCATCAACTTCGACTGATGACGATCATGTTGCAAGATTGAACAGTCTCGTGCGTTCTAATCGTCGACTAACCATTCGTGAGATGGCTGAAGAATTGAACATTTCATTTGGTTCGTGTCAACAAATTTTAACAGAAAATTTGCAGATGAGAAGGGTGGCTGCAAAGTTTGTTCCGAGACTGTCGACTGAGGAGCAGAAACAACAAAGAGTTCAAGTTTGTCAGGAACTTCTTGAAATGGCAAATGACAATGAAAACTTGTTAAAACAAGTCATTACTGGAGATGAAACGTGGGTTTATGGCTACGACGTCGAAACACAATGGAAGACAAAATCCTCCCCAACCCCAAAAAAGCACGTCAGGTCAAATCAAACGTCAAGGTCATGCTTACTGTTTTTTTCGACTGGAAGGGTGTTGTTTACCATGAATTTCTTCCACGAGGTGAGACCATTAACCGCTTTCGTTATCTTCAAACCCTGAGAAATTTGCGCGAGGCAATAAGGAGGAAGAGACCAGAGTTGTGGCGGAGCGGTGAGTGGTTCCTGCATCATGACAATGCGCCTGTTCATTCCGCACTGCTCATTCGCGACTACTGCACCAAAAATGGAATGACGATCATTCCCCAGCCTCCATATTCACCTGACCTTGCCCCTGCAGACTTTTTGTTGTTTCCAAAACTCAAGAGACCCATGAAGGGAAAGAGATTTGAGTCCGTAGATGACATTCAAGAAAAATCGCTGGAGCAGCTAAACACCATTTCACAAGATGATTTCTCAAAGTCCTTCACGCAGTGGAAACATCGTTGGGAAAAATATATAGCTTCCCAAGGAGAGTACTTTGAAGGGGACGACGTCCAATAGCCTGTAGATTTTTTAAATAAATTAATAAAAAATCAGTCCTGGAACTTTTTGATCACCCCACGTAATAGTTCATTTATTGTATTGTACTTCTTTCTTCTTCTATTTTTTTTTATTATTATTTTTTTTTTTTATTTTTTTTTTATTTTTATTTATTTTATTTTTTTATTTATTTTTTTTTATTTGTTTTTGTTCGTTTTTATTTTGTTAACTTTATGTTGTGCTTTGTAGCCCTTGTGTTTACCTTATATCTTTTAATATTTTATTTACTTCTATTTGTTTACTTATATTTACTTTCATGAAATATGTGAGCAGATCACCTTGCTGTTGCGGAGCTCCATAAATAAATAAATACTTTATTTTTGGTGTAGAAAATAAAAGCTGTACTTAGCTATCCTCTACGCATAGTTTTGCCTAAAGTTGCTGTCCTATAAATGTCATCGCCATACTCGGTCGTATGTGTGCACAGCCTAATAAAATGAATTGGGGTCATTCCATATCAAGTGATCCAAAAACAAGGAAAAAATTTCCCTCATATTTTTTGATTTTTTTTTAAATTTGGCTCATATATAGTACCCCATAAGTCAATTAAAAATCCAAATTTTTAGAAATTTATCTTTATTAGTTTTCGAGTTATGAAAGTTTAGGTTTTTAAAAAAAGCACATTTGATTTTAAAAAAGCACACCGACACTTGATCATAAAATGTACCATAACTCCCAAACGAAATGAGCTAGAGATGTGTGGTAAAAAGCATTTGTTAGTGTATTAAATGCTGATTAAAATGATATATATCATGACCAATTGGTGTGATTATTTCACGAAAAACGAGTTTACCATTATTATTTTCTGCAGATAGTTGTTGAACACTTTTGATAACAAATTATTTAACATTAACACTGAGATTTACCCAATAGCTCGTGTGAAACTGTCAAAAAGTATCCGTTATAAGCGAAAATTGTAATGAAGTGGAATATGTCGAGAACAGTTAACAGTATTATATTTGTTGTTAATTTATTGAATAAGCACTCGAAAATACATTTTGAAATATACATATCTCTACAAATTGAGTAAAATAAGACTTTTTTTTAAATTGAATACTTGCTGTTTTTCGCGGCTTTCGTAATATAAAAACCGTTTTTCTCCCACAATTAGTATTCTATCGAATTGATAGTGGTCTCATTCGACTCGGACAAAAAAATACTTCAAAAATGACCCCAAAATCAGAATGATTCAAATATCTAATGGTTTTTCCCAAAATCGGGCGTTTGGCACCACTGTGTACCGTGAGCTCAGATTAATGTTAAGCGTGTACTTACGGTTTATCTAGATGTGATATTTTATCTTTCTCTTTGTCACAATCTCCATTCCTCCCTTGGCTTCCTGTCCTGCTATGTCTCCGGAAGTCCGCCATTCCAGACCTGTTCTTGAAGGATACTCTAGCTATCCTTTTTATTAAGTCGGTTTGAAGTTTTCAAATCTCCATACAATTAAGAATCAAGACCAATTAAAACTATAGTTAGGATAAAACTCAATAGCAACTGAATGGGAACTTATCATTTAAATTGTATAAATATAGAAGGTTAGATTATATCAACCATTATTAATGCTTATTAATATGCATGGGATACATCCAAGCTCAAGGATTATATCGTCGCTACAAATGCAAAGTATCGAATATGAAAATCACCTCTTTTCAGAGTGGAAAAGTATTTATTCATAACTTTTTTTTTGGACAGTCAAATATTCGGCAGATTTGACCTATTGATAGTGGAATACTTTCCCTTTAATAGAGTGAAGTCAGATTGAAGAATTTGCCGTCAATAAGTCCAGCAGAAATTAGTAAAGATTGACAATGAAAGATGCATTTTTTCACATTCGTTACTTTGCATTTGTATCGACGATATCATGGGTTGAGAAGCCAAGGGGTACAAGTGGCGTTATAATCATTTTGAGATATTTCTGTTCAAAGTTAAATCGTTTTTGTTTAATTTCCCTGATAAGCGAAAGTCTGTATAATGTTTAAATTATGTTTCTACTATGCATCAATTGAAGTTTCAGTAATATAGTTTAAAAAAAAAAAATAATTGTGAAGGTCTATTATCAATTTATAATTATAACATACATCACTTGTAACCCTTGGCCTCCAAAGCCAAACAATATTGATATTTATTGTCAGGATACTTTTTAAGTATAGCTAAATAGAACAGTATGGAATGGCAGACAATAACTACCAGGTCATTCAAAAAGTCCTGTCGTTTTTTTGGGGGAAATTATAAATAAATAAATATTTTCAAATAATCACCTTTATTCATCAAAATATCCACCGTTACAGTCGGTAACCTTCTCCCAACGAGATGGTAAAGCCCAAATTCCTTCCTTAAAAAACTGTTGATTTTTACTGCAAAAATAAGTGGTCAGTTCGTGAATTAGGTTGTCACGGTCTTGAAAACATTTCTGTCTCAGATTGTTGTCGAGATCTCTGAATAGGTGATAATCAGTGGGTGACAGGTCAGGGGAATATGGTGGGTGAGGCAAAACTTCCCAGCCTATTTCTGTCAATTTTTGACAGAAATTTGAAAAATTGACAGAAATAGGCTGGGAAGTTTTGCCTCACCCACCATATTCCCCTGACCTATCACCCACTGATTATCACCTATTCAGAGATCTCGACAACAATCTGAGACAGAAATGTTTTCAAGACCGTGACAACCTAATTCACGAACTGACCACTTATTTTTGCAGTAAAAATCAACAGTTTTTTAAGGAAGGAATTTGGGCTTTACCATCTCGTTGGGAGAAGGTTACCGACTGTAACGGTGGATATTTTGATGAATAAAGGTGATTATTTGAAAATATTTATTTATTTATAATTTCCCCCAAAAAAACGACAGGACTTTTTGAATGACCTGGTATATCGGGTCTTCCCGTAGTCTAGTGATTAACGCCTTACATTCTCATGGGGGAGATGAGGGTTCGAGTCCCTCTGGCGGCAGGAATTTTTTTCAGGCACACTGAGAAGGTTCCTTGCCTTATCCTCATGAATATCGGCGCTATAGGCCCAGATGTTGGTGCGCCAAGAAAAAAAAGGAAAAAGTGTGTTGTAAAATTAAAGCGGTTTTGCTCAAATTATTCAGTCACTGTCCAAAATAAATCCTCTTACTTCTTCATGGTGATCATGAACTGGCTCAGCCTCTGCAACTCTTATACGTGGCTGTTGTCCTCCTTGATTAACAGGTAATGTATTGTAGGAACTATGGTTGTATGGAGGATTAAATAGGAGCAACTCTCGCAAATCCTTGTGTTTTTAACAATATACAACCAGACCTTAACAGTGTGCCGGCTTTGGTTTTCGCCTCCTACATCGTCACTGAACATGGTTAATTTTGTAACTGTCGCTGGAATAGCATTGATAAACTTCAGCGAACCAGACAGTATCTCTTCACAACCTCATGTACATTGCCAATCCCCAGGTTGTGTACACAGAAGTTGTAAATCAATGGGCGTATATAAGGGGGGGGGCTGCAGCCCCCACCACCCCAAAATTTTGAGCTGGTGGTAAAAATGTGTCATAAAACCCTTAAAAATAAAAAAATAAATAAATAAGATTACTTAGTATATAAAAATAATATTTTATTTTAGATGTAATAGCGTTTTAGTTGCATAAAACTATTTAAAGTTCTACATTTTTAGTATTCCATACCCCGGAAATGGTCCCAGCCCCCCCCCCCCCAAGCGAAAGGTATCGTGAATAATAAACATTTGAGCAAGTCAAGACAGGACATTATTTGTAGAAATTATAAAGATCAAATGTTAAAACTGTGTTCAAATACTTCATTAAATACCCGGTCACTTATCTAACAAAACAATTAAAATATTGTTGCCCTAAACAGATTTAACTGGAAGTAACAGTAAATAATGCTACAACATTCACAACTTGGAAGCCATAAAGTTTGGTGTACAAGGGATACAAGTCTCACTTGGAAGCCATAAAGTTTGGTGTACAAGGGATACAAGTGTCACTTGGAAGCCATAAAGTTTGGTGTACAAGGGATACAAGTGTCACTTGGAAGCCAAAAAGTTTGGTGTACAAGGGATACAAGTGTCACTTGGAAGCCATAAAGTTTGGTGTACAAGGGATACAAAAGTCACTTGGAAGCCATAAAGTTTGGTGTACAAGGGATACAAGTGTCACTTGGAAGCCATAAAGTTTGGTGTACAAGGGATACAAGTGTCACTTGGAAGCCATAAAGTTTGGTGTACAAGGGATACAAGTGTCACTTGGAAGCCATAAAGTTTGGTGTACAAGGGATACAAGTGTCACTTGGAAGCCATAAAGTTTGGTGTGCAAGGGATACAAGTCTCACTTGGAAGCCATAAAGTTTGGTGTACAAGGGATACAAGTGTCACTTGGAAGCCATAAAGTTTGGTGTACAAGGGATACAAGTGTCACTTGGAAGCCATAAAGTTTGGTGTACAAGGGATGCAAGTGTCACTTGGAAGCCATAAAGTTTGGTGTACAAGGGATACAAGTGTCACTTGGAAGCCATAAAGTTTGATGTA
This sequence comes from Gonocerus acuteangulatus, assembly GCA_946811695.1. Taxonomy (NCBI): domain Eukaryota; kingdom Metazoa; phylum Arthropoda; class Insecta; order Hemiptera; family Coreidae; genus Gonocerus; species Gonocerus acuteangulatus. The sequence continues at coordinate 96,936,380 of OX328126.1, forward strand.
CAAGGGATACAAGTCTCACTTGGAAGCCATAAAGTTTGGTGTACTTGGGATACAAGTGTCACTTGGAAGCCATAAAGTTTGGTGTACAAGGGATACAAGTGTCACTTGGAAGCCTTAAAGTTTGGTGTACAAGGGATACAAGTCTCACTTGGAAGCCATAAAGTTTGGTGTACAAGGGATACAAGTTACACTTGGAAGCCATAAAGTTTGGTGTACAAGTGATACAAGTGTCACTTGGAAGCCATAAAGCTTGGTGTACAAGGGATACAAGTGTCACTTGGAAGCCATAAAGTTTGGTGTACAAGGGATACAAGTCTCACTTGGAAGCCATAAAGTTTGGTGTACAAGGGATACAAGTCTCACTTGGAAGCCATAAAGTTTGGTGTACAAGGGATACAAGTGTCACTTGGAAGCCATAAAGCTTGGTGTACAAGGGATACAAGTGTCACTTGGAAGCCATAAAGTTTGGTGTACAAGGGATACAAGTCTCACTTGGAAGCCATAAAGTTTGGTGTACAAGGGATACAAGTGTCACTTGGAAGCCATAAAGTTTGGTGTACAAGGGATACAAGTCTCACTTGGAAGCCATAAAGTTTGGTGTACAAGGGATACAAGTCTCACTTGGAAGCCATAAAGTTTGGTGTACAAGGGATACAAGTCTCACTTGGAAGCCATAAAGTTTGGTGTACAAGGGATACAAGTCTCACTTGGAAGCCATAAAGATTGGTGTGCAAGGGATACAAGTCACACTTGGAAGCCATAAAGTTTGGTGTACAAGGGATACAAGTCTCACTTGGAAGCCATAAAGTTTGGTGTACAAGGGATACAAGTCTCACTTGGAAGCCATAAAGTTTGGTGTACAAGGGATGCAAGTGTCACTTGGAAGCCATAAAGTTTGGTGTACAAGGGATACAAGTGTCACTTGGAAGCCATAAAGTTTGGCGTACAAGGGATACAAGTCTCACTTGGAAGCCATAAAGTTTGGTGTACTTGGGATACAAGTGTCACTTGGAAGCCATAAAGTTTGGTGTACAAGGGATACAAGTGTCACTTGGAAGCCTTAAAGTTTGGTGTACAAGGGATACAAGTCTCACTTGGAAGCCATAAAGTTTGGTGTACAAGGGATACAAGTTTCACTTGGAAGCCATAAAGTTTGGTGTACAAGTGATACAAGTGTCACTTGGAAGCCATAAAGCTTGGTGTACAAGGGATACAAGTGTCACTTGGAAGCCATAAAGTTTGGTGTACAAGGGATACAAGTGTCACTTGGAAGCCATAAAGTTTGGTGTACAAGGGATACAAGTCTCACTTGGAAGCCATAAAGTTTGGTGTACAAGGGATACAAGTCTCACTTGGAAGCCATAAAGTTTGGTGTACAAGGGATACAAGTGTCACTTGGAAGCCATAAAGTTTGGTGTACAAGGGATACAAGTCTCACTTGGAAGCCATAAAGTTTGGTGTACATGGGATACAAGTCTCACTTGGAAGCCATAAAGTTTGGTGTACTTGGGATACAAGTGTCACTTGGAAGCCATAAAGTTTGGTGTACAAGGGATACAAGTCTCACTTGGAAGCCATAAAGTTTGGTGTACAAGGGATACAAGTCTCACTTGGAAGCCATAAAGTTTGGTGTACATGGGATACAAGTCTCACTTGGAATCCATAAAGTTTGGTGTACAAGGGATACAAGTGTCACTTGGAAGCCATAAAGTTTGGTGTACAAGGGATACAAGTGTCACTTGGAAGCCATAAAGTTTGGTGTACAAGGGATACAAGTCTCACTTGGAAGCCATAAAGTTTGGTGTACAAGGGATACAAGTCTCACTTGGAAGCCATAAAGTTTGGTGTACAAGGGATACAAGTCTCACTTGGAAGCCATAAAGTTTGGTGTACAAGGGATACAAGTCTCACTTGGAAGCCATAAAGTTTGGTGTACAAGGGATACAAGTCTCACTTGGAAGCCATAAAGTTTGGTGTACAAGGGATACAAGTCTCACTTGGAAGCCATAAAGTTTGGTGTACAAGGGATACAAGTCTCACTTGGAAGCCATAAAGTTTGGTGTACAAGGGATACAAGTCTCACTTGGAAGCCATAAAGTTTGGTGTACAAGGGATACAAGTCTCACTTGGAAGCCATAAAGTTTGGTGTACAAGGGATACAAGTCTCACTTGGAAGCCATAAAGTTTGGTGTACAAGGGATACAAGTCTCACTTGGAAGCCATAAAGTTTGGTGTACAAGGGATACAAGTCTCACTTGGAAGCCATAAAGTTTGGTGTACAAGGGATACAAGTCTCACTTGGAAGCCATAAAGTTTGGTGTACAAGGGATACAAGTCTCACTTGGAAGCCATAAAGTTTGGTGTACAAGGGATACAAGTCTCACTTGGAAGCCATAAAGTTTGGTGTACAAGGGATACAAGTCTCACTTGGAAGCCATAAAGTTTGGTGTACAAGGGATACAAGTGTCACTTGGAAGCCATAAAGTTTGGTGTACAAGGGATACAAGTCTCACTTGGAAGCCATAAAGTTTGGTGTACAAGGGATACAAGTCTCACTTGGAAGCCATAAAGTTTGGTGTACAAGGGATACAAGTCTCACTTGGAAGCCATAAAGTTTGGTGTACAAGGGATACAAGTGTCACTTGGAAGCCATAAAGCTTGGTGTACAAGGGATACAAGTGTCACTTGGAAGCCATAAAGTTTGGTGTACAAGGGATACAAGTCTCACTTGGAAGCCATAAAGTTTGGTGTACAAGGGATACAAGTGTCACTTGGAAGCCATAAAGTTTGGTGTACAAGGGATACAAGTCTCACTTGGAAGCCATAAAGTTTGGTGTACAAGGGATACAAGTCTCACTTGGAAGCCATAAAGTTTGGTGTACAAGGGATACAAGTCTCACTTGGAAGCCATAAAGTTTGGTGTACAAGGGATACAAGTCTCACTTGGAAGCCATAAAGATTGGTGTGCAAGGGATACAAGTCACACTTGGAAGCCATAAAGTTTGGTGTACAAGGGATACAAGTCTCACTTGGAAGCCATAAAGTTTGGTGTACAAGGGATACAAGTCTCACTTGGAAGCCATAAAGTTTGGTGTACAAGGGATGCAAGTGTCACTTGGAAGCCATAAAGTTTGGTGTACAAGGGATACAAGTGTCACTTGGAAGCCATAAAGTTTGGCGTACAAGGGATACAAGTCTCACTTGGAAGCCATAAAGTTTGGTGTACTTGGGATACAAGTGTCACTTGGAAGCCATAAAGTTTGGTGTACAAGGGATACAAGTGTCACTTGGAAGCCTTAAAGTTTGGTGTACAAGGGATACAAGTCTCACTTGGAAGCCATAAAGTTTGGTGTACAAGGGATACAAGTTTCACTTGGAAGCCATAAAGTTTGGTGTACAAGTGATACAAGTGTCACTTGGAAGCCATAAAGCTTGGTGTACAAGGGATACAAGTGTCACTTGGAAGCCATAAAGTTTGGTGTACAAGGGATACAAGTGTCACTTGGAAGCCATAAAGTTTGGTGTACAAGGGATACAAGTCTCACTTGGAAGCCATAAAGTTTGGTGTACAAGGGATACAAGTCTCACTTGGAAGCCATAAAGTTTGGTGTACAAGGGATACAAGTGTCACTTGGAAGCCATAAAGTTTGGTGTACAAGGGATACAAGTCTCACTTGGAAGCCATAAAGTTTGGTGTACATGGGATACAAGTCTCACTTGGAAGCCATAAAGTTTGGTGTACTTGGGATACAAGTGTCACTTGGAAGCCATAAAGTTTGGTGTACAAGGGATACAAGTCTCACTTGGAAGCCATAAAGTTTGGTGTACAAGGGATACAAGTCTCACTTGGAAGCCATAAAGTTTGGTGTACATGGGATACAAGTCTCACTTGGAATCCATAAAGTTTGGTGTACAAGGGATACAAGTGTCACTTGGAAGCCATAAAGTTTGGTGTACAAGGGATACAAGTGTCACTTGGAAGCCATAAAGTTTGGTGTACAAGGGATACAAGTCTCACTTGGAAGCCATAAAGTTTGGTGTACAAGGGATACAAGTCTCACTTGGAAGCCATAAAGTTTGGTGTACAAGGGATACAAGTGTCACTTGGAAGCCATAAAGCTTGGTGTACAAGGGATACAAGTGTCACTTGGAAGCCATAAAGTTTGGTGTACAAGGGATACAAGTCTCACTTGGAAGCCATAAAGTTTGGTGTACAAGGGATACAAGTGTCACTTGGAAGCCATAAAGTTTGGTGTACAAGGGATACAAGTCTCACTTGGAAGCCATAAAGTTTGGTGTACAAGGGATACAAGTCTCACTTGGAAGCCATAAAGTTTGGTGTACAAGGGATACAAGTCTCACTTGGAAGCCATAAAGTTTGGTGTACAAGGGATACAAGTCTCACTTGGAAGCCATAAAGATTGGTGTGCAAGGGATACAAGTCACACTTGGAAGCCATAAAGTTTGGTGTACAAGGGATACAAGTCTCACTTGGAAGCCATAAAGTTTGGTGTACAAGGGATACAAGTCTCACTTGGAAGCCATAAAGTTTGGTGTACAAGGGATGCAAGTGTCACTTGGAAGCCATAAAGTTTGGTGTACAAGGGATACAAGTGTCACTTGGAAGCCATAAAGTTTGGCGTACAAGGGATACAAGTCTCACTTGGAAGCCATAAAGTTTGGTGTACTTGGGATACAAGTGTCACTTGGAAGCCATAAAGTTTGGTGTACAAGGGATACAAGTGTCACTTGGAAGCCTTAAAGTTTGGTGTACAAGGGATACAAGTCTCACTTGGAAGCCATAAAGTTTGGTGTACAAGGGATACAAGTTTCACTTGGAAGCCATAAAGTTTGGTGTACAAGTGATACAAGTGTCACTTGGAAGCCATAAAGCTTGGTGTACAAGGGATACAAGTGTCACTTGGAAGCCATAAAGTTTGGTGTACAAGGGATACAAGTGTCACTTGGAAGCCATAAAGTTTGGTGTACAAGGGATACAAGTCTCACTTGGAAGCCATAAAGTTTGGTGTACAAGGGATACAAGTCTCACTTGGAAGCCATAAAGTTTGGTGTACAAGGGATACAAGTGTCACTTGGAAGCCATAAAGTTTGGTGTACAAGGGATACAAGTCTCACTTGGAAGCCATAAAGTTTGGTGTACAAGGGATACAAGTCTCACTTGGAAGCCATAAAGTTTGGTGTACAAGGGATACAAGTCTCACTTGGAAGCCATAAAGTTTGGTGTACAAGGGATACAAGTCTCACTTGGAAGCCATAAAGTTTGGTGTACAAGGGATACAAGTCTCACTTGGAAGCCATAAAGTTTGGTGTACAAGGGATACAAGTCTCACTTGGAAGCCATAAAGTTTGGTGTACAAGGGATACAAGTCTCACTTGGAAGCCATAAAGTTTGGTGTACAAGGGATACAAGTCTCACTTGGAAGCCATAAAGTTTGGTGTACAAGGGATACAAGTCTCACTTGGAAGCCATAAAGTTTGGTGTACAAGGGATACAAGTCTCACTTGGAAGCCATAAAGTTTGGTGTACAAGGGATACAAGTCTCACTTGGAAGCCATAAAGTTTGGTGTACAAGGGATACAAGTCTCACTTGGAAGCCATAAAGTTTGGTGTACAAGGGATACAAGTCTCACTTGGAAGCCATAAAGTTTGGTGTACAAGGGATACAAGTCTCACTTGGAAGCCATAAAGTTTGGTGTACAAGGGATACAAGTCTCACTTGGAAGCCATAAAGTTTGGTGTACAAGGGATACAAGTCTCACTTGGAAGCCATAAAGTTTGGTGTACAAGGGATACAAGTGTCACTTGGAAGCCATAAAGTTTGGTGTACAAGGGATACAAGTCTCACTTGGAAGCCATAAAGTTTGGTGTACAAGGGATACAAGTCTCACTTGGAAGCCATAAAGTTTGGTGTACAAGGGATACAAGTCTCACTTGGAAGCCATAAAGTTTGGTGTACAAGGGATACAAGTGTCACTTGGAAGCCATAAAGCTTGGTGTACAAGGGATACAAGTGTCACTTGGAAGCCATAAAGTTTGGTGTACAAGGGATACAAGTCTCACTTGGAAGCCATAAAGTTTGGTGTACAAGGGATACAAGTGTCACTTGGAAGCCATAAAGTTTGGTGTACAAGGGATACAAGTGTCACTTGGAAGCCATAAAGTTTGGCGTACAAGGGATACAAGTCTCACTTGGAAGCCATAAAGTTTGGTGTACTTGGGATACAAGTGTCACTTGGAAGCCATAAAGTTTGGTGTACAAGGGATACAAGTGTCACTTGGAAGCCTTAAAGTTTGGTGTACAAGGGATACAAGTCTCACTTGGAAGCCATAAAGTTTGGTGTACAAGGGATACAAGTTTCACTTGGAAGCCATAAAGTTTGGTGTACAAGTGATACAAGTGTCACTTGGAAGCCATAAAGCTTGGTGTACAAGGGATACAAGTGTCACTTGGAAGCCATAAAGTTTGGTGTACAAGGGATACAAGTGTCACTTGGAAGCCATAAAGTTTGGTGTACAAGGGATACAAGTCTCACTTGGAAGCCATAAAGTTTGGTGTACAAGGGATACAAGTCTCACTTGGAAGCCATAAAGTTTGGTGTACAAGGGATACAAGTGTCACTTGGAAGCCATAAAGTTTGGTGTACAAGGGATACAAGTCTCACTTGGAAGCCATAAAGTTTGGTGTACAAGGGATACAAGTCTCACTTGGAAGCCATAAAGTTTGGTGTACAAGGGATACAAGTCTCACTTGGAAGCCATAAAGTTTGGTGTACAAGGGATACAAGTCTCACTTGGAAGCCATAAAGTTTGGTGTACAAGGGATACAAGTCTCACTTGGAAGCCATAAAGTTTGGTGTACAAGGGATACAAGTCTCACTTGGAAGCCATAAAGTTTGGTGTACAAGGGATACAAGTCTCACTTGGAAGCCATAAAGTTTGGTGTACAAGGGATACAAGTCTCACTTGGAAGCCATAAAGTTTGGTGTACAAGGGATACAAGTCTCACTTGGAAGCCATAAAGTTTGGTGTACAAGGGATACAAGTCTCACTTGGAAGCCATAAAGTTTGGTGTACAAGGGATACAAGTCTCACTTGGAAGCCATAAAGTTTGGTGTACAAGGGATACAAGTCTCACTTGGAAGCCATAAAGTTTGGTGTACAAGGGATACAAGTCTCACTTGGAAGCCATAAAGTTTGGTGTACAAGGGATACAAGTCTCACTTGGAAGCCATAAAGTTTGGTGTACAAGGGATACAAGTCTCACTTGGAAGCCATAAAGTTTGGTGTACAAGGGATACAAGTCTCACTTGGAAGCCATAAAGTTTGGTGTACAAGGGATACAAGTGTCACTTGGAAGCCATAAAGTTTGGTGTACAAGGGATACAAGTCTCACTTGGAAGCCATAAAGTTTGGTGTACAAGGGATACAAGTCTCACTTGGAAGCCATAAAGTTTGGTGTACAAGGGATACAAGTCTCACTTGGAAGCCATAAAGTTTGGTGTACAAGGGATACAAGTGTCACTTGGAAGCCATAAAGCTTGGTGTACAAGGGATACAAGTGTCACTTGGAAGCCATAAAGTTTGGTGTACAAGGGATACAAGTCTCACTTGGAAGCCATAAAGTTTGGTGTACAAGGGATACAAGTGTCACTTGGAAGCCATAAAGTTTGGTGTACAAGGGATACAAGTCTCACTTGGAAGCCATAAAGTTTGGTGTACAAGGGATACAAGTCTCACTTGGAAGCCATAAAGTTTGGTGTACAAGGGATACAAGTCTCACTTGGAAGCCATAAAGTTTGGTGTACAAGGGATACAAGTCTCACTTGGAAGCCATAAAGATTGGTGTGCAAGGGATACAAGTCACACTTGGAAGCCATAAAGTTTGGTGTACAAGGGATACAAGTCTCACTTGGAAGCCATAAAGTTTGGTGTACAAGGGATACAAGTCTCACTTGGAAGCCATAAAGTTTGGTGTACAAGGGATGCAAGTGTCACTTGGAAGCCATAAAGTTTGGTGTACAAGGGATACAAGTGTCACTTGGAAGCCATAAAGTTTGGCGTACAAGGGATACAAGTCTCACTTGGAAGCCATAAAGTTTGGTGTACTTGGGATACAAGTGTCACTTGGAAGCCATAAAGTTTGGTGTACAAGGGATACAAGTGTCACTTGGAAGCCTTAAAGTTTGGTGTACAAGGGATACAAGTCTCACTTGGAAGCCATAAAGTTTGGTGTACAAGGGATACAAGTTTCACTTGGAAGCCATAAAGTTTGGTGTACAAGTGATACAAGTGTCACTTGGAAGCCATAAAGCTTGGTGTACAAGGGATACAAGTGTCACTTGGAAGCCATAAAGTTTGGTGTACAAGGGATACAAGTGTCACTTGGAAGCCATAAAGTTTGGTGTACAAGGGATACAAGTCTCACTTGGAAGCCATAAAGTTTGGTGTACAAGGGATACAAGTGTCACTTGGAAGCCATAAAGTTTGGTGTACAAGGGATACAAGTGTCACTTGGAAGCCATAAAGTTTGGTGTACAAGGGATACAAGTCTCACTTGGAAGCCATAAAGTTTGGTGTACATGGGATACAAGTCTCACTTGGAAGCCATAAAGTTTGGTGTACTTGGGATACAAGTGTCACTTGGAAGCCATAAAGTTTGGTGTACAAGGGATACAAGTCTCACTTGGAAGCCATAAAGTTTGGTGTACAAGGGATACAAGTCTCACTTGGAAGCCATAAAGTTTGGTGTACATGGGATACAAGTCTCACTTGGAATCCATAAAGTTTGGTGTACAAGGGATACAAGTGTCACTTGGAAGCCATAAAGTTTGGTGTACAAGGGATACAAGTGTCACTTGGAAGCCATAAAGTTTGGTGTACAAGGGATACAAGTCTCACTTGGAAGCCATAAAGTTTGGTGTACAAGGGATACAAGTCTCACTTGGAAGCCATAAAGTTTGGTGTACAAGGGATACAAGTCTCACTTGGAAGCCATAAAGTTTGGTGTACAAGGGATACAAGTCTCACTTGGAAGCCATAAAGTTTGGTGTACAAGGGATACAAGTCTCACTTGGAAGCCATAAAGTTTGGTGTACAAGGGATACAAGTCTCACTTGGAAGCCATAAAGTTTGGTGTACAAGGGATACAAGTCTCACTTGGAAGCCATAAAGTTTGGTGTACAAGGGATACAAGTCTCACTTGGAAGCCATAAAGTTTGGTGTACAAGGGATACAAGTCTCACTTGGAAGCCATAAAGTTTGGTGTACAAGGGATACAAGTCTCACTTGGAAGCCATAAAGTTTGGTGTACAAGGGATACAAGTCTCACTTGGAAGCCATAAAGTTTGGTGTACAAGGGATACAAGTGTCACTTGGAAGCCATAAAGTTTGGCGTACAAGGGATACAAGTCTCACTTGGAAGCCATAAAGTTTGGCGTACTTGGGATACAAGTGTCACTTGGAAGCCATAAAGTTTGGTGTACAAGGGATACAAGTGTCACTTGGAAGCCTTAAAGTTTGGTGTACAAGGGATACAAGTCTCACTTGGAAGCCATAAAGTTTGGTGTACAAGGGATACAAGTTTCACTTGGAAGCCATAAAGTTTGGTGTACAAGTGATACAAGTGTCACTTGGAAGCCATAAAGCTTGGTGTACAAGGGATACAAGTGTCACTTGGAAGCCATAAAGCTTGGTGTACAAGGGATACAAGTCTCACTTGGAAGCCATAAAGTTTGGTGTACAAGGGATACAAGTCTCACTTGGAAGCCATAATGTTTGGTGTACAAGGGATACAAGTGTCACTTGGAAGCCATAAAGTTTGGTGTACAAGGGATACAAGTCTCACTTGGAAGCCATAAAGTTTGGTGTACATGGGATACAAGTCTCACTTGGAAGCCATAAAGTTTGGTGTACTTGGGATACAAGTGTCACTTGGAAGCCATAAAGTTTGGTGTACAAGGGATACAAGTCTCACTTGGAAGCCATAAAGTTTGGTGTACAAGGGATACAAGTCTCACTTGGAAGCCATAAAGTTTGGTGTACATGGGATACAAGTCTCACTTGGAATCCATAAAGTTTGGTGTACAAGGGATACAAGTGTCACTTGGAAGCCATAAAGTTTGGTGTACGAGGGATACAAGTGTCACTTGGAAGCCATAAAGTTTGGTGTACGAGGGATACAAGTCTCACTTGGAAGCCATAAAGTTTGGTGTACAAGGGATACAAGTCTCACTTGGAAGCCATAAAGTTTGGTGTACAAGGGATACAAGTCTCACTTGGAAGCCATAAAGTTTGGTGTACAAGGGATACAAGTCTCACTTGGAAGCCATAAAGTTTGGTGTACAAGGGATACAAGTCTCACTTGGAAGCCATAAAGTTTGGTGTACAAGGGATACAAGTCTCACTTGGAAGCCATAAAGTTTGGTGTACAAGGGATACAAGTCTCACTTGGAAGCCATAAAGTTTGGTGTACAAGGGATACAAGTCTCACTTGGAAGCCATAAAGTTTGGTGTACAAGGGATACAAGTCTCACTTGGAAGCCATAAAGTTTGGTGTACAAGGGATACAAGTCTCACTTGGAAGCCATAAAGTTTGGTGTACAAGGGATACAAGTCTCACTTGGAAGCCATAAAGTTTGGTGTACAAGGGATACAAGTCTCACTTGGAAGCCATAAAGTTTGGTGTACAAGGGATACAAGTCTCACTTGGTAGCCATAAAGTTTGGTGTACAAGGGATACAAGTCTCACTTGGAAGCCATAAAGTTTGGTGTACAAGGGATACAAGTGTCACTTGGAAGCCATAAAGTTTGGTGTACAAGGGATACAAGTCTCACTTGGAAGCCATAAAGTTTGGTGTACAAGGGATACAAGTCTCACTTGGAAGCCATAAAGTTTGGTGTACAAGGGATACAAGTCTCACTTGGAAGCCATAAAGTTTTGTGTACAAGGGATACAAGTCTCACTTGGAAGCCATAAAGTTTGGTGTACAAGGGATACAAGTCTCACTTGGAAGCCATAAAGTTTGGTGTACAAGGGATACAAGTCTCACTTGGAAGCCATAAAGTTTGGTGTACAAGGGATACAAGTCTCACTTGGAAGCCATAAAGTTTGGTGTACAAGGGATACAAGTCTCACTTGGAAGCCATAACGTTTGGTGTACAAGGGATACAAGTCTCACTTGGAAGCCATAAAGTTTGGTGTACAAGGGATACAAGTGTCACTTGGAAGCCATAAAGTTTGGTGTACAAGGGATACAAGTCTCACTTGGAAGCCATAAAGTTTGGTGTACAAGGGATACAAGTCTCACTTGGAAGCCATAAAGTTTGGTGTACTTGGGATACAAGTGTCACTTGGAAGCCATAAAGTTTGGTGTACAAGGGATACAAGTGTCACTTGGATGCCATAAAGTTTGGTGTACAAGTGTCACTTGTATCCCTTGGCTTCTAAACAAATCTGCTCATTTTTAAAGTAGTTGGTTTTGTTTCCGCTATTTCTCAGCAAATACCAGACATTTACTTATATCTCTTTGCTACCAACATTTCGTATCTATTAACTATCCAGAACTGCACTTAACTCGATTTTTTTAGAAAATGTCACTTGTACCCCTTGGCTTCTCAACCCGTCATATAAGGATAAGACGCAAGATTTCTTACGCACGTCCCAAATAATATTTATTTCGAAGTCTTGTAAGAACGACTTCTTCTCTCCGACAGTTTCTGTAGCTGGAGTTTCATGAATTAATAACTGGCGACACATGTGAGTAGTTTTTGACACTTCGTATGTATTTTAAAATATCGCTAATCTAAAAACCAATTATAAAATCATGTAACTCTAGCCTGTTACAGAAGCTGTTGGAGAGACGTAGTCTTTACGAGGCTTCGAATTGCCCATAACTAGCCTGCTCTCGTTAGGAAGGAAGTCAATTTCACGTTTCTGAGCACACATATCAATAAAAGAACGGTGGTTCAATAATATCCATATATAAATCACGTAAGGGTGGTAACCTATAGATAACCCGTCCTAAAATTCTTAGTTAATAATAAATGGACGTTAAAATTTAGATAAATATAAATCACATGTCTGTCTGTTTATCTGTTTGTTCCTTATGCAAATCCACACCGTTTGACCGATTATGATCAAACTTGGAACACTGGTAGTTCTTGATCCGGGAAGTCTCGTCGGCTAAGTCAAAAACGTCTATCAGCTGTCTGTCTGTATGATTGTACCTAATACAAATCCACACCATTGGACCGATTTTGACCAAACGAAGCACACAGGTAGGTCTTGATACAGAGAGTGTCATAGGCTATGTCAGAAACGTCTACCAGCTGCCTGTCTATATGTTTGTTCCTTATAGAAATCCACACAGGTCGGCCGATTTTGATCAAACTTGGCACACATGTTGGTCTTGATTCGAGGAGAGTCATAGGCTAGGTTAAAATCGTTTATGACTCACAGTTCGGAGGTCACGGGTTCAAAACAATGAACGAGGTTCTTAATTTATTTTGGATTTTCTCGGTGCAGAAAGTAGGCGTAGCATGGCACGCCGGGTAAAAGCTAGAATATATATGAAATTGATCTACCCCGTTATTTATACCCGGGGCCCGTACTGGTGACCAATACGCCAATACACTCCATAAGAGATATTCTCCCTACAATACTTGAAGATTTGCCGCTGGATGATGGCACCCCGATCCATTTTTCAAGAAGAGCAGTTGAGCATGTACCAGCTGTGGAGGTGGACCCGTGATCTGGTCACCAGATATTAATCCTTCAGATTTTGCTTATGGAGCTATTCGAATGACGCTCGGCAGGCTACTTCCACCTGGTAACTCAGAGGTTAACTTGTTCAGCAGAGCTTGAGAGTTACTTCTGATATGGTGAAAAGAACAATAACCTCTATAGGAAGAAGACAGGACTAATATCTTGTTAATGGAGGAGGGATATTTCAACACTTGCTGTAAAATAACAGTTTAACTTTTGTTTTCTCATTTAGAGAAATAACAGTTCATTTTTTTGTCGTTTTTTTGTCATTTTTAATATTACATTTTAATTTTGCCTAAATCCCCAATTTTATTTCTTTTCTATTTTACTTTTGACTAAAGCGAATCGCTTTGTTGAAAGCTCTCCTAAGCTAAATTACTCCTCCCCCAACAAAATACTCTTTTGAATAAATTAAAGTGACTATTTCTGGAATTTCAGATGAGAAATACATGTAAAAAAAAAATATTTATACGGAGAACTACTTGACGCATCGAAACCCTGTTTGCACGGATCCTCATTGTTTTTTTAGTACTTGTATAAAATTAAATGAAAAATATGTGTAAAGAGGAAACCTTTTCCTTCAAAGGCCTATTTGAGCCCTTAGAAGGACTCTTTTCTTATTTCTGAGGGCACAAGTTTATAGATCTCGACGAGACTACAACTTTGCCCATCTGAAAAATTGTGATATATCAAATCGTTTTGTAGTTATTTCTCTTGTGGATCTAAGCCACCATATATATATATGGGGGCGAGGTTAGCTCAGTGGTAGAGCACTGGACTCATATGTTGGAGGACCCGAGTTCAAATCCCGAGCATTGTAATAAAGATTTATTCTTCAAGTGTCTTCGTTCATGGGTTGAATTCGGCCTCCCTGACCGTCCCTAGGCCAACCCAGCCTTTAATTAACTTATCAATGGGAACTTTAGTGCTAATGACTCTAGCAGTCGAAGCAGCCAAGGGGAAAATCAGGTGGCCGGAGCATAGTACTGACCACACTATCTTCCTAGTGTGCCGTATGGTCATTAATCAGATACCTCTATAGTATCTGCCCCTCAGGGCCCTCGTGGCCTGTTACGGAACTTATATATATATATATATATATATATATATATATATATATATATTATGCATTTCTGCTCGATGAACAGTGGTGGTTTCATCATATGTTATTTTTGATGAAAACTAGTCTTAACTTTTTCTACGTTTAGGTAACAGATTTCTTTTTAGCACTTTCCTCCGAAGGAAAGTAGCTATTGAGGTTGGACTCATGACGGAATTTTTGAAAAATTTCTTCAAATCTTTATCGATCCTACCTAGTAGACACCGAAAATGACCCCCGTTAAAATTTATATATATCTATATATATATATATATATATATATATATATATATGCATATATATATATATATATATATGTGTCTGTTAACACGATAGCGGCCAGAGTTTTTGTTTTTTCGTCACGAAACTTGGTATATAGCATTCAATTAGCAAACGATTGAACGAGTTCGTTAACCACCAAAGTCGGTCCACCGGAAGGGGGGGTTTACCCCGAACCCAAAACACTTATTTGACTATGTCAGCCGTAATATTTGTTATATTTCAACGAAACTTGGTATTCGTAGTGTTAATATAGAGAGAAAAGTGAGATATAAAAATGAACTAAATCGGTTCATTAGAAGGGGGGGTTTACTCCGGACCCACAATACCAATTCGCCACTACCAGCCGTGATTTTTGGTATATTTCGACGAAACTCGGTATTCGTAGTGCTAATCCACAGGTAAATATGTGTTGTAAAAACAAACGAAATCGGTTCATTAGGAGGGGGGGTTTACTCCGGACCCACAATACCAATTCGCCACTACCAGCCGTGATTTTTGGTATATTTCGACGAAACTCTGTATTCGTAGTGGTAATCTACAGGTAGATATGTGTTGTAAAAAGAAACTAAATCGGTTCATTAGAAGGGGGGGTTTACTCTGGACCCAAATTCCTAATATACTCATACCGGTCGTAATTTCTGCTGTATTGTAACGAAACGCTGTATACGTCGTGGGCAACTCATGAGAAAGAAGTGTTGTAAAAATGAGCTGAATCGGTCAATCGGAAAGCGGGGGTTTAATTTGTAATATATTTGAATAGAAAAGCCGGCAGACGTAGGTTCACAAAGCCGCCGCAAGGAGCGCTTTCTACCACTAGAGTGACTGTATCCTGTTCCTGCGTTAGATCAAAATACGATAATATGAGGATTTTTGTATTTATTTCGTAGTGTAGTAGGTACCATGTGTAAACATAACTCTGGATGCAAATTAATAATTGATCAGTTTCTCATTACAAAATGAGAACTATTCACGTTTTTATTTTATTTATGTAGGATATTTTAAGCAAATTGTTCTGGAAAGCAGTCTACACTACCCAAATTCTGAGGAAAGTGCTTAGTTATGCAGCTCCTGCGTGACGGACTTTTCATATTATCAAGTATTCAAATAGACTTCTTTAGGTCGTTTCGTAGTAGCGATGGGCCATCCTCGAATGTGAATCGAAATAAAATACGAATTTCGTAGGTAATTGTAAGTAATCGTGAAATCGATACATATTGACGTTATGGGCCTGGAAGATCGATTTTTTGAAACGATCTGGATTCGTCGATCTTTTTTTTGTAGATAGATATTTTCATTTCAATTTGAATCGATTCTTATTCCAGAATCGCCCATCACTACTCCTTTCGGCCCCGTGACGTTTTTAACTTCATTTATTAAGGCTAGGGATGAGCGGTCTGAATCGATCTTTTAAACACAATATATCGATCTTTTGAATCTATCTCTAATGGCCGCAGGGCCGCCACATGGGGGGGGGCAACCGGGTAAGGTTGTCCCGGGCCCGGGCACCGTGGGGGCCCAGCCGGGCCTTCGCTGATTGGAAACAATGTATAGGTTATGAGCTTGTAAAAAGAATGGGGTTTAGAAATATAGATGGGCGTAGCCTATATTTATTGGAATGGGAACTATATTTTTTTTAATGTACATAAACGACAAAACAAGTGCAGTCCCAGAATAGTATATTTCATTAGGAGTTGTAATAAAACTACAAGCACCGAAAATGACCTTTACTGCGCCGATTGTCGGCTTTTATTCTCATTTCGCTCAAAACTCAAGATGAAAATAATTTTAAAATGTCCAAAGCCTTATAGTAAAGTACTCAAATTTTCAGTCTGTCTTTGAGAAGTGGGGGCCCGGCTCAGAGAAGGGGGGCCCGTGATCTGGTCCCAGGCCCGGCTCTGAGATGTGGCGGCCCTGAATGGCCGATATTTTCAAAAAGTCTATCTCCAAGGGCCGATCTTTTTAAAGAATCCATCTCTAAGGGCTGTTCTTTTAATGGATTGATCTACCTAGAATACCGATAAATAAAGTGTTTTTTTATTTCAACTATTCAAATACTTAATCTCACCTGTTGTTGCTCAATCTCATTTCTGAAGAATTCTCATTTATTTAACTGAAGAAGATTACATAACATTGTTCTATGTCCAGTAAAATACTTTTAATACAACAATAACATTATACA
Organism: Gonocerus acuteangulatus; assembly: GCA_946811695.1. Lineage (NCBI taxonomy): Eukaryota > Metazoa > Arthropoda > Insecta > Hemiptera > Coreidae > Gonocerus > Gonocerus acuteangulatus. Next base: position 96,952,725 of record OX328126.1, read on the forward strand.
ACGACTCAATAACTTCCATTTCTCCAACTAGAAGGTAATTATATAAAAATAAGGTTTCATATTAGGCTCTTAATTTGTATAACCATTTTTTAGCGCGGTTCCTCCCTCCCCCATAGGGAGGAACCCCGCTTATAAGGTTGATACAATGAAACAATCCGGAAGTGCCGACTAGAAAATTTTGCGTTTCAGAACCCCTAGAAACCGAAAATAACGGTGGTTCAAATTTGTATATATATATATATATATATATATATATATATGTATATATTTATTTATATGTATATATATATATATATATATATATATTTGTCTGTTCGCTCTCTAAATAGAAGACGAATGGTCCGATTTTGATGAAATTTGGTACAAAAATCTGTCGTCCAATTTGAAAGGTCAAGTTCGTTAACCAGCAAAATCCGCCCACTGGAAGATGGCGTTTGGGGCGAAATTCGCGCAGAAAAAATCGTAACGCTTACGTTTTTGAATTCATAAGCTTGTAAGTACTCGTTTTATAGGCTTCTTGGGCTAGAAAAACGAATGAAGCCATTTTCAAGGCGATAGCTTTAACCGTTGTCGAGAAAATTGGAAAAATAGTTTTTGAATACCGTTTTTGGTTTGGGTACTTAGAATAACGGGATTCAGTTGAAACATTATCTGCATGTTCTACTTTCATTAAAACTAATATGTGGAAAGTTATGTTACGTTTGGAGTTAAGGAAGGGTTAGAATAAAATATTTTATGAACAGATATGGAAACTTCGTATACTTTCATTAATATCTCGAACACGGTTGGGAAATCGTGGTAAGTGGATTGAAACTATTTGAAAGCTTACTAAATTCTCTACAAAAATGATTCTAAAACTATTTTTGATTAGGTTATGTCAATCGGAGAAATAAATGCTTAAAACATCAAGTACGTCTGTTTTGTTCTTATGAACGGGTTTTTGTCGTTCTTTTTGTAATTTTTGTCTCTTTCCCTTGGTTTTTTATTGATTTTTATTAGCGCGGTTCCTCCCTCCCCCATAGGGAGGAACCCCGCTTATAAGGTTGATACAATGAAACAATCCGGAAGTGCCGACAAGAAAATTTCGCGTTTCAGAACCCCTAGAGACCTAAAATAACGGTGGTTCAAATTTGTATATATATATATATATATGTATATATATATTTATATATATATATATATATATATATATATATATATATATATATATATTTGTCTGTTCGCTCATTTCTGGCTTCCCTGATGGTCCGATTTTGATGAAATTTGGTGCAAAAATCTGTCGTCAAATTTGAAAGGTCAAGTTCGTTAACCAGCAAAATCCGCCCACTGGAAGATGGCGTTTGGGGCGAAATTCGCGCAAAAAAAATCGTAACGCTTACGTTTTTGAGTTCATAAGCTTGTAAGTACTCTTTTTATATGCTTCTTGGGCTAGGAAAACGAATGGAACCATTTTCAAGGCGATAGCTTTAACCGTTTTCGAGAAAACTGAAAAAATAATTTTTGAATGCCGTTTTTGGTTTGGGTACTTAGAATCAAGGGATTCAGTTGAAACATTTACTGCATGTTCTACATTCATTAAAACTAATATGTTGAAATTTTGGTTGCGTTTGGAGTTAAGGAAGGGTTAGAATAAAATATTTTATTAACAGGCATAAAAAAGTTTTGGTAACTTTGTATACTTTCCTTAATATCTCGAAAAAGGTTGAGAATTTGGGAAACGGAAGAATACCATTAGAAAGCTTACTAAATGCTCTACAAAAAAGGTTCTAATGAAAGTTTTGATTAGGCGATGTCAATCGGAGAAATACCGTATGAAATGTCAGTTTTGGATTTGTCGATTTCCTTCAAATGTCTTGAAACTGTCGAGGCTCCTACTCTGAGTTCTTTGGCATATTCCCTAGTGTTTTTAATTGCTTATAGTAGTCAAATGTATTTGTCAATGAAACAGGATACGTATAATTAGAATCAATATTTTGTTTGTTAGAATTCGAAGATGCCGTATGAATATCTAGATGTGACAGTACTGGTGTTGATTTCGTTCTTTAGAATTATTCTTGGTATTCCCTATTTTCATCTGTTACCCATAGTTTTTTATTGTTAGTAGATGTTTCTTATTGATTATAGAATATTAATCTATTTGGCTATAAAACAGGATACGTAAAATTAGTGACAATATTTCGGAGATTTCTGAGCGAAATACGTTTAAGACTTTCTACCACCACGAACGGCTTTTTCCTCTATTTTTATCCACTAGATAGGCTTTATTTTGCATATTATTCTATATAAGTTTTATTCAGCAGGGGATTCTGATGTAATGTCGTGTTTTTGCTGTGGATTTTAAATACGATGTATCTAAGATTGGATAACATTAGCGAGTCTACATAATTAAGAACCGACGACGGAGGATTACTTCTTGCTATGATTTAGTCTACATACGTATATTAAGTCCTAAATCCAATCCTCCTAAAGTTCAATGCCCGTAGAAACCAGGGGGCCGCAGGAAATTTACCTGCTAAGAGTTAATCCTCAAGAGCTGTAAATATACCCCAGGTATCTGCCGACACAAATACAAAGCCTAGGCGGAGAGCACCCCAAAAACTCAGATCCAAACATAAGGTTATATACTAAATATTGATAAAGACTACTTAGTTGTAAACCGATTCATCAATTAGCAATCAATAGTTTTCAACAAAGGTTATATACTAAATATTGATAAAAAGTATTTGATTAGAAAAAAAAAAAACAATATTCCACAAGACTTGTTTTTGGTCCATTTTTGTCTACTCCATAGACTTAATTAGGTATATTATTCTATTGTAGTTGGGCAACTAAACTTTGTTTTATTTTGTTAAATAAAGTTTTTTTTCTTGATTTGTTATTCGTCAAGACTTTTATTTGTCCTTGTGTATTTACTAGATAGGTTTTATTCAACATATTATTCTATATAGGCTATATTAGGCTGGGTATTCTACTCAATCTTGTGTACTTCTTCTTGATCCTTCTGTACATGGGCGTATATAAAAACAATTTCGGGGGGGGGGGCTGAGACCATTTCCAGGGTATGGAATACTAAATATTTAGAGCTTGGAATAGTTTTAGGCAACTAAAACGCTATTACACGTAAAATAAAATATGTTTTATGAACTAAGTGATCTTATTTAATTTATTTTTAAGGGTTTTACGAGAAGTTTTTATCATCAATTCAAAATTTCGGGAGGGGCTGCAGTCCCCTCAGCCCCCCCCCCTCATATACGCCCATGCTTCTGTATCCTCTAGAAAGGCTTTATTAGGCATATTTTGTATTGATTTATAGAGCTTTGCTTTAGAATGAGAGCCAGATTCTGTAATTTCCGCTTCTGTGTAAAAGTTAGCTACTGTCGGTGTCCCTGACGCCTTAATATCACTTTTATTCGAGATGTTCGAGAGGATTTTGACAATTTTCACAAGATATAGAAAAAAAATAAGTTTATTTTTTTTCTAAGCTTATCAAATGGCACTAGGGACATGAACGGAACCGCGCTAAGATGCTGCAGTTCCTGCGAGTCGGACTTTTTCTCTATTATAATTATTTTATTCTATTTTTTTTTCTCGCTTGATGAAATATATATAAGTAACTATACCCATATATTTCAATATGATGTAACAGTAGTAGTTTCATTATACACATATTATTTTTGATAATAAATAGTTTTAAATGTTTCTATTTTTAGGATACAGATATCTTTTTAATATTATGAAGTATTCAAATCGACTTATTTAGGTCGATTCGTAGTATTAATGGGCGATTCCCAAATGAGAATCGATTGGAATCGAAATGAAATACCAATTTCGTACATAATTGAAAAAAAAAATCGTGAAATCTATCCATATCGAAGAACGATCCTCTGAGCCTAGAAGATCAATCTTTTGAATCGATCTGAACTCGCCTATCTTTTTTGTGGATAGATCTTTTCATTTATTCATATTGGAAAATCGCCCATCACTAATTAAAGCTCTTTGTGTAGCTTTTTTTTTAGCTGGGAAACATTTTTTATTATAAGATTGCTAAGAACTTGCTTATCCATTCCTCCAATCGGTTCCGTTATTTTAATTGAAGTGTCATCTAGCACTCTGGTAGCGGCTTTTGAGGCGTATGAAGCCAGCCTCGTATTTGTAAGCGCTCCCTTAGCCCCAGCGTAAGTTATTTTATTACAGGCCATAAGTTTTTAATTTCATACTCATGAGAGGAAAGTCCGACTCTTAGGAACTGCGTCATCTTAGCGCAGGGGGGTTTTATCCCTAGTCCCATTCGGAAAGAATAAAATAGAAAAAGTTATTATTTTGGTTCGACCTGCCACCCCACCAGGCAACAAAGCATTTCCGTCCCAACATCAAAGGTGGGAATTTTTGCATTTTGACGGACCATAAACCTTTTCACTTTTGCATTCTAGCAAAAGCCCGAATACTCTACACCCATGCCAATCCGGCTGGTAAACTATTTCAGCCAGGCCACCACCTACACCCGCGATGTAGCTGGTTCGGGGAACGAAGTGGCCGACGCGTTTTCGAGAGTTGAGGAGATAGTGTTTACATAGAAGCGATAGCAGGAGCTCAGGCTAAGGATAAAGCGATTCATAAAATTTTCAAGAATCCATGGCCGCAATTAAAGTGGATTGAGCTTCCACACATTAGTAAACCGATCTTGCGTGACACTTTAATTCCGAAGGCCAGACCGTATGTTAGGGTAAGCGCACGACGCTGTTTCATTAGCTTTCACGGCCTAAGTAACCCAGACATACGCGATTCACGACGGCTCATCGGGCAACGATGTTTCTGACGAACGTCGAAATCGGAAAGTGGGCACGACAATCCCTGGCGTGCCAGCGTTCCAAAGTCCAGCGGCATACGGTCTCCCCTCCCGAAAAGTTCCCGTTTGCATCCCGATTTGAGCATGCCCACATAGAAATTATTGCCCTCTTTCCATCCTCGTGTGTAGTCTGTTTGACCATGGTGGACAGATTTACAGAATGGCCGGACGTTTAGCCGATAGAGGACATATCAGCATCTACCTGTGCTGTAGCCCTGATTTCCACAAGGATTCTGCGCTTTGGAATTGCTGTTCGAATAACGAGTGACTAAGGAAGACATTCAAATCCGACCTCTTCTTCCAGCTTTTAAGAAGCTCCCTTGGTTTCAAGCGCATCATAACTTACCGCATATAACCGCAAGTCGAGGGGTGCGTCGAACGGTGGGACACCTTGGAGGATCTCTTGGTATTGATTGGGATCCGCGAAGAGAATGCCACCAGACCAGCCAAGACAACATACGGACAACCATTTCGGCTATCAGGTGAACTTCTGGAAAAGTGTAGGCAACACTGAGGCTTTTGTCCGTCAACTTAAGGAGCTTGTGGAGAAGGTACGACGAGCTGCTTACAGGCAGTCAAAAATGAAGGCCTTCGTTCATCGCTATCTGCGGAACTGCTGCCAGGTCTTCCTGACAGATGGTAGCGTCCACCACCAATTGACACCGCCTTATACGAGTCTTTAGCCGAAGCTCCAACAACCGACCGACTGAAACCGGACTATCTTCTACAGGATGACGAGGACAGCAGTTCCAGGTTGCCAGTCACAACAACATTGGCGACGGCTGCGCCAATACCTAATGACTCTGCCACGGAAAAGCACCATACCACGAGGGAGCGGCGACCCTTTTGGGCCGCATGATTCGTCCTCCTGTTCGCTTTCACTTCTGAGTCATTGGAACGAGGTGATGTAGCGGTGACTCGCTTGAAGCCTGTTGCTTCTTTCAGTGGGCACCTTTCGCATGCGAGTTGTTCGCTAGTTACAGAATCCATCTGGCTATTGAAACTGAGGTTATTCAGACAGTTCCTATATATATATATATATATATATATATATATATATATATATATATATATATATATATATATATGTAAGTGTTCCTGCAAAAGTTCCATTTTGTTTCAAAATATTTTGATTGCTTATGAACATTTTAATATACAAAAAGTGAACTACAAATAATAAATACTTTTATTATAAATACAAAAATCAACAATCCATTAATTTTTTTTATGTAGTACAAGCTTTCAATTGCTGAAATAACTACCCAATTCGGCTTCAGTAGAATGGGTAATGAGATAGTTATGGCAGTATGTTAAAATGAGCTTGTAAGGGCTGAATACAATGAAAAATGTGACCATGATAGCACCACATCTAGGGCCAAACTGCTTTTCTATCCAAGAAGAAATAGTTATTATAGGAAGCTGTGAACAAAAGAGAAAATGATATTTATTGAAAACTTTATCAGAGGAATAAATTTGTTTTTTTCTTTGGTGATTACAATGATAAACAATTAAATGAATTAGGTATATTACCATATAATGCTGAACTATTTACTTATAGTTTTGCATAGGTTTCTAAAGATAAATGCGATAATTAAAAGAAAATTAAATGAATAATAAACTATTTATTTATTAACATATTTTATGTCCACTTAAACACCAAAGAGTTTTGGGGGCAAAGTGAATATGGCACATTTCCACTTAGCTCTTATAGTAAGAGTTTTAATAGAAAAATTCCACTCGAGGCTGCCAAAATGATCGGGTGGAAGAAGGCAACAAATTGCCAATTTGGAACATGAAAAAGAAGGGTATTATATTGGAATGATCAAGTCTGCAGTATGGACTGATCAAGAGAAGGCCGACCTTAGCCAGTGACGCGAGGTAGAGTACCACTACACTCGACAGCTTTTGAAGGATTAAAAAGTATTATTTTACTAAAAATTAAGAAGAAAAAAATATTTTACCTGAAAGAGCATTCCAAAGAATGTTTGAAATTCTATTATCTTCAGTGGAACAGAAAATAAAAATTCATGCAGCAGAGCGCTAACAAAAAACACAACACTTATCCCAACATTCCTTGAATATCCTAACTCGAGTACAGGCAAATAGGTGTGTCTAAAATATTAATAAATAATTGTTAGTAACATAATATTTTCCCTTTTTTGAAAAAAAAAAATAAATAAATAATTATTGCTATCCATTATACTCTCTAATTCTTCCCTTCTTAGTTTATATCCTTGATCCTAATAATTTCATAATTATTCTGTACATACATAAATATATATATATCACCTTAGCGCCCATCTATGAACAACTGTGTTCCATTTTCTCCAAAACATTTCTACACTTGTTGCATTCCACCAGTCGAAATAGAAAGTTCTATCTGCAAAGTATGTGAGTTCTGCTATCAAATTGAGATAAGATTGAAAAAACGAATAGAACCATATGAGCCAAAGTAAATAAGCAGGAATCTGGAAATAATTTATAAAATACATCTTAAATTTTCAAGTAAAATTTAGAAATACTACTTTTTTTTTATAACATATTCGATTATCTTGATATAACAGCATCTCAGCAAGCATAAAATAAAGCATATAAATAATAGGAAAAATAAAATTATCATATCTAACTAAATGATAAGGTATACATATGAGGTATTGTAAGGCCTCGTATTCCCTTGGATTTAGAGTAAGTGAATAAAGAGGAGAGGAAAAGATTGGAAGTCCAATATTGGAGATGTGGGAACAATCAATCTACAGATGATGCGTCTGGGTCACTCACACAACTCGTAGCAGACATGTAAGGTAATTCCCGTTAGGTCTAATACCTGACGAGGTAAATCAAATGTAGAGAGCAACACTTTGCTGGTCAGAAATTGAAGTTTCCCACGTTTCCAATATTTCCTCCTAGCACGAGCAAGAGCAGTGGTGGGGTGAAGGGTTTATAAGGGCCGGCTTAGCTATGACAGGACAGTCCGCACCAGTTTTTAAGTACTCAGCCCAGATGTATGTCAAAGATATGTCAGCCCAATATTCTCTCATCCCCCAAATTGACTCCCTCCAAATAGTAGACACTCTAATTAGCTCTCTCTGGCTCAACTTTCCCTGTCTTCTTAGTAATGTTTCATTTGATTGTTATGTATGTACCAGTAATCTTTGTGTAAATTAAAGCTTTGAAAAAGAAATTCCGATTCTCTAAAATATTTCCCAATTATCAATCTCTTTAATCCCCGTCCTTGGTAATCAGCCTCCTTACAATACTTTAAGGTATACATAATCATTCATTGTGAAATTAGTACCCACTTCTACATACAAATAGTTGTTTTACTCACATTGAGCCGCAGCATAAGTTCTATACTTTTTAGCATATCATTCTCATTCTGAAACAATAAATAAGAAAATATTTGTCGTTTTTCACACTTTCTGAAAAAAACATAGTTATTAAGTTTGCACATATTAAAATTAAATTATAAATATTAAGAAAATAAATGTACTATTCTCTTTTAAACTTTGTCGCTGGGTGATTTCACCACCCATGACATTTTGCTTTCAGATAACGAACAAGCATAACGAACAACCTGAGGAAGCCGGCTGTAATACTGGAGAAGATTTGTGGTTTGGGGAACCGCACCGCTGGAGATACATGCCGGCTTGCAGGAGGAAAATAAATGCAGCTCATAAGAAAATAGTGAAAACAGATAAAAATTGAACTATTGATGAGCAATTGTCACGAAGCTAAACGAAACAATTCCTGTAAAGGATATGTAAAAAGGGAACAAGCGATCTCTGTAACGAAGCACAACACTCCTTTCAGCTGTACGGAAATCAGATGCGCCTTTGGAGGTGGTTGTAAAACAAAGGCCTTTTGAGCACTACCTTTGGATCCTTTATTCAATTTGAACAAAAGAAAATCTATGCTAATATTTACAAACATGATTCATACTTTTAGACTAAAACATACTTCAAATAGTCAGAAAAATAATATATTTAAATATAAAAGTTAATATACTCACGATGTAGGTATAAAGTGAATTTCTTACAGCTTGGGTCAACCACTGTTCGCATAAACATATTGCAAGTATGATAAGAAGTATCAATTCAAGCAAACATTTCAATACAAATCTACAAAAACATGGACAAATTAAGTGATTAACAGGAATTGTAAAGTACATAATAAATTTACATTTTTACAAGCAAACAATCATTTAATCTCATGCTTCACTTGCTTTCTTTGTTATGATTAAAACATTATGGATTTAACATTTACTCTGTTAATAAATCCTCTTAATGAATTATCAATCATTTATGCATGCATCTACCTATGATGGGAGTTTAGGAAACAACCTCCCTACGACAATTCCAAAATATTCTAATATTAATGTATTATTGAAAAATAGATAATTAATATAAAACAGCATCCTATCTTGGAACTTCTTGTGGTATTCAAAAAGTCTAATACTTTGTTGTAGTTTTTCAAGTTTGTAAATTTTTGAATTCGATGGTGATGTAATAAATTTGTTTGTGTTATGCAAAGTATGAAACCATTGCCCATGTTACTTACGAGGAGACGAATGTTTATATTGGAATATTGATGGTGATTGGGTATAATATTCTACCACATTTTATAAGGACACTAAATTAAATATGCAAAATCTGCTGGTAGCTGAGGCAATGCGAAGAGATCTACCACAATCGGCAGGGTCAACATCTTCTGGCCCTCTTTGAAGCAAGGTTGTGACATGAGATCTGATTGATTAGACCATTTAGTGGGTAAAACTCATGAAAAGAAAAGGAGAAATTGTGCAAGGAGGGCTGAAAAATCCATGTAAGAACTTGATGTCTAAAGTTTGATATAGGCTAATGTGTCGAATACTTCATGACATTTCACTATCAATAAACAATATCAAGTAGTTTTATTATGAAATTAATGTAAAAAGTTTGAATATATCTGAGTTTTATCATTATTTTGTTATTTCATTGGATTTCTTGAATAACTAAAAATATTTCAAATAATGTAGTTTTTTTTAAATTATACTAGTATTTAATCAATTTACTAATTAATATGGTATATTTGATTATTATTAAAATAAAAAAAAAAAAAAAAAGCAAGCAGTTGGAAGGACCCACATAGCCATGTGGCCGTGTTGTCTTACATGCCCCCTCTGTGTCAAACAATTTTAATTTTATTTTATTATAACAATTTTACTTTACAACTTTACTCTGATTACAGAGGACAACATTTTTATTATTTATTGGGTTTTGGGGGTTGCTGTTTACTATGAGCGGGTTGGTTAACCTTCATCATATCAGATTCAAGGTCATTTGAAGGTCAAATAGAATCAAATAGAGAAAAATCTGGGAGAAAATCATGCAAATGTTTGTACATGTTCAAATGGAATGGCAGATTGTCGAAGTCAATAGATGTCTCCTCCGGGGTTCCTCAGGGATCCAAAATGGGCCCTTGGTTATTCCTCGTCTATATAAATGACTTAGCAACGTCAATTAGTAAAGCCCACTCTCTTTTCTTCCCCGACGATTCAAAAATATTTTTAAAAATCAGGAATAACGACGGCTGCGGTAGATTGCAGAGCGGTCTTGATGATCTTGCCTGCTGGTGTCGCAGGAATTTCATCGAGATTAATATCAGTAAATGCAGCATCACCACATTCACTAGGGGGGGGGGGGGAAATCCTATTATTTACTCCTATGTTCTTGGTGACAAATTAGTAGAAAGGGTGACTCCGGTGAAAGATTTGGGTATTCACATGGATTCTGCACTAACGTTCAAAGATCACGTTGACAACGTTTGCAAGAAGTCTGTGAGGACATTAGGTTTCCTGTGGAGAAATGTTCGGGACCTTAAGGATAAACGGGCATTTTCTGCACTCTACACCAGCCTGGTGAGGTCCCAGCTGGAGTATGCCACAGTAACTGGCGGCCTTATATAGCTGAGGATATAAACAGACTCGAGAAAATCCAGAGAAGGTTCCAGCGATTTCTCGAGAGAACAACTTGTTCTGAGACCGCTGCGTGCGGACCTTCTATTCATCTATAAATTATTACAAGGAGAGCTGGACTGTCCCGAACTCCACGCATCAATTCCTTTGCGCGTTCCTCCAGTCAGGCTGAGAAGATCCAATCAATTCGCACCGGTACAACATAAGACTCGACACTCTGCATTTAGAGACCTAGTATCTAGGTGTTGTGGGATTTGGAATGGTTCAATTACAAACAAAGACCTTTTCAATGGTGAAGTTTCCAAAAAATATCTTAAGTCAGTTAAAATTAGTATATAGCTGTGAGATTTTATTTTATATATTTATTTTATTTTGTTTCTTCTTTTGATTTGTTTTTGTTTTGTTAGTATTGTTCTATATTTATTATTTCTGTATGACTACAATTTGATTGGCCGAGGCTGTAATTGTTGTAAATAATAAATAAATAAGGCCCCTGAATCCGAATCCGTAGTTTGTTTGACTCGCACTTCCTCCCAGAAAATGATTTTTTATACCTTTTTTTCTCTATTTTACCTTAAAATGAGCTTTAAATGACCTCTTGGAAAAGGCATTAGGTTAAACAAACAACAGATTCGGACTCAGGGACCTCAAAAACATACGCATACATTTATTAAGATTTTTCCTACGGTTTTTTTTCTATTTGACCTTCAAATGACCTTGAATCTGATGTGATGAAGGTTAACCAACCCACTCATCGTAGATAGGGACCCCAAAAACCACATAAGGACCATACCGCTCCGAGTGTTGTTTTTTTTTTTTAGATCAAATGTCGACCTGTGTTATTAAACAAGAATTACAAAAAAACAAAAATTATTCTCCCCGTCCCTTAAGCGTTAAATTTACAGGATGGCCTTAGAATTGAAATACTACTTCGAGTGTTCTTTAGAACTTCATCCCTATCTCATATCTAGTGTTAATAATCATGTCTAGTGTTAATAATTGCTTCATATTATACTATGTTAATATCTATGAAAAATTAGTTTGACAATTTCAAAATTAACCTTTTTCTAATATGATTAGTCCGAGGAAAATTCAGTTCATAACAAAGAGTTGGAGCAATGAAGAAGTACGCCATGTCTTTGAAAGCCAAATTGTCAGGATAGTGGACCAGAGAATCCTTTTCTGTGATTTCCAATTGAACATAACTATTAAGAATGAACGAAATAAATATAAAAAAGTCATTTTGTTTTCAATGTAAATTTTAACATAAATAATATTTAACACTTTGCATAAAGGCTTAAACCAACAGAATTATTCCTCAGACATCATTATTTTAAAAACAAGGGTATATGTGGTGCTGTTCCTGGACCTGCATGGTAAGGGTTAACTGAACTCAAAGAATACATTTAAGTTGTTTCTCAGAAAGTAAAAACACTGGAGTTTTGCACATTATCAACCTGATAAATAGGGAAGAGAGGGGTGTAATGCGTTTGCCATCAAGCCTGTATAGACGAAATAATGCCAGTAATTATGATAGGAATGAACTGACAAATAGATGCCAGATGAACTGACAAACTGGAGAACAGCGAAACGGCCCATTGGGAAGGAGTCAGACAGGCAAGTTACAGCTTGACTGGAGGGGATCTGTGGTTACAGCTCGATCTGTGGTTTTCAATTAGAACACAACTTCCGGTAGAGCAACAAGTTTCCAGGAGTTGCCAAAAACAAATATACTGCCCAATAATAATGCCATCATGTTTCCGAACTAATCACGCTCAAACCTTGTTCAAAAGCCTCTAACAGCTCAAACAATTTTCTATTTATTGTATTTGATAATCCACTGTTGAATCATATTAATAATAAAAATGTATTATAATTTGATTAAATGTTCTATTAACATTATTGAATTTTTTCCTACGTACTCTGTGAAGAATCGGAATTATTTTGTGTCAATCGATGAACGTTTGCTGTATCTGATGCTAGCCTGCACCAATAGTTCACATGAACGTACGACCACAGCTTCAAGAATTGAGCCAAATAAATTACACAAGTGTATGCAGAACCCACTGAAAAAAAAATGACAAGAAAATAAATTTAAAAAACCCAAACACCTTTATTATGTATATCTTTTTCTGAAGAGTTTGATAGCAACTTCATGGCTGGAGGCCCAGTGTCCATCTGCAAGTTGCTGAGAACAAGAATGAAATATTAAAAAGAGAAAAAATAATTAAACTAAATACAATACACAATATATACAAAATTTACTGCAATGTCCTGTGATAGATCATCCATAGGAGAAACGGAACAGTTACTTCGAAAACTGTTAAATAGCATGCTAAAAATATTCTTAAGGGAGAAAATAAAACAATGTTGATTTATCATGCTATAAAATATAAACATAGTTTTGATTTTGAAAACATAAGCACATTAGGGAAAGAAAGAAATAGAATAAAACAAAGATTATGGAAAATATCCACATTATAAAAAATAGAAAGACAGTGGTAAATCAAAAAACTGAAATACAACATCTGAATAATATTTGTATTAACTTATTTGACAAACAATAAAAAATATGTTTTAATTGAAAGGGAAAAAGGAAGTGTTTAATTTATAAGACTATATTTGAAGGGGCGGGTGCAAAATAGTGCCAAGCAACATTTTTAAAAAATCTTAAATTTAGCTGCTATATGTTGCATATTGTCAGAGTATCAGTCTATGATGCAAATGCTACTAAAATATGAATTAAACTTGTTGCTCCTAACCATTTTAACTTTCCAGTAGTGGCGCCCCTTTTTGGGAAGTCCATAGTGGCGCTACACCTCACAGGTGCAAACCCTATTTCGCGCCGAAACATTGGCCTCGGCAACAGAATCACATTGACATTTAAGAGATATAGTAGTAAACATCAAAATATATGAAAAAAAAAAACAAAAACTTTATTGACATTTAAACATTATTATTATTATTATTTTTTTTTTTTACGGCTCATCGGCATCTACGCCATTAGCGCCGTATAACATAATGTATGTAAAAATAATAACTTTAGGAGCTGTCTGACTCTTCATTGCAATAATGAATCATGTCAAAGAACAAAGAATATAAAATATTAAAAATGTCAATAAGATATAAGACGTGTATATAAAATATGAATATAAAAGACGTAAATATGGAATAATAATAACCATTCCCTTTGTTGCAAAAATGTATATACATGGCCATCGTAAATGTTATCCTACAAGACATTCATGTCAAATATGATTGGAAATTACACGAATAGGTAATTTCCCTGCCTGGTGCATGACCTACCAGGTGCAGCCCAATTTATACTACTCTCATTTATTCTAATACCGAATAAACTCACCCACATACTCATAAATAATAGCATAGTAAGATAGAGAACGAAACGTGTAAATGTCTCATATCTGTAAAACTTATTGAGTTGTGGCGCAGCACCTCACAGGTGACGAGGGTAGTCAGAGACAATGACGAGCTCACAAAAAGGCATCAATGCGACTGGCCGGTGGAGAAATGGAAATCCGGAAGATACTAAAGCGGAAAGCCCGCCAAGTCACGGCTTACATATAGCAGCTACAGTAATGTTTTGTTAAAAATGTTGCTTCTTTCACCCCGACCACTTCATTTCTTCTGGTAATTAATTTTAATCATATGGCATTGATTATTGATCAGCTGACTATTTTCTACCATATTGGATTTTTTTTCAGACCATTCTGGACGAGGCCCTACTAGTGAAAGGTTCTACTCTTCGTGTTGAGGCTGTACATTTTTATATTTTTGAAGAGGCACCAAAAGGGTGGGAAACGTGCAGGAAAGAAATAAAGTTATTGAAATTATTTGGTGAAGTTTTTTAGTTTTTGACCTTTCGCCTATTACAAAAATTTGTAAAATATACCTGTACTGAAAGTAGTAGAATATGTAATAACTGTAGGTAGAATCAATAGCTGGCTTATATTTAGTACGTGAGCAAGGATGCCGATCTTCTCTGGGATCTTTTTCTGAAAATATTAATACATATTAACAACAAGTTACTTATTTTTCATTAATTCAAATAAATTACTGTAAAAAGAGATGATCACCAAAACTCTAATCTATATATATATATATATATATATATATATATATATATATATATATATATATATATATATCACATGTCTGTTTATCTGCTTGTTCTTATACAAATCCACACCGTTTGACCGATTATGACCAAACTTGGCACACGGGTAGGTATTGATACGGGGAGTGTCATAGGCTAGGTCAAAGTCATCTAGGACTCACAGTTCGGAAGGCACTGTGAACTCGAACAGTTACAGATTTGCCTTCTTAGATTTTAATATTACTTGTTTAGTTTCTAATATATTTTTGCTTTTCTATATGCAGAAAATATGTGTAGCGTTGCACGCCGGGGAACAGCTAGTAATTAAATAAATATATAGACTAATTTTTGTGCAATTTTTGAATAAATAAAAGTACCAATAAATAATAACTAATATTCCCTTCTGCCGAAGGCCAAGCCACGTTGAATACACAACCGATCACCAAAGTCAAGCAAAGTTAATACTTTGGTGGCTCACTACCGTCATATTGGTGGGAACCTAATAACTTCAAATTGATATACTGAAAAAAAAAAATCACAAGTCCTGGTGATACATTTGAGAGGTGCAAGGAAACTAATAATGAATAATAAAAATTATAGGTTGTTTGGGGAAAATGTATCATCCAGTTCTCTATTCTATGTAAACTCTATGTATGTAATAAATTATTTCTTAAAAACTATTAAACTTAAGCAAGCGCTCACCTCTGCTATACTTCTTTCGAGGAAAAGGCATAAAGTTGCTGGCACACAGGAATCTGGAGAAATAATAATAATAATTACAAGAAATAATTCACAACTTTTTTATATTTGATATTTAGATTTGTTATTTATTTCTTGTTAGAAGCTGCTTTGTACAAGATATCCACTTGCAGCCAACCTACTCTACTGCACTGAAAAATATAGAAGATGGTGGACCAACATTGACTTCTTTTTAAAATCTTTACTTTTTAAAGATTAGGGCGAGGTTAGCTCAGTGTTGTCCTGCCTCTACTATTGTACAAGGTAAAAAGTCCGACTCGCAGGAACTGCGTCATCTTCCGTTCATAAATTATTTTAAATTAAGGGAGGAGGTGGAATAAAATGACTGAAACACTTAGAAATAAATTTGAATAAGCAAGCCTAAAAATTAAAATTGTTTCCCTGGCTCATCACCAATAAACACAAACCATAATATATATTTTAAGACGTTTTATTCATATGCTATATAAAATATAAAATTTAATAATATGCAGATATAGTATATTTTTTATAGGAAAATTACGGTCATTAACCTACAGTATTAATGAAAATATAAAATTCTTACATAGGATCATATAAACTAAAAGGCTTTCCAATCCCCCATTTTTGGATCCAGTCAAGTAATAACTCCATAGCTCAGGGCGGAGTCTTATTCCAGTCCTGATGAAGAAACAGAAAGTTATATCATTTTAATATTTTACTTTTTAATTCATTACACACTAATAATAAATATTTTTTTCTTTGTAAATTTTATTCTTATGTTGTAAATCATAGTTAGTTGATGACATATTGCTGAGGAAAGCTCAATATAAATGTAAAAAAACATAACTAATTTTGCTATTTTATATTTATTATAAAATTGTAAAAAACAATAATTTGTTACTTTGTAAACTCCAACTTCTAATAGTTTCAGGCGTGATGTTAAATTAGATGGCGGGAACAAATAAATCAAAACTAATATTTAAAACTATGGTCAATTTAAACTTAAACATTTATTAAAATAAACAATTGAAGGATTATTTAAATTAAACTGTTTCATAGAATGATATAGTTTTGTAAAGATGAAACAGTTTAGCCTATTTGTCTAGAAGGCTGTGTCATAAGTCCTAACCGTGAAAAAGGAAGCATCTCACTTGTTCATCACATGGTCGTCGACGGAATAACATCACAGTATGTTGTTTGGCTCCCTTTGGGGAAGCATCTCACTTGTTCATCACATGGTCGTCGACGGAATAACATCACAGTATGTTGTTTGGCTCCCTTTGGGGAAGCATCTCACTTGTTCATCACATGGTCGTCGACGGAATAACATCACAGTATGTTGTTTGGCTCCCTTTGGGGAAGCATCTCACTTGTTCATCACATGGTCGTCGACGGAATAACATCACAGTATGTTGTTTGGCTCCCTTTGGGGAAGCATCTCACTTGTTCATCACATGGTCGTCGACGGAATAACATCACAGTATGTTGTTTGGCTCCCTTTGGGGAAGCATCTCACTTGTTCATCACATGGTCGTCGACGGAATAACATCACAGTATGTTGTTTGGCTCCCTTTGGGGAAGCATCTCACTTGTTCATCACATGGTCGTCGACGGAATAACATCACAGTATGTTGTTTGGCTCCCTTTGGGGAAGCATCTCACTTGTTCATCACATGGTCGTCGACGGAATAACATCACAGTATGTTGTTTGGCTCCCTTTGGGGAAGTATCTTTTATATATCGCACTAGTATTTCTAAAGTGACACAACCCTAAAAAAAAAAAAAAATAATAAGCCCTGAAGCTAGGTACATACAGTTTTGATGGTAGATAAACAAATATTTACCATGTCTTTCATAGTCCTAACTGAAAAATACAGATTTTTGAGTCATGTCACTTTAGAAATACTAGTGCGATAAGTCTGGGTATTATTGTGGAAGCATACATCTAATTTTTGGTTGCTTAGAAGAAAGCATCTCAGTTGGTTTTTGCCTATCGTCAACAAGGAAGAATATCTGTTGTTCTTTAACGAGCTGCCGAAAAGGAAGAATATAATATTTGCTATCAACATTGAAGAATTTAGTGATTGGAACATTATTTAAGAGGTATATTGAATTGTGAAATTATTTTTATAGCTGATATGACCAAATGAGATAAATTGTTTGTTTTTTTTGTTTTTTTGTAAATATATTTTTCTTTGTAACAGTTTAAATTTATATTTCTTATTTTACCTTGCAATACATTTTAATATCACCACTTAATTAACCTGAACCCCAAAAATGATTATAAATAATTTAATTAAATAAAAGTTTCTATAAATATACATATTTTTTAATAAAAATAATTTTTAATAATTATAAATATTTTATTCAGCATGCTCTTCGGCATCCAAGTTATCGTGGTCTTCCTCCATCCACCTCAGGCATTTGTTGGTGAAGATGACTGCCAAAGATCATGTCGAAACAACAACAATATTGTACACAATAAATACAGGTTATTGTGAAGGGACACTAAAATAGCCAGAATCATATTCATATATATATATATATATATATATATATATATATGTATGTAGGAACAGGGTGGCCCAGATAAGCGGGCTACAAGAGAAATAACTACTAAACGGTTTGAGATATCAACTTTTTTCATAGGGGTAAAGTTGTAGTTCTCGTCGAGATCTATAAAATGTGCCTTCGGAAATGGGAAAATAGCACTTCTAAGGGCTCAATAGTCCTTTGAAGGAAGGGTTTCCTCTTTACCCATATTTTGCATTATATTTTTAAAATGTACTAACAAAACAAGGAAGAACCGTGCAAACGGGGTTTAGATGCGTCAAGTAGTTCTCTGTAAAAATACGTATTCATTTGCAGGTAAAGAGGAAACCCTTCCCTTCAAAGGTCTATTCGAGCCCTTAGAAGGGTTATTTTCTCATTTCCGTGGTCACCATTTTATAGATCTCGATGAGAACTAAAACTTTGCCTGTTTAAAAAATGTTGATATCACCAAACCGTTAATAGTTATTTCTCTTGTGGCCCGCTTATCTGGGCCACCCTGTATGTATGTTTGTATATATATTATATTACCCTGACGGAAATTATCTCATAATAAGAAATATGTCTCATTGCAAGGAAGCAAAAATAACGGCCGAAATGTGCATTTAATAATTTGGCTCTAGAATAAACCCTGGACCGGCTTTCGTTATTTTCGTACGACATCTTTCTCTTTAGTTAAGTTCTGATGTATACTGAGTTTTGTTGCAATGTAACCAAAATGTCAACCGTTATGAGCGTGTTGCCACTTAGAGACTGGCCATTGACTGAATGAATGCAATATGGTGGAAAGTAGTCAGCTGATCAGTAATTGATATCTCATATGTTCAAAATGTGATATCAATTATAAATCGGCTGACTACTTTCCACCATATTGGATTCATTAATAAGAAAGTGCTAGGAACTTTTAAATTATATAAATGTGTGAGTTGAATTCATGTACGCGTGTAGTGATGAGTGTGCATATATTGAAGATTGCGTATTTTTAAAATATAAAATTAATAAAATATGAAATTAAATAGTAAACAAAGGAATTAATCTTACCTTATATTTTCTATAAGAAGGGAAACTACTGCAGAAGACAGAAATATTGTAAGCCAGATATTGAATCCTGAAAATCCTTGAAAATCCAACGAATCAGTGAGGAGTGATTCTGCACGCCTGTGGATGCTGCAAAGCATTACAATTATCAATTAGGAATAACTATTTCCTAGAATCTTAGCGTTTTTAATGTAATGTTTTTATGCCGCTTGATTCAGAAAGACTTTTAAAAAGGCCGTCACGCAGGAGCTGCATAACTAAGCACTTTCCTTAGAATTTGGGTTGTGTAGACTGGTTTCCAGAACGATTTGCTTAAAATATCCTACATAAATAAAATAAAAACATGAATAGTTCTCTTTTAATTTTGTAATGAGTAACTGTTCAATTATTAATTTGCTTCCAGAGTTATGTTTACTACACTACTTAATAAATACTAAAAACTTCATATATTCGTCTTTTGATCTGACGCAGGAACAGGATACAGTCCCTCTAGTGGGAGATAGCGCTCCTTGCGGAGGCCTTGCGAACCTACGTCTGGCAAGCTAATTCTATTGAAATATATTACAAAGTAACCCCCCCTTTCAGATTGACCGATTTAGCTCATTTTTACAACACTTTTTTCCCATGAGTTACCCAAGACGTATACCGCGTTTCGTTACAATACAGCAGAAAGTACGACCGGTATGAGTATATTAGTAATTTGGGTCCGGAGTAACCCCCCCCCCTCTCCTAATTAACCGATTTAATTTATTTCTACAACACATTTGTACCTGCAGATTTCCACTACAAATACCGAGTTTCGTCGAAATATAACAAAAATCACGGCTGGTAGTGGCAAATTGATATTGTGGGTCCGAAGTGAACCCCCTTTCTAATGAACCGATTTAGATTATTTTTACATCTCACTTTTCTCTTTAGATTGCCACTTCGAATACCAAGTTTCGTTGAAATATAACCAATATTACGGCTGGTATGGTCCAATTTGTGTTTTGGGTTCGGACTAAACCCCCCCGTCCGGTGGACCGATTTTGGTGGTTAACTCGTTCAACCGTTTGCTAATTGAACGCTATATACTACGTTTCGTGAAGAAAAAACAAAAACTCTGCCCGCTATCGTGTTAACAGACATATATATATATATATATATATATATATATATATATATATATATATATATATATATATATATATATATATATATATATAAATTTTAACGGGGGTCATTTTCGGTGTTTACTAGGTAGGATCGATAAAGATTTGAAGAAATTTTTCAAAAATTCCGTCATGAGTGCAACCTCAATAGCTACTTTCCTTCGGAGGAAAGTGCTAAAACTAATACAACATCATCAAAATTGGTCCATTCTTGTAAACTATTCGAACGCACACACATGCGCGCTCGCGCGCTCACACACACACACACACACACACACACACACACACATATATATATATATATATATATATATATATATATATATATATATAAAGATAATGTATTAATTGCTGGGCCGCAACGGAGATGATTAGCAAAATTTAGTGTATATAGAAACGGCAGCTTTGGAAAAAATGGTAATGAAACGGAACACCAACAAATAAATAAAAAAAATTCATAATTCTCCTGCAAGGTTTCGGTATTATTATATTAACCCTTACGTGACTGCAACCCGCACTACCTTAGGTGCCAGTGGAGCGGAGCCCCTTTCACTGTCCTGGTTCCACAGGACGGTATTAAAATAGCTGAGTCTCCACCGCTCTACCTTAGGTGCCAGTGGAGCGGAGCCCCTTTAACTCTCCTGGTTCCACAGGACGGTATTAGAATAGCTGAGTCTCCACCGCTCTACCTTAGGTGCCAGTGGAGCGGAGCCCCTTTAACTCTCCTGGTTCCACAGGACGGTATTAGAATAGCTGAGTCTCCACCGCTCTACCTTAGGTGCCAGTGGAGCGGAGCCCCTTTAACTCTCCTGGTTCCACAGGACGGTATTAGAATAGCTGAGTCTCCACCGCTCTACCTTAGGTGCAAGTGGAGCGGAGCCCCTTTCACTGTCCTGGTTCCATAGGACGGTATTAAAATAGCTGAGTCTCCACCGCTCTACCTTAGATGCCCGTGGAGTGGAACCCCTTTAACTCTCCTGGTTCCACAGGACGGTATTGGAATAGCTGAGTCTCCACCGCTCTACCTTAGGTGCCAGTGGAGCGGAGCCCCTTTCACTGTCCTGGTTCCACAGGACGGTATTGGAATAGCTGAGTCTCCACCGCTCTACCTTAGGTGCCAGTGGAGCGGAGCCCCTTTCACTGTCCTGGTTCCACAGGACGGTATTAAAATAGCTGAGTCTCCACCGCTCTACCTTAGATGCCCGTGGAGCGGAGCCCCTTTAACTCTCCTGGTTCCACAGGACGGTTTTAGAATAGCTGAGTCTCCACCGCTCTACCTTAGATGCCCATGGAGCGGAGCCCCTTTCACCTTCCTGGTTCCACAGGACGGTATTAGATTTAGTCAATTCTTGGATTCCGAAGAAATCTTCCATGCATTCAAGGCATTCGCCGGGGCAGTCTTCGAAGCAAAGAGAATACTAGTTTAAGAACATAAATTGACATATAATGTATATAAAAAGTGTACATATGTATGTATGTATATAAAAGTTATTTAAATATAAGAAATACCATATCCTGTAAATATTAAATAAATTAATTAGTATTAGTAAGTAGGAAATCATTGGGACCTCACTGAACAATGGCAGTGGGGTCCCAATTGCAGGCGCCCGTTGATTGATTTGGCAAGTGCAAAAAATCCAGCAAACAGGCTGGGAGGGAAATCAAAGGTAGCTGTAACGCCTCTCTAGCGGGTTGTTACAGCTACTGGATACCCTGATGGCACAATTCTAAATTTAAATGAATACAAATTGGAAGAACCGCTGGTATAGGGCAGCCTAAGGCACAGCGGGGGAAGAGAAGGAAAAAAAAAAAAAAAGGACGGTATTAGAATAGCTGAGTCTCCACCGCTCTACCTTAGATGCCCGTGGAGCGGAGCCCCTTTAACTCTCCTGGTTCCACAGGACGGTATTAGAATAGCTGAGTCTCCACCGCTCTACCTTAGATGCCCGTGGAGCGGAGCCCCTTTAACTCTCCTGGTTCCACAGGACGGTATTAGAATAGCTGAGTCTCCACCGCTCTACCTTAGATGCCCGTGGAGCGGAGCCCCTTTCACTGTCCTGGTTCCACAGGACGGTATTAGAATAGCTGAGTCTCCACCGCTCTACCTTAGATGCCCGTGGAGCGGAGCCCCTTTAACTCTCCTGGTTCCACAGGACGGTATTAGAATAGCTGAGTCTCCACCGCTCTACCTTAGATGCCCGTGGAGCGGAGCCCCTTTAACTCTCCTGGTTCCACAGGACGGTATTAGAATAGCTGAGTCTCCACCGCTCTACCTTAGATGCCCATGGAGCGGAGCCCCTTTCACCTTCCTGGTTCCACAGGACGGTATTAGAATAGCTGAGTCTCCACCGCTCTACCTTAGATGCCCGTGGAGCGGAGCCCCTTTAACTCTCCTGGTTCCACAGGACGGTATTAGAATAGCTGAGTCTCCACCGCTCTACCTTAGATGCCCGTGGAGCGGAGCCCCTTTAACTCTCCTGGTTCCACAGGACGGTATTAGAATAGCTGAGTCTCCACCGCTCTACCTTAGATGCCCGTGGAGCGGAGCCCCTTTAACTCTCCTGGTTCCACAGGACGGTATTAGAATAGCTGAGTCTCCACCGCTCTACCTTAGATGCCCGTGGAGCGGAGCCCCTTTAACTCTCCTGGTTCCACAGGACGGTATTAGAATAGCTGAGTCTCCACCGCTCTACCTTAGATGCCCGTGGAGCGGAGCCCCTTTAACTCTCCTGGTTCCACAGGACGGTATTAGTATAGCTGAGTCTCTGTGTATATAAGAACTGGTAAAGCACAAACAAGGCCTTTCATAGAGACTCCCACTATGCTAAGGGACGTGATAGCTGACGGAAATCTCTTCAATAGTCTGGAAATTCATTTTTATGAACTCTAGCGGATAGAGGAGTGACCAGAGCTTACAAAAATTACCGCTAGATATAGCAAAATAGATGTCACAGCGGTGGCTTTCAGTCCCGAAGAGAAGTAATGGCCTTATCACGAAAGTGGCTATCAGACCACGGGGCATAACGGCCCGTTGTCCCGAAAGTGGCTATCAGGCCATGAGGCATGCTTGCTCGTAATCCCGAATGTAGCTATCAGGCCATGGGGCATGCTGGCCTGTTGACACAAAAGTGGCTATCAGTCCGCGGGGCACGCTGGCCTGTTGTCGCGAAAGTGGCTATCAGCCCATGCCCCGTGGTCGTATTTGTTGGTCGCATGCTCTTAGTCACGAAAGTGGCTATCAGTCCGCGGGGCATGCTTGCCTGATGTCACGAAAGTGGCTATCAGTCCGCGGGGCATGCTTGCCTGTTGTCACGAAAGTGGCTATCAGTCCGTGGGGCATACTTGCTCGTAGTCCCGAAAGTGACTATCAGTCCGCGGGGCATGCTTGCCAGTTGTCCCGAAAGTGGCTATCGGTCCGCGAGGCATGCCTGCCAGTTGTCACGAAAGTGGCTATAGGGCCACAAGGCATGCCAACCCGTTGTCACGAAAGTGGCTACAGGCCACAAGGCATGCCTGCCAGATGTCGCGAAAGTGGCTACAGGCCACAAGGCATGCCTGCCAGTTGACACGAAAGCGGCTATCAATCTCAAATGGGTTAATGTTCCGTGTGTACTTACGGTTTATCTGGATGTAATATTCTGTCTTCCTGTTTGATCCAAGCAGAACTCTTCCCCTGCCTTCCTGTTCTCTGCGAGTCAGCCATCCAGCGTCCAGACCTTCTGCTATTGAAGGATAATCCAACTCTGTTGTTGTTCACTGAGTTTGAAGTGTTATCAAGAACCCACCAAATTGCGGTGCTATCGAGAAAATACTCAACAGCAACTGAATGAATACTTATCATGTATCTTATATAAATACAGAAGGTTTAATTATATCCACACTTTTTACCCGCTAATCAATATCAGCGGAAGATAGACAAACTCAATGATTGATAAGAGGCAAGATTATATTTCTTACGCATGTTGCAAATATTTACTTGGAAAATTTTAATTATTATAGATAGCCAATTCGAAGTCCTGTAAGGACTACTTCTTGTCTCTGACAGTTTCATGAATTAAAAGTCCGTCACGCAGGAGCTGCATAACTAAGCACTTTCCTCAGAATTTGGGTAGTGTAGATTGCTTTCCAGAACAATTTGCTTAAAATATCCTACATAAATAAAATAAAAACATGAATAGTTCTCTTTTAAATTTGTAATGAGTAACTGATCAATTAATAATTTGCTTCCAGAGTTATGTTTACACATGGTACCTATTACACTTCGTAATAAATACAAAAAACCTCATATTATCGTATTTTGATCTAACGCAGGAACAGGATACAGTCACTCTAGTGGTAGAAAGCGCTCCTTGCGGCGGCTTTGTGAACCTACGTCTGACGGGCTTTTCTATTGAAATATATTACAAATTAAACCCCCGCTTTCCGATTGACCGATTCATCTCATTTCTACAACACTTCTTTCTCATGAGTTACCCACGACGTATACCGCGTTTCGTTACAATACAGCAGAAATTACGATCGGTATGAGTATATTAGGAATTTGGGTCCGGAGTAAACCCCCCCCTTCTAATGAACCGATTTAGTTTATTTTTACAACACATATTTAACTGTAGATTACCACTACGAATACCGAGTTTCGTCGAAATATACCAAAAATCACGGCTGGCAGTGGCGAATTGGTATTGTGGGTCCGGAGTAAACCCCCCCTCCTAATGAACCGACTTAGTTTATTTTTACAACACATATTCACCTGTGGATTACCACTACGAATACCGAGTTTCGTCGAAATATACCAAAAATCACGGCTGGTAGTGGCGAATTGGTATTGTGGGTCCGGAGTAAACCCCCCCCCCCCCTTCTAATGAACCGATTTAGTTCATTTTTATATCTCACTTTTCTGTCTATATTACCACTACGAATACCAAGTTTCGTTGAAATATAACAAATATTACGGCTGACATAGTCAAATTAGTGTTTTGGGTTCGGGGTAAACCCCCCCTTCCGGAGGACCGACTTTGGTGGTTAACGAACTCGTTCAATCGCTTGCTAATTGAATGCTATATACCAAGTTTCGTGACGAAAAAACAAAAACTCTGGCCGCTATCGTGTTAACACACACACACATATATATATATATATATATATATATATATATATATATATATATATATATATATATATATATATATATATATATATAAATTTTAACGGGGGTCATTTTCGGTGTCTACTAGGTAGGATCGATAAAGATTTGAAGACATTTTTCAAAAATTCCGTCATGAGTCCAACCTCAATAGCTACTTTCCTTCGGAGGAAAGTGCTAACAAGACATACCTCTTTGTATACGATGTATTAAAAAACACAGTATTAACACATCGTTTTTTTGGTTTTTTTTGTGTTTAACGGCATGTCAACATTTGGGCTATTAACGCCGGGCTATTATGGGGTCTCACACGTTTATAATGCCAACAGCAAGTTGCCGGTCACCCATTCAGGATCTGGCCATGCCCGAAGTTGCTTAACTTCGATGATCTGTGGGAATCATTCCATTCAACATGGCTCCGGCCGTTGATCTTAGCTCATAGTATGAGTAATTTTTGACTCTTTGTATCTATTTTAAAATATCTCGAATTCAAAAGCAAATTATAAAATCATCCAACCAGCAGCCGGAGAGATCTAGTCTTTATAAGACTTGGAATTAGACATCACTATCCTGCCCTCGTTAAAGAGGATTGGGGTTGGGGTTGGTGGTTTAAGGGCAGAAAACTGCTTGCTCATCTCCGCCCTAAGTGTATAATTAAATTGTGCGAGTTTAATGTTAGGATGGAGAGTGTTTTCAGTCTGTTTGAGATAGAGTTGTGTTTCTAAAGTTGCATTTGTTAAAATCTTGCTTTGGAAAAAATTATTATTATTAAAAAATTGCATAGATATAAAAACCAGTTTGAGATGTCCGTAAAGAAAGAAACAAAAACACACATAAAAGTCCGACTCGCAGGAACTGCCTCATCTTAGCGCGGTTCCGTTCTTATCCCTAGTCTAATTTCGAAAGATTAAAATAGAAGCAGTTATTATTTTGTTGAGAGGAGATCGTTGACCGTTGATGATGCAAGGTAGGGATTGTCCGGGTTCGGTCACTGCTACTTAATAATACATACCCCATATGTGTATGGGCATATATATGTTCATATGTGTGCGTGTATATGTGTATGTGTATATGCATATATATAAATATATATTATATATGTATATATATATATATATATATATATATGTTAGGTATATTTACATAGATATGTGCATATATTAGTGTTAAATATGTCCTACTTGTATTTACAGCCCTGATGAAGGCTTGAAGTTCAAGCCGAAACGTCGGCAAAATAAAACCATTTTTACGATAAAAGTAGCAGTAACCGAACCCCGACAGTTATTATTTTGGTTCCACCAGACTTGAAAGGTAGGATTTACAATCTTACCTGGAACGGTCGGCAACACTAGAAACTTTCCCGCTAGTTACAAGGTCTTGGAATCTTGGAACTCTATATTTCTAACAATAAATTGTTTTTGTTATTTTACTAAACCTGTTTTATTTTCGAATACATTATCCAACTATAAGCAATTAAAAAATAACAAGGAATAAAAAACAGACAAAAAGAACAGTTCGAATAAGCGAAATCAATTACTTTAAAGCTTTAAGCTCTTATTTCTCCGATTGTCATCGCCTAATAAAAACTTTCATTAGAACCTTTTATGTAGAGCATTTAATAAGCTTTCTAATGGTATTCTTCCGTTTACCAAGATTTTCAACCGTTTTCGAGATATTAATGAAAGTTCCCAAAACATTATTACTAACAACAGAAAATTGGTCTCATTTTTCATATCCTGTTTTACACACAAAATTTTCCCAACATAAGAAATTACAAAAATAAAAAGCAATAAAAAACAAAGGGAAAGAGACAAAAATTACAAAAAGAACGACAAAAACCCGTTCATAAGAACAAAACAGACGTATTTGAAGTTTTAAGCACTTATTTCTCCGATCGACATAACTTAATCAAAAATAGTTTTAGAATCATTTTTGTAGAGAATTTAGTAAGCTTTCAAATAGTTTCTATCCACTTACCACGATTTCCCAACCGTGTTCGAGATATTAATGAAAGTATACGAAGTTCCCAAAACTTTTCATGTCTGTTTATGAAATATTTTATTCTAACCCTTCCTTAACTCCAAACGTAACATAACTTTCAACATATTAGTTTTAATGAAAGTAGAACATGCAGATAATGTTTCAACTGAATCCCGTTATTCTAAGTACCCAAACCAAAAACGGTATTCAAAAACTATTTTTCCAATTTTATCGAAAACGGTTAAAGCTATCGCCTTGAAAATGGTTTCATTCGTTTTCCTAGCCCAAGAAGCCTATAAAAAGAGTACTTACAAGCTTATGAACTCAAAAACGTAAGCGTTACGATTTTTTCTGCGCGAATTTCGCCCCAAACGCCCTCTTCCAGTGGGCGGATTTTGCTGGTTAACGAACTTGACCTTTCAAATTGAACGACTGATTTTTGTACCAAATTTCATCAAAATCGGACCATCAGGGAAGCCAGAAATGAGCGAACAGACAAATATATATATATATATATTTATATATATATATATATATATATATATATATATATATATATATATATATATATATATAAATAAATATATACATATACGTATATATACAAATTTGAACCACCGTTATTTTCGGTCTCTAGGGGTTCTGAAACGCGAAATTTTCTTGTCGGCACTTCCGGATCGTTTCATTGTATCAACCTTATAAGCGGGGTTCCTCCCTATGGGGGAGGGAGGAACCGCGCTAAAAATGTATATATTTGTCATTACTTTTGACATGTTAGTCGTTCATACTTCTTCTTTTTCCCCCTTTTCTTTTCTTCGTTTTTTCTTTTATTTTTAGCGCGGTTCCTCACTCCCCCATAGGGAGGAACCCCGCTTATAAGGTTGATACAATGAAACAATCCGGAAGTGCCGACTAGAAAATTTTGCGTTTCAGAACCCCTAGAGACCGAAAATGATGGTGGTTCAAATTTGTATATATATATATGTATGTATGTAACATGGGATTCAGTTGAAACATTTTCTGCATGTTCTACTTTCATCAAAACTAATATGTTGAAATTTTGGTTACGTTTGGAGTTATGGAAGGGTTAGAATAAAATATTTTATTAACAGACATAAAAAGTTTTAGTAACTTTGTTTACGTTCCTTAATATCTCGAAAAAGGTTGACAATCTTGGTAATCGGAAGAATACCATTAGAAAGCTTATTAAATGCTCTAAAAAAAAGGTTCTAATGAAAGTTTTGATTAGGCGATGTCAATCGGAGAAATAAGAGCTTAAAACTTTAAAGTAATTGATTTCGCTTATTCGAACTGTTCTTTTTGTCTGTTTTTTATTCCTTGTTATTTTTTAATTGCTTATTGTTGGATAATGTATTTGAAAATAAAACAGGTTAAGAAAAATAAGAAAAACAATTTAATGTTAGAGATATGGATTTCCAAGATATATAGCTTTTCAACTGCCTAGCGTCCTTCCTAGGGAGGGTTCTTTGTCTTTGATTTTGGTACTTAGAATTATGGGATACAGTTGAAACATTTTTTGCATGTTTGAGTTTCATCAACACTAATATGTTGAAATTTTTGTTACGTTTAGAGTAAAGGAAGGGTTAGAATAAAATATTTTATTAACAGACAAAAAAAGTTTTTATAACTTTGTATAATTTCGTTAGTATCTCGAAAACCGTTGACAATCTTGTGAAGCGGAAGATTACCATTCGGAAGCTTACTAAATGCTCTACAAAAAAGGTTCTGAAGAAAGTTTTAATTAGGCGATGTCAATCGGAGAAAAAAGTGCTTAAAGCTTTAAATTAATTGATTTCGTTTATTCCAATGGTTCTTTTTGTCTGTTTTATTTCTTGTTATTTTTTAATTGCTTATAGTTGGATAATGTATTTGACAATAAAACTGGTTAAGTAAAATAACAAAAACAATTTATTGTTAGAAATATAGATTTCCAAGATTCCAAGACCTTGTCACTAGCGGGTCTGTTTCTACTGTAGCCGACCCTTCCAGGTTAAGGGTTGACACGCCATTATAATAATTAATTTTTAAAAAAAGACTGGTGGAACCAAAACAATAACTGCTTCTACTTTAATCTTTCCAAATTAGACTAGGGATATGAACGGAACCGCGCTAAGATGATGCAGTCCTGCGAGACGGACTTTTTCTCTTCTTCTTTTGTTTAATCTTTTTTTGTATATATATATATATATATATATATATATATATATATTTATATATATATATATATATAATATATATTTATATATACTAGCGATTACCCTACTCGTTTGGGAGGAAACCCGTTGTTGATGTCGACTGGACGGCACAATCCGGAAATGCTTACTAGACAGTTTCAAACTTCAGAACCCATAAAACAAGAAAATAACGGTGGTTTAATTTTGTTTATATATACCTGTTAGTGCTCTAACGCATTAAGCGCTTCTTTAAAGAGTACAACCAGAATTGCTACATTGAACACGAATGTGCAAGACTTGCATTGTGTTAATTGAACGTGAGAAGTTATGTTGGTTTTTTATTTTATGAAGACTTAAACCCATTTTTTGATCCTAAAAATATGTGCGTATATATATATATTATATATATATATATATATATATATATATATATATATATATATATTATTCATATGGGTCCAGCGAAAGCTCAGAAATGAGTCCCGGTGCGATCAAGGGATTTAAAGGATATGGTAAACCTCTGGTAGGTAAAAGTCCATGAAGAAGGTTTCTGTTTTTACCTTGAGGGCGTGCTTTTGAAGATATAACGGCTGAACGTTTTGCTATATAGAATTTCTAGAACTGTCCAAAACATCCCAGATCATTATGAAACATTCCAGAACACTGTTTTTGTACCTGGAGGGGGGCTTTCCCATAAGTAGGTGTAAGTAAAGGATGATCTTTCGGGGGATTGAAAGTCAGTTTCTTGCCAGTGAAGTGCAGCGACTTAATTAAAATTCCGACTCCCAGGAACTGCGCCATCTTAGCGCGATTATTGGTAGCTTTTGATCATCATAAAATATAAAATTAAATCACAAAGAGAAGGAATATTTTATTATTATTTTTGGGGAGAGAGGCACTACAACAGGAAACTGAACTCCATAACAGGAGCATCCTAATCTTAAATTACTCCAGCCTCTTTCTATACGTTCCCTCTTGAAAACGCTAAAACCAATACGTTTCTCATTTTCTTACCTTGTTTTGCTAAAATAATCGTTATTATGTTAAATTCATTAAAAAAAAAACAGTTAAAAATTGAAGTAAACAGATACAAATACACGTTCAAAAGTACGAAACTAACACTTTCGTAGTTTTAAGCACTTACTTCTCCGATGGACATCGCTCTATCGAAAATTGCTTTAGAACCATTTCTGTAGAGAATTTAGTAAGTTTTCGAATGGTCGCCTTCCACTTACCAAGATTTGCCAACCGTTTTCATGTATTTGGAATTCCCCCGGATACTCAATCCCGAATTGCCTACCAGACAATTTCACATTTCAGAACCCATATATCACGAAAATAACGGCGATCCAATTTTGTAAATTTATATATATATATGTATATATATATATTCATTTACAAATCCTAAAATATGTTGGATAAATCGGGTCTGTTTCCAAAGACCACTTCACATTACTAGTGAAGTATCTGTAGTGATTATAACAGTGAATCAGCGCACGCGCATAACTCATTAGCTTTTCTATTGGCTATTCCTATGGGAAATTCTATTGGTTGTTGCTGGTAATAAAGTAACCTTTAACACTCAAGCCAATCCAACTCGCAAAAATTAATAGAATTAATTTGGAGAGTTATGATATTTTCTTGAGCGAGCGGAAACGCAAAGTACGTATGCCCATATTGCGAAAAAAATATAAAATACAAATATGTTATAGAACCACCGCTCAAAAAAATCGGCGAAGAGGCCCCTAAACTTCACAATTACCATTTATTTTTATAATATTAACCTTTTTATTATTAAATATTGCTTGCTGAAATATATTCTGCTTATTTTCATTTATAGGACAGCTGTTTTGGCAGAGTACTGTGATTATTTATTGAAAAATTCTCCTCTTTTAAAAGTGATTTTTAAGTGTTTATTTCTTTATATATGGACTGTAGGGGTCAAGAACAGATCACTGTTCTCCCAAACTTCAGGAAGAAGATGAAAATTAAATTTTATTTATTTATTGAGATGTCACAATGAAGCGATATGCTCTTTAGGTCAATGTGCGAACAAAGCTAACAATTATACAGCATTATACAAACATGTCTGACAAATATAAACAAAAAACAATGAATTTGGGAATATATTTCATAAAATAGTAATTTTGAACAGTCGGATTGAAAATGCAACAAAAATAAAGTTTTTAATTAAAAAATTAAACATGAAAATATATGTTATATTACCTATATATATATATATATATATATATATATATATATATATACAACTTGAAAACATGTAATTTTAAATCAATTATAATGTTAAATGCATTTAACTGTTAAATAAACAATAGTGTATTAAAAAAGTTGAAATTTCTTTTTAAGTATCAGATATTTTAATATATTGTCTATGTGTGTACTGTCCTCTGTAAGTAGTTGGTGTAAATCATTTGGTAAGTCAATGTTTTCTCTTTCTCTGCAGTCTGTAAGTAGGTGTTTAATTGTCAGTGGAACGTTGCAAATTGTACAATTCGGTTTGTCCTGTTTTGTCATTAAATATGAATGTGTCATGTGTGAATGTCCGATTCTTAGTCTAGGAAGGACGACTTCTTCTCGCCTTACATTCCGGATACTGCAACTCCAGGCTCCTATTGTCGGCTTAATCTCCCGTAGCTTGTTCTCTTGTGTGTATGTCCAGTCAGTTTGCCACTTGTTCATTATGTGTTGTTTTATGACATTATGTATGTCTTGTCGAGTCATGTCATAAACGTCTTGTGTTGATCGTCTCGTTGCTAATTTAGCTTCCTTATCTGCTTCAGTACTTCTTGAAATGTTGTCATGTCCAGGAATCCATACAAAAGTTATATAAATGTTGGTGTCCTGTAGATAGTATAGTTGTGAAAGTATGCTTGTGATTATAGGATGAGTACTGTAAATGTCCGATAGGGAAAGAAGAGAGCTTAGTGAGTCTGTGAAAATTATGATGTGTTTATTAGTATTTTTACTATGTGAAAGGGCCAAAAGAATTCCGTTTAGTTCTGCTGTGAATATGCTAGTGTTATTTGGTAATTTTGTGTGGTAATTTAATTAATGAAAATTAAAAGATCTAGAAAAGTAAAAGAATATAACGACTTTATATTAGAGCCTAACCTAACCAAGACAGAAAGAAGCCCAGGTGAGAGTTCTCAACTATCCGTTGCCCATGACAACGACTGGCCTTGTTTACCATCTCCACACAAACCTTCTCCAAGAATGGATTGCCAGTCTCCCGATGATGTAGATACAGAACCATCTACAAAACGCAACAAACAGACAACAAACTCACCAATACCATTACATAATAGATTCCAACCATTACAACAACTCTTAACAGAATCTTCTAAAGAAAATACGACAGACAAACCCTTTAAAATTCCACCAATATTTCTTTGCTCAGATGAAGACTACTTAAAAATTACAAATGATATCAAATCAAACGTTACTAATAATTTCGAAATTAAACAATGTAATCAAAAAATCAAAATTACACTCACCAGCATTGGAGATTTCAGGGATTTGACAAAATGTTATGATTTAAATAGTAAAAAATATTATACATACGTAAATCCCGAGGTAAAAACCTTTCAGTCATAATCCGAGGTGTTCCCTATTCACTCAGCGATACGGAAGTATTCGAATTTCTCTCAAATAAGGAATATCCGGTTGTGAGCGTCACAAGACTTCATAATCGAATGAGGGCCCCCACTCCGTTATGTGCAGTCGAATTAAAAAACGATGAAAAGGGCCAAACAATATTTAACCTCAAAGCACTCTACTACACTATCGTTACAGTTGAGCACCGAAAGCTATCAAATCGCGCAGTACAATGCGGAAGATGCTTGAGGGTAGGTCACACAAAAAATTATTGCAAGCTAGATCCACGATGCAGCCGTTGTGCAGGACCTCACTTGACAAACATTTGTACGGCCGATGATAATCTACTTAAGTGTGCTAATTGTGGGGAGAAGCACAGTGCGAAGTATCGCGGGTGTTCTGCGTTTAAAGGCAATTGTAAACATCGAACAATTCCCCAACCGTCAAACACAAACAGAACTGAAAAAAACCAACCCCCACAATATGTTCAAACATTTCGTCCACCAACAAAACCTACACCCATAATAAAGACTCACACCCTAATCAACTCTCAATACACTCATACCTCAGTACAATCAACACACTGTCCTCAGCCACCTAAAACCAATGCCTGGTTTGAACTTCGGCCTCTGGGTACACATTCTGCCCCTAGCTCTACTCCAAAACCTTCTTCTCCTACACAAACTCAAAATATTGACTCCAATAAACCAGACCTAGACTTAAGCTCTCTGATTACAACATTAATTAAACCAATAATACCTTACTTACAAAATCTCCTACTCAATTTCATACAAGACTTCTTCAAAAACAGCTATGGACAACCCTAATTACGGACATACTCAAAATCTGACAATCCTTAACTGGAACGCCAATGGGCTGAAAAAACGACAGACCTTATTCTCAAATTTCCTGAATAGATACCAAGTGGACATTGCTTGTGTGACAGAGACTCATCTCAAACGAACGACACATTACGAATAGGAGGATACATTTTATACAGACAGGACAGTGAAGAACGTTTTGGAGGAGTAGCTTTATGTATAAAGAGGGGTTTAAAACATTCCCACTTTTTCCTTCCCAGGCTGCTACATCTCGAAGCCGTCGGAGTTAAATTGACAACAAACAACAACAGAACAGTGAACATTATCTCAGCTTACCTTAGACCTCAACGGAGAGTAATACAAAACGACTTCGAACAGATCTTTACAGGAGAACCTACCTTACTGTTAGGGGACTTAAATAGCAAACATACTGATTGGAACTGCCTTGGAACTGCCGGACACAGAACTGTAATGGTACTAGACTTCAGACTGCAACGGAAAATCTTGGAATACACATTGAATCCCCAGACGAACCAACTTTCCATCCCACTCGACAAGGACATTTACCTGACATACTTGACATAGCTCTAATTCACAAACTCGACATTCCTATTTACTTCAAAACAATTATAGACTTAGACTCCGACCACCTCCCTGTGATTTGCACATTGGGAACACAAAGACAATACATAGAACCACTCCCTCGGCTAATAACTGGGAAGGTAAATTGGGAATTGTTCTCTCAAGAAATGTGTACATTCTCAATTCCAGCTACGTACAATAATAAGGAGGAAATAAATTCAACAATAGATTCATTCACTCAACACATATACACATCCATACAGAAAGCAACACTCACACAATTCACAGACAAACGGACAGGACTATCAAACAGCACACCACCACACATATTACAAATGATACGACAAAAAAACACTCTACGACACCGATGGCAGAGGACGAAAGACCCCGTTCTAAAAACTATAGTGAATAGACTATCTAGGCAAATTAGGTGGGAACTAGATCAAACCCGATTCGAAAATTATAAGAAATTTGCAGAAAGTCTTACTCCTGGTGATGCTAATTTGTGGAAAGAAACCAAAAGACTGACAGGACAGAAAACTGACATATTCTCACTGACCGATCAGACAGGGACAGCTAATACAGATGAAGAGAAATGCCAACTTCTGGCAAGACATTTTCACAGACAATTCACAAACGACTCTAAAACCAACAGAGACATAGACGTAACCGTAAATACTTACTTACAAACACCAATTACGACAGTGGAAAAAAACATCGACTTCATTACCCCCTACGTAAATACGATCATCGGGAAACTGCCAAATAGGAAATCTCCAGGAGACGATCTTATATCCAACGTCGTCCTCAAACATCTTCCACAGAAGAGTATCGCACTCATCACAAGCATATTTAATGCTTGTTTGAGATGGGGTTACTTCCCAAAAATGTGGAAAAATGCTATTGTGGTAGTGTTTCACAAGCCTGGAAAACCAAAGGAAGATCCCGACAGCTATCGACCAGTAAGCCTTCTAAATACAATGGCTAAAGTCTTCGAAAAATGCATTGAGAAGAGACTCCGCCGGCACTTAGAGGAGAACAAAATCATAACCCAACATCAATTTGGGTTCAAACCTCAACACTCAGCTGTCCACCAAATACAGAGGGTAGCTGAATTAATACTAAAGGGATTTGAGGAAAAAAAGTATTCAACAGCTGTTTTCTTAGATGTGAAGTCAGCATTCGACACAGTGTGGCACAAGGTTCAGTTTCTGTATAAACTCAAAAAAATTTGGCCACCATGCTATCTTGTGAATATTATTTCTTCGTTCCTCGACGAAAGAACATTGCAAGTACAAGTTAAAAACAGCATCAGTCGCAAAATAACCGTTTCTGCTGGTGTGCCACAAGGAGCAGTACTGAACCCTTTACTGTTTAACTTGTACTGTCACGACATCCCCGACCCTCAAACTGCCACGGTCGCTCTGTTTGCAGATGCCACGCTAATCATGAGCCAAGGAAATGATGTTCCAGGAACCATCGCAGACCTTCAGTCATCACTGGACACCATCACTAAGTGGTTCCAAAGGGTTGAAACTCCGGCTTAATCCATCGAAGACTGAAGCAAAGATTTTCACACTGAGGCACTTCGATGACAGGACTTTTCCTTGCTTGCGGATTGGACAGACCCGTGTTCCTTGGACTCCTAGAGACCAAAGTGTGCGCTACCTTGGCGTTCACTTCGACACTAGACTGACTTGGAGACTTCACATTAACTTCAAACTTCAATTGGCTCACACACGACTAAGACTACTCTATCCACTCTTAAACAAGAAAACACCACTTAGACACAAATGCGCAGTTCTACTGTACAAAACTCTATTACTTCCATTACTGACTTACGCATGCCAAGTTTGGTACAGTACCAGTAACACATACAGACGAAGACTTCAGACGTTTCAAAATAAAATTCTTCGAATTATTTTAAATGCACCTCCTTTTATACGAAACACACAAATCCACAGAGAGCTCGGGGTTGTCCACTCCGCAGAGCACATTGAAAAACTCACCCAAAGGCACTACGGAAAACTCTCAACAATAGAAGGAGCCGCCTACTTTCAGCTAGGAGAGAAGATTGCAACACGTCTAAAGCCGAGATGTTATCAAGATTTCTTTCATTTGCAATAATTCTTTTTTTTTTTTTTTTTTTTTTTTTTTTTTTTTTTTAATTCATTCTCAGTTTATTTTTATTTATTTATTAATTCCTATTTTGGTTTTGTTTTTATATTTATTTTGTTAATGTATTTTTTTCCTCCCTCAACCATTTGTATAAAATACTTTTGTGTATTGGTTCAAATAAATATTGATTGATTGATGATTTTCATTTATGTTTTACAAGCAAATAAAAGTTACCTAAGGGTAAATTAGAAACCATATTTCATAAATATAGTAGTAAAAAAAAGTTACTTTTAGTAGTGATTGCAGTGATTTTAAATACTTTTCATTACTAAATTAACTTTCGATTACTTTATTTATATAATATGGTTTCTAACCTTAGATAACCTGCAAAGAACCTGTAAGCTAATCCATATGACATATGGCATATGTACCAAAATCGGTGTTTAAAATCACGAGAGATACTTCAAAGTAACTGGATGTGGTCTTCGAAAACAGACCGAATAAATCTTGTAAACTGATTGATAGAACGGAAAATATTGTTTGATGTTATGAAGTATTAATTACAAATTCTGCGCAGAAAACACTGGGAATTATTAAATGGGATCTGTTTTCTATGTTACGTATTTATTCAAAAATTATAAAATAATATATCTTCTGATGAAAAATTAAACAACAATTGGGGGCTACAAGTTTTATTTATTAATGGAGGAGTGGATCAATACCAGGTTATTGGAAAGGCCGGAGGGTACAATAGCTAATGTGGTTAAAAGGTACAAATCTAGAAGATACACAAACATATTTTATGGAGGATGTTGATGTTATCTTTCTGTTTACAAGCATCCAGTGACAAAGGGGGGTAAGGGTCCTTTGTTTTTCCTTTGCGGATAAGGATTCTGTTAGGGCCGAACATGTATAAGAAATGGAGGGAAGGGTGGTGCCCTAGTCAGAGGGCAGACACGTGGTTTGGGGTCATCGAACCCAGGTTGGCCAAGGTCGCTACACGTGTACCGAGTCGGGTCGACGACCCTTCCACGTGGGGCCAACCCAGGCCTCCTTGGTCCCGCCCCCGTCAGGTTCATGGACCGTCCTCCGTGGGCTGGGTCCGCCCTTTCTGGGTTCCTGATCGGCGGGCGATATGCGGAAGGAAGATTTAGATCCGACAAAAGTCAAGAAATGGGATTCCTCTTCCAAAAGTATCCCTTCCAGAACACGAAGAACAACCCCCGGGGTGAGGATTTGGTCCACCAGATGACCTCGATCGATCTGAACCTCCGCAGTTCCTAGTGAGGTACCTCACTCCAGGATCCCAATATGGAGGTCTTCCCAAACACAAATCTTTTCAATAAATTAGCAAAATATCCCACTCCATTAAAATACACAAAAATATAGATTCCAAAACAATATCCTATCCAAAAGAAAAAAAAAAAAAAAACTGGGTTAAAACAAATAATTGCTAATATTTAAGATGTAACTTTTGCTGAAATTATTTCAAATTTGCTGGCCTTGTGTAGTGCAAAAAACCGATGTCAAGCTACCAAAGAAAATATAAATCATCTTCCTTGAAACTGAATGAAATGAGTTGCTCCCATTAAGATAGCCGCATTGAGGTTCAATAATTGGGCTGCCTTATTTGCTGATGTAACAAGATCACATATATTTTTTGTTTAATTTGTAATCTTTGTACATCGGCTGCTGAGGCCATTAGCACACGATCACACGTATTATCAACTTCTGGGTTTCTTTTGAATATGGCTTGTGATAAATTTACAGACAGCTAGCCAAAAAAAAAATAAAGAGAGAAAGGGAAGAGAGAGGGGGTCAACATTATTTGACATAGAAAAAGAGAGTTTGGTTGAGCAACTAAATTGTGTTGCAATAAAAATAAAAACATATAATGGTAAAATTATTTATACAAAAATAAAAAAAAAAAAAAATACTACTGATTATTGGAGTAAATATACCGAAAAGTTAAACTATAAAGAAATAAAATATAGATTATTCTTCAACCACATATGTGGCTCTGAGTTATGGCTACTTGGCTTTTTTTTTTGTTTGTGTGTTTAAAGGCGTATCAACATTAAGGCTATTAACGCCGGGCTACCTACAGGCTGCCATCCTTTTGTAATGCCAACAGCACGTGGTCGGTCACCCATTCAGGTACTGGCCACGCCCGACGTTGCTTAACTTCGATGATCTATGGGAACCGGTGCAACAGGTCTTGGCTTATTATAATTTTCTTTACACGTTCAGTGCCCACGACTCGCCATGCGTGCCAATTTATGGAATTCCCCAGTTGTCCCAACAAGCCTGGTGTTTCCAATCCCTATTGCCTAAAGATGTGGCGGGCGCAGAGGTCAGGTTTTGTTAATTTACGGGGGCGCAGTGAATGTGTTAACTAATGCAACCGTCTGCTGTGGAATGGTGCCTCTACAATGTATTATCTGCGTCAAGAATTTACGGGTGCGCAGTGAATGTGTTAACTAATGCAACCGTCTGCTGTGGAATGGTGCCTCTACAATGTATTATCTGCGTCAAGAATTTACGGGGGCGCAGCGAATGTGTTAACTAATGCAACCGTCTGCTGTGGAATGGTGCCTCTACAATGTATTATCTGCGTCAAGAATTTATCTGAACATTTCTTTATAAGTTATATACTTCTCTTAAACGGCTAGCTTCTCTTAGTTTTTTTTTTTTTTTTTTATTTCGCGCTTCTTTTCATCATGGGCGTATATAGAAAATAATTTCGGAGGGGGCTGGGAAAATTTCGGGGGGGGGGCTGAGACCATTTCCGGTGTATGGAATACTAACAATTTAGATCTTGGAAGAGTTTTAGCCAACTTAAACGCTATTACACCCAAAATAGAATATGTTTTATGAACTAAATGATCTTATTTAATTTATTTTTAAGGGTTTTATGAAATTTTTACCGATCAAATCAAAATTTCGGGGCGGGCTGCAGCCCCCTCAGCCCCTCTCTTATATACGCCCTTGCTTTTCATCGTTGTCTTCATAATGGATATTTGTGAAAAAGATTAGAAGCGTTTTTGTGAGCCGCTTGGAGTCAACGTCACCCCACGGGCGTATATAAGGGGGGTTTGAAATTTCGATTTAATCGGTGAAATCTGTCAATAAAAACTCAAAAATAAATTAAGTAAGATCACTTAGTTGAAAAAGAAATAACTTTTTTTGGGTGTGATAGCGTTTTAAGTGGCTAACTACTCTAAGTTCTAGGTTGTTGCTTCGAACAGCAATTCGATTGTAGGGATGGCTGCAAGTGAGATGAGAAGTGCTTAGTTTATGCATGTGTAGTTAGTAATATGTAAAACTATTCAGTGTAATACAGATTGTAGCATAACGATTTTATAAGTGATGGAAATGGGGGAAAAATGAGAAATTATTCAGTTACAAATAAAATGTTATAAATTCATTTTGCAGTTTTGATAAGAACAGTTCGCGTAAAAAAAAAGTCTTCAACATATACCCATGTAGGAAATCAAAACACACAAGTTTACACTAAAATATTTAACATTTTCCGGGACCCACTCCATCTTGGGGGATATTCCATACCTCCAAACCCTCCAGTGGGTTCCAGCCTTTTCGTGACTTCTGCATTAATCCTGAAAACTTATATATCTTCTTTTTTAGCAGTTTAAAGAAAATTTATGGTACTCGGATTGACTGTATGGATTTGTATTGATCAATAAAAGTTGACGGACATCGGCTGGAGTACCTAATAATGAAGAAAAATTATAGGTCTTCTCCAGGAATTCCAGCTCGTGAATTTTTTAAGGATTATTTGAATTTCAAAGTTGTATTGATGATATTGATAATTTCCTCTTGGAAGGGATGAGCCAACTCTGCTTCCATTGGCATAAGCCTCTTCATTCTTCCATTGTTAGCGCGTTTCCTCCCTCCATATAGGGAGCAAACGCGTTTATGACGTCAAAGAATATAACGTTATCCGGAAGTTCCGATGAGAAATGTTCACGTTTCAGGCCCCATAGTTCGCAAAAATGTATATATTTTTCAATTTTGGATATATTTTGACCTATTCTCGCTCTAACTGCCTCAAAAGAGGTCACATTTTGATGAAATTTGATATTCTATTTCAAGAGAAAGGTCAAGTTTGTTGAATCCGCCTGCCGGATAACGTTGTTGTTTTTTTTTTTTGTTTTTTTGATACTGTAAGTATAATATTAGGGGCAAGGTTAGCTCAGTGGTAGAGCACTAAGTTGGAGGACCTGAGTTCAAATCCCGAGCAAGCTCTAAAGATTTTTTCTTCTAGTGTCTTCGTTCATGGGTTGAATTCGGCCTCCCTGACCGTCCCTAGGCCAACCCAGCCTTTAATTTATTAATTAATGGGTACTTTGGTGCTAATGACTCTAGCAGTCGAAGCGGCAAGGGGGAAATCAGGCGGCCGGAGCATAGTACTGACCGCACTATCTCCCTAGTGTGCCGTATGGTCATGAATCAGATACCTCTACAGTATCTGCCCCTCAGAGCCCTCGTGGCCTGTTACGGGACTGATTTTTTTTTTGTAAGTATAATATTGCGGCGACTAAGATATTGCTTCGCTTTAAGATTCCATTTTACGTTTTTACATGTGTTTACATTTTTCACGATATATTTAGACAAAACATTAACTGGTTATATTCTACGCTACACAAATGGCACTAGGGATAAGAAGGGAAACCCTCTATGGCGACGCAGCTCATGCGTGTTCAGGGCCTCCGCAAGATGGGAGAACACAGAAGACAATACGTCAGGGACCCCTGGTAGGGGGCCCGGAGTAATTTTTTTACTAGCATTATAATTTGAAATAAAAAATGTATATAGGTACCTACCATTTTACATTCCGTTCAATTTAAAATGTATTTAAGGGAAATATAAGTTTTAAATAATTCCATTAAATTTGTTGGTAGTGTTAATGGAGTGAAAGGGGGGGGGGATCAAGCTGTTTGGACAGGGACCCGTAATTCCTCCTGGAAGGCTTTGTCCGTGTCTGAGTTTTTATTACAATATTGAATGAATTTATTTGAAAATATTTGAAGTTAGAGGGAGCAATTCTCTAAGCAGCAGTTCTCTAAACTAATATAAGTATGACAACTTATTTTGAAATATGCATGTAAAACAGACTAATGTATTAAATAGGTTACAACAAGTGTTGCTAAATTTCGGATAATGAATAATTTAATCTTTCCGCAATACTTTTGTTTTATTGGGTGATGTGATCAAAACGTAGTTGATTTTCTATTTGAACATCTATATTTGGCAGTTATAAGTTACTTTAAACGAAGGTACAACTACCCCCATAGTTATATCTCTGTTTTCCTGGACAGACAGTTGTGACTTCATTTTTGAAGACATAAAAAAGAAGCCAGAACAATTTCCGCTTAGGATACTGTCGCTTTAAGATTTTATTTTACATTTGTTTTTTATGCATATCATATATATATATATATATATATATATATATATATATATATATATAATTTATTTATATATATAATTTATTTATATATGTACGTATTAAAAACAACCTTGCTCTGCTCAGAGCACTACAAGGTATAAATAATTATTTGTATATATTTGTGTGTATATATATATATACAAATTACGAATAGTAAGCATAAAACTTTTTAATGACCAAGTTAATAAATACATAGTTAAACAAAAAAAAAACATAAAAAAAGAATTGGAATTAATTAATAAAATAAATGCTAATTACACTGACCAACAATGAATATGTTTCTGGCTTAAAAATACCCAATTATTATATATTTTCACCCCCTGAGTTCAAAAATCACCTAGAAAATGACCAATTAGCTCTTGTTTTCAAGATACAGTAACATGTCACCTTATACATGCTCAACTTTCACTTTGTTGAGAAATTTAGTTTTTGGATGTTGGTACACCTGTTAACTGACAAAACCAAACGTTGTACAGCTATTTTGAGGTTATATACTTAAGAAAGCCCTCCTCCACTCAATCAAATACGCTGAACACAAGTGGAAAATCTGTGGTGATCTAAAGGTCATCGCTAT
Source organism: Gonocerus acuteangulatus (assembly GCA_946811695.1). Classification (NCBI taxonomy): domain Eukaryota; kingdom Metazoa; phylum Arthropoda; class Insecta; order Hemiptera; family Coreidae; genus Gonocerus; species Gonocerus acuteangulatus. The sequence continues at coordinate 96,995,595 of OX328126.1, forward strand.
ACTTTTAGGAATGCAACTGGGGTATACTAAATACTGCTGCTTTTTATGTATGTGGGACAGTAGGGATAGGAAATCACATTACATTCAAACAGACTGGCCTGCAAGAAATCTTGGCCCTAGTGAAAAAAATGTTGTTGCCCTGCCTCTCGTCGACCCGAAGGATATATTTCTTCCACCGCTACATATAAAACTCGGTTTGATGAAAAACTTCTTCAAAGGCATGAACAAAGAAGGAGAGGTCTTTAGATATTTGAGGGAAAAATTTGCTTTCTTAAGTGATGCAAAAGATAAGGAAGGTGTTTTTGTTGGGCCACCAATTTGGGAGCTTGTGAAGGATCCTGCGTTTGACAGAGTTTTGGAGGGGATAGAAAAGGAAGCTTGGAATGTGTTCAAGGGAGTTATTAAAGGTTTTTTGGGGAACAAAAGAGAATATTACTATATTCAGTTGGTGAGGATACTTCTACAAAAATATCATGAACTTGGATGCAACATGTATCTCAAAATTCATTTTCTCCACTCTCATCTAGACTTTTTCCCTGCTATTCGTGGTGCGGTCAGTGATGAACATGGTGAGAGATTCCATCAGGATATTTCTGTAATGGAACAAAGATATCAGGGTCGTTGGAATGAATCAATGCTTGGAGATTACTGTTGGTGCGTGTGTAGGGATGCTCCGGAACTCACCTACAAGAGACAGGCCAAAAGAAAAATGAAATCCACATGGTGGTAATAATATCCAACCTGCCAAGTATTCTGCCATTAATTTTCAACTCTTAAAAAAAATTAAGTGCTATTTAATAAATCCAAATTAATTTATAATGTTGATAAACTTATGGTTTAAAATTTACAGATTTGCTTCATTTTGTTAACGTTATATATTTTGACCGATGGTGTATCACAGAAACTAGAGCTAATACAATTTTTTCATTGTCATTTTTGTTTTTTTTTCAACCCAAAATTAGTAAGATTTGACTCATGAAGTGAAGGAAACATTAAAAAAATATTTTTTTGTTGGCCAGTGTTATTTGAAAATAAATAAATTATTTTAGGAAACTAATTACTTTAAAACGAGTAAAAATATTAAATAAATTAAGCAGAAATTAATTATTTTTTCAATTTGAGTAATTAAATAACTAGTCTGTGTAATGCTGTGACTAGGCTTTTTATAAATATTTTCCTCAGTTCATCATGTATTTATATAAATACACATTTGCTTTTTTTTTAAGTCTTACGAGGAGACCCTTCAACTTTTGTCATTTAATCATCAAAATCACGATTATTACAATATTTATTCTTACTTTGGGTGATTAATTTTATTATTAATTTACATAATTTAATTTACGAAAGGTCAGTGGATTACAAGAGACAACATAAGGTTATAAAATTACAATAATATCAGTTTGTGTTTCTTATTCTTTGCAAATTTTATTTAATTTAATTTTTAAATTAAAAAAAATTAATTTTGAGGTGTTCGAATTGCTGCAAGACGTCATTGCAGTTCTTTCTTTTGTCTCCTAAGTTTTGTAATCCAATAACTTTTTCACGTGCTGCCTCCTGTTGCTATTGGCTCGAGTGGATAATTGACTAGTCGTTGGTATAGCTGACATGCTACAGTTGTCACTCTTTACTTGTAATTTCGAAAATGTGGTTTCGGATACTTCTACTGAACAACTTCCTGGTATTTCATTAAAAACCGGGGTTTTCTGCAGCTCCATGTACTGAACGAAATTTCACTTCCCAGTATTTTAAATTTATCTGTTTTTTTAGTCACTTTTAGTTTGATTTTCTTCTTCTTTTTGTTTACAGATTTTGGAAAATTTACATATTTTCGGAAATTTTGGCTTTGATCCCTGTAGTGTGCAAATAAATTCTGTACATTTACTGCGGTTCCCCCCTCCCTCCCCCTGAAAATATTACCTGATGATGACATACTGCTCAACTTACTTCAAGAACGGATATGTGCCTAACAGGTGAAGAAAGGATTCAATCGTTCGAATGGAAATCGTTGGAATGGTAGCTCCAAAGTATTTGTATCAACCCGTGTTGTAACAACAGTTTTTCCTGCTCCCACTCCGCTTAGGGTGGTTGTAACTATGGAGTGTTAGCCTCTGTTTAATCACACAGAATTGATTTAAATCTAACACACCGTAGTGTCTATTATGTAGTCACTACGTTTTAATATACAAGGCTCTTCAACATTACTCTCCATTTTAATTGTTTATGATGTGTTGAAGATAGTTTGCCATTGAGATGATATGAAGTGAAGGAATGGTTAGAACTCTGCTGAGACAAAAACGTCAGATCTTCAGAAAAATCTATATTTCAAAAATTTTTCCATTTCCTTTGGCAGTGTTTTTCAGTTAAAAAATAAATACACATAATTACAAACAAGAATAATCAAAACAGCACAAAAAATCATGCCAATAAATTATTTTTTAAAAAACACCTTGGCAATAGATTAAGAAACAATTTTTTAAGTAAACACAGGTTTTTATATGAAACAATTGATCACTTGTCTTATAGAAAAAGTATTTAAGAGAAAGTATAAAAATTAACAGGAGGACCAAAGTAAAACAGAATGCAGAGAAACATATAAGCAACAGTAAAATTGCAACAAAAAATATGAGCAAAAACAATTACAGAATTTTATTTTTATATTAAAAAAAAAAAAACTATTTATAAATTAGGTTCAATCAGAGGCTCATTATCAGTAAACTTTAGATACATCGGTGGTGAAGCTCTGATTTAATCATAGGTGACTCTCTTTGATTTCTAGGGGGGGGGGGATAATTTAGTATGGGCTTACCGCCGTGCCTGGGGGTGTAGAATCAGAGACTCGTTATCAGTAAACTTTAGATAAACCGGTGGTGAAGCTCTGATTTAGTCATAGGCGACTCTCTTTGATTTCTTGGGGGGGGGGGATAATTTAGTATGGGCTTACCGCCGTGCCTGTGGGTGTAGAATCAGTTTTTTTATAACCAGGTACCTGGAAATCATTAAGGAAGTATTTGATAAACTAAGAACATACATTAATTAGAACTTATTACTATTAATTTGCCTAAACGATTAATTTTTCTAACTTAACGGAAAAATATTGTGAATTATCATTTTGGAGGGCTAAGCCCTCTAAGCCCCCACCCTTTAGCCCCCACTGGATTTAGTAAATATACTTTGTAATGCGCTTAATAATCTTCTGTTATTGAGACCTTCAATTTTTACATTATTTTATTTTATTTTTATGTGCTTCGTTTTTGGACGATAAGTACACTTAGGTAAGTCTTCTAAGAAATCAGGAAGTTATTGCAAATTACCTTATTTGGATATGGGATTCATTTATTTTAAATTAAGGTATTTTAAGAATTCAAATGATAAAAAGAAATTTTCACTTTAAACTATTATGAGTATGAACTAATTCATGGTAAAAAAATGTAGTTTCATTAATCTGTCTTGAAGTTATGTAGTCTGTGAGAATGTGTTTTATTGTCAATTAAGTATTTCGATACGCCGTTAAACACGAAAAAAAAAATAAGTATTACAAATTTCACAATAACAACATAAATAGTAAATAACATCACTGTTTATTTTTATTAAATTCTAAAGTTACTGTTTCCTTTTTTATTTCATGAAGGTTCATGATTCTGAAGGATTGAAACAAGTTCAACAATCTAAGCTCATAAATGCTTTTAGTATTTTTTGAGGCTCAGCCCGAGGTTGTCGTGGACTCACCACTTCTTTGTCTTCATCTCACTTATATAATATCACTGAAGATGTTGCTAGCCACATAAACACTTTATACACAAGAATAAAAAAAGATCTTTCAATCCTTCAAAATCAAAAGACTCAACTAACCTTTAATTGCGTAAAATATTAATTGAATCATACGTTTGTTAAATATTAGATTGGTTAATGGTTAACTATAAATATTTTTAAAATTATTGTGTGATACATGAGGACTTATAATCTAATATATAAATAAATAATTTAGAATTGATATATATTTTTAATGTTTTATTTATTTGTTTATATTCTCTATTATTGTTTTATTGTAATATATGTATAATTTCCTCATTTATGAACAATTTGGTTGTTTACGTATTTTTGTCCTATGTGGTGTAGAGTTAAATATAATTGAAAGGAGTTTTATTTCATTGCAGATTGTTCATGTAATTACTCTGTTTATTTTTGCAACACTAAGTTGTCATAAGGTATAATCTTCCAATAAATAAAGTGGAAGGATTTTTCTCTAATCACCACACTACTATAAAACAATAAACACATTTTTGCATAATAAGCATTTTTTGCATAATAAATTCTTCAGGGCTCAGTCTTGGTATTTTAATAAAACTACATCTTCTCATAAAACTTATAGGTTTATTAACATATCACGACCGAACTCTGTGTATATCTACCTTCGCAATACCAACGGTCAATAAAATTATTTGGGGGCAACGAATAGGGCCCCCAACCCAAAACATTTATGATTTTTTTTTAAATTTTCTGTCAATGTTAAATTAGCGGAATGTAACGTTTACTACTACATGATCAGATCAGGTACTTTATAGAAGTGCTGTGCCAGGTGTAATCTTAAGTGCGGGGGAGGGGGGCCCTAAAGACAGTTTTGCGGGAGGGCCCGTCGAAAACTGTTACGCCACTGGATGGAGGCTTTTATTTAGAAAAAAAGAAAAGGCATCAGCCCTATCCTGACTAGTAATGGATAATAAATAATTTACGTTAAAATTTAAATAATAATAATTAAAAAATAAATATGATAATTATTGTGATAAATAGGTAGTTGTTATGGATAGTTAATATATTGATATTTAAAAATATATAATTTGTTGATAATAAAAAATGTATGAATAATTTTTAAACAAATTGTGTTATTATGTGTACAACAAAACAAAAGAAAATATGAATATGGATTTTGGTGTATTATTTTTGGTGAATTGTATTGAATGATATTTATATTTATGATAGGAATAGATAAGTTTTTTTAGATCATGAAATATTCTTGTCAATGTGGGGATAGTAAAGAAATTGGTGGAATGGCTGTGCTTATAGGACTGGATTTATACATATAAAATAAATGTAAGGTTTTTTAAATAGTGTAATTAATGTATAATTAGTATAAATTGATAATAATAATATATAAGTAATTTTAAGGTTTAATTTTTAGTTGTTTAAGAAATGTGCCAGGATGACAAGGCCTAGAATACAGTGTTTAATAAAAATGCTGATGGTTTTAATGTAATATACGTTTTTAAATTATATATATTTAATTCATATACAGCACTTAACACTCCGTGCCAAAGGGTCGTGGGTTTGATTCCCACTAGGGGTGGTGGCTTTTCTTTAGGAAAAAGAAAAGGCATCAGCCCTATCCTGGCTTGAAATTGGTGGTAGCCTATAGATAACCCGTCATAAAATTCTTAGTTAATAATAAATGGACGTTAAAATTTAAATAAATAAATAATTTATATATAAATATTGACGAAGGGTGATTATATTAATATAAATGATGAAAGTTAACACTTACTTATATAAGTATATAAAAAATGAAATCATAAAATTGTAAATTCATTATTTGTTTAATATACATCAATACATGAATGATACTATTTAATCTTGTAAATATTCTGAATTAATTATAAATGAACATTAAAATTTAAATAAATAAATAATCTTGTAAATAGCAAATATTATTTGAAATATGCTAATATTTGGTCTGATTTCTTCAATATTGAAATTTGTCTCCGATATTGATTTTTTTCTCTTAATTGAAATTATTCACTCTGGTTAAAAAAATATAATTTTTGTAATGATGCATTATAATTTACAGTTTATTCTAAAGAAAAGCCACCACCCCTAGTGGGAATCGAACCCACGACGACCTTTGGCTCAGAGTGTTAAGTGAACGCCTTAACACTCACGGCCATCGGTCCTCCGAATTAAAATATAATAAATGATAAAAATATTTCTTCAAATATGAGATTGATCTTGTTATAATATTTCAAACCTGAAAAACTGTTCAAATTAATTCACTCACTCACTGTTGGGCGCTACAGACCTGGGCCTCGAATTAATTAAAAATCCATTTAAAAAAATGGGGTTCAAATTAATTAAGAATCATTAACACGAGCACCATACGAATTAGTTCTTCCTCTCCGCATAGCCCCCGATGAAGGCTTGAATCTCAAGCCGAAAAATTGGCTAATATCACTATTTTTTTTTTTTTTTTTTTTTTTTTTTTGTTTATTTAAAATCTGTACAATTATAAGTAAAATAATTAATTGCGCTGGCCTAAGTATACATGTCAATGAATAGTATATGGAAGGAGCCAAACATTATCGGCACTTCCTAATATATCAAACAAATCTGTGCTGTTTTGACTGCTGTCATGGTAGCTGGTCACGGGGCCAAAGTCTCTTAAGCCTCCTGGGAAGGTCTTTAGGATGGGTCTGGGTGGAAAGGGATTGACCTCTAGGATTTGGGTGGGATGACAATTTGGAATGAAAGGTTAGGAATCGGGATTTGGCGAGGTCGTTTACGAAAGGAATATTAAGGTCGTTGTGTAGGGTTTTGTTGGAGACATAAAAGGGAGCATTGACTATTCTACGAAGGACTTTGGATTGGAATGCTTGTATTCGTTGTATGTTTGAGTGTTTTGCTGTTCCCCATAATTCGAGTCCGTAAGTCCAGATAGGTCTGATTATAGTTTTGTATATAGTAAGTTTGTTTTGTGTCGTAAGCTTTGAAGTAGATCCAAGTAGTCGTCGTAGGAGTCCAAATCTCCTGTTCAGCTCTTGTCTTTTCAGTCGTGTATGTGGCTTCCATGTGAGTCTGCTGTCTAGTAGAAGTCCCAGGTAACGTACTTCATTCGATTCTGGGAGTTGACGTCTGCAAATGAATACAGGAGGGCAGGCGCTCCTATTAAGAGTGAATGTAACTTGAAAGCATTTTTCGGAGTTCACTTTAATTTTCCACAAGTTGCACCATTTTTTTATCTAAAACTATCTGTTACCCGGCTTTCCATGCTACACCCACTTTCTGCATATAGAAAAGCCTAAATAAATTAGAAACCAAATATGTAATATTAAAATCTAATAACACAAAACTGTAACTGTTTGGGTTCACAGTTTCGAACCCGTGACTTCCGAACTGTAAGTCCCAGACGATTTTAACCAAGCCTATGTCACTCCCCGGATCAAGACCTACATGTGTGCCAAGTTTGTTCAAAATCTGTCAAACGGTCTGGATTTGTATACGGAACAAACAGACGTACTTCGGTTTTTTTGGTCTGGGTATCAAATTGTCGCCTGCAGACTATCCCCGTGAAAAAGGAGGGTTCCGTTCGTCTGACACTGCGCCGCAATTTTGTTTTCGAAGTTTATTTATTTATTTTTTTATTTTTTTATTTTTTTTTTATTTTTTATTTTTTTTTATAAGGCACTTCAACCACTAAGGTCATTGGTGTGTATTACTCCTTAAGTTAAGTTTCGGCTACTGTTTAGTAACCTTTTTCAGCTAAAAGATAAAACACAAATGCAGAATTTATAAACAGAATAATTAAAGCAATAAAGAACTATGGCAGATCTAAAAATACAAATCAGTAGGAAGATTGAAAACCAAGCAAAGAAGATTTAACCACATATTTACATAGTATATGTGTATGAATGTATACAGAATGCCGCGTGGTCAGCGATCAGTGATCTTCGGTTTGCAAAGATGAAATAAACTGGACATGGGCGTATATAGAAAATAATTTCGGAGGGGGGGCTGACACCATTTCCGGTGTATGGAATACTAACAATTTAGATCTTGGAAGAGTTTTAGCCAACTTAAACGGTATTACACCCAAAATAGAATATTTTTTATGAACTAAATGATCTTATTTAATTTATTTTTAAGGGTTTTATAGAATTTTTACCGATCAAATCAAAATTTCGGGGGGCTGCAGCCCCCCCCTTTATATACGCCCATGAAAAATTCGTTGATTTTTTTTTTTTTTTTTTAGGTTTCCTGAATGGCTATTGGAGAAACAAATATTAATTTCCTCATACACTTTATAGCAGAAAATACTAGGCCAATAATCCCCTAGGCAGAAGGAAAATTGGATGGGTTTAAATGGATTTAGATTGATTGAAATACAAATATAAAGGAGATTGTTGAGGTACAGCAAGAGGTCAGTACTATGTGGATGGGCGGGGGGGGGGGGGGAGGTGGAGGGAAGAATCAATATACCAGGAGGTAGCGACATCTTGGCGGCTATAGACGCAACCATAGTACTCCTCGACCACCTCACGTACTCCTTACTCGTCTCTCTCTCTCTCTCTCTCTCTCTCCTCCACCTCCACAACAACAACCTACCTCCCTTAAAGCCTCTAGATTGTAGGCACTCAACCCCACAATCTTACTGTTGAGAATCTTCTGAAGCCCACTCGAAACGGAGTCTCTCTTCCACACTCAACCTCTGCCTCTCTCCCCCTCTCTCTCTGTCTCTCTCTCTCTCACACAAACACGCACTCCCTCATTTTACTCCCTTTCCCTCACTGTACTTCTCTTACACGTTCTCCTTCCCCTCGACAACCACAACCGGCCTCCCTTAAAGAGTCCAACTTGTAGGAACTTCCTGCAGCCCACTCAAAACTGAGTACACTTATCTGTCTCTACCTCAACTCACTTGCTGCCCCTCACTTTTATACTCTCTGTCCTTCCACACTCGACAACCACAACCGGTCTCGCTTACAGCCTCCACAGAGAGTACCTCCTCAATCCCACAACCTTACAGTCCAACTGTTGGGTCTCTCTCTCTCTCCCACACTCACAAGCTCCCTCATCTTACCCCCTCCCCACCACTGTACCTCTCTTATTCGGTCTCCCTCCCTCTCGACAACCACAACTGGCCTCCCTTAGAGCCCCCACAAGTGTTACTGCCTCAACCCCACTATCTTACAGTCCAACTGTTAAGAGGTTTATCTAGCCCGCTCGAAACGGAGTACACACTGTCTCTCCCTCAACTCACTTTTCCTCTCGTACTCTGTCCTTCCACACTCGACAAACACAACCGGTCTCCCTTACAGCCTCCACAGATGGTACTCTCTCAACCCCACGATCTTACAGTCCAACTGTTAAGAGGTTTTTCCATTCCATTCAAAACTGAGTACTCTTATCTCTCTCTCTTATCTCACTCGCTGCCCATCACTTTTCCTTTCTCACTCTCTTTCTCTTCCACTTCGACAAAGGCAATCTGCCTCTTTTACAACCTCCAAAGATGGTACTACCCTCAAATCCTCTATCTTACAGTTCAACGGTTGAGAATCTTCAATACACTCAAAACGAAGACATTCATCTCTCTATCTATCTATTTCAAACCCACTCACTCTATCTCTCTAACAAAACACCCCTCTACAGGTGGTGGTGCTCCCTCAACCACACTATCTAACAGACCAACTGTTAATAATCCTCACCAATCTTCTTATATCGGCTTACAATAATTGATCTAGTTCTAGAAAGTTTCTCAAACTCAAACAAACAAAATATAGAAAGAATTCCTTTAACAATAAAATATTTTTATCAAACAAATCGTTTTCATTACATAAACTTACAGCAGAACTTAATTAAAGGGCACGTACCTCTTCCTGATCAGATGGAGTAAGACATCCTCAGGAATTGAAAATTAATTTTAAGCAGTAAATTTCCAAAACTGACTTTCGCAGCAACAGACCGATCTCATTAACCACTTATATTTTCAAAGTAATCGAAGGAATGTCCAGTAAATTCCTGTTCTTGAAAAGAACCACTTACAGTCTGGGATTTAGTTCGGTTTTACAAAAATCATTCAGCCTTCGATGAAAATCAATACTTCAGGCTATAAGGCCGAAGTAAATGGTGTCCCACAGGGGTGTGTTCTGAGTTCTATCAGCATAATTTTTTATAAAACTTTTATTTGAATTTTTACAAATATAGTGGCATATTAAACAAAAATATTAATGTTCTCTCGTCGTCAGCCTCTCCAAGGCAAGGAAGAAGGCGGTTACTGAAGCACGTCTGACTAAACCTTTATTTCTCCAGTATTTGTCATATAAATAAAACCCAATTATAATTATATGTACGTGTGCATGATCGTCTGTTCGCGCTCTATCATCTACGAAAATGATGAGAGTTTGATTACATTTGCCAAAAAACCGCCAGCAAGAAAACCATTACTTTTCAAAATTCAAAAAAATGATAAAAATAGTTTGTTCAATTAATGAAATTTACACATGAAATTTAGAGCAAACTAAAAAAAAAAAGTATTGTTGACAAAAACAATAGTTTCCACTTCAAAATCTAATAGCTTTTTTCAACACATTGGCATAAAATATTTCTTGCTCAATGCCACCAACTCACTCTCGCACTAGTATTTCTAAATAAGTAAAGATGGAATGGTTGGGATTCGGCTAAATAAACCTCAATATGATTTTGTTTTAAAAAATCTATATTTCGGACGTTTCGGCTACTCATTGGTAGCCTTCGTCAGCTAAAATGACAAAAAAAGGAAATTAATACAAAAACAAAAAAAATTATGATTGTGATAGGTAACAGAGCTATAGATACAATTAACTTATAAAAGAACATATCGTCTTAAATTCTTAGAATGAAAAAGTGAATAGGTACAATAATTGATTTTAATAGTAATTAGTAACTTTAATTGATTTTACAAAGAAATAAGAAGCTACATACCAATGACAAATATAGTAGCTAATAGTAACATTAATTAATTTTACAAAGAAATATGTACTAAATCCGACAAGGGAAACACGACCGTCATCATTGACAGAACAGAATACAACGAACCAATACATACTTACCCATCCCTAAGGACATTACGAAAATACAGGAACGAAAATTCAACGAACACATTCACAAACTTTTTAACTCTAACGAAATCGACAAATCCACTAAGTCCTTCTTAATTTCCCACAATTCCCTCCCACCGCGTGCCTATGGCCTCCCCAAAATCCACAAACCTGGTAATCCCCTTCGTCCCATCATTGCTAATATAGATTCTCCCTCTTCCAGTCTCAGTAAATTTCTTCTTCCCTCATTACAAATACTTAGCCATAATAATCCCTATGATATAAAAAATTCCTTTGACCTAATTTCTAAATTATCCAACCTAACCATTCCCCACGGCCACATTTTAGTTTCCATTGATGCCACAACCTTATTCACTAACGTCCCACTAGCCAAAACGCTAGAAATAATCGAAAACCATTGGCCCACCCCACACCTCCATAGCCCTCTATCCTTTGATTTGTTTATAGAAAGTCTAAAACTTTGTGTTAACAGCGGTATTTTTAAATATGATGGGAAATTCTATAAACAAATTGAAGGTCTAGCCATGGGTAACTGTCTTGCACCCGATTTATCCTCAATCCTTCTCAATGTTCTTCTCAACTCCCTCGTCCCACAGTTTCCCCATGACATCTCATTCATCTGCAAATACGTAGATGATCTTTTGCTGATGATTAACCCAAACAGACTAACAGACATACTTACCTGTTTCAATTCCTTTTACCCTAGGCTTCAATTTACAGTCGAAATAGAACAGGACAGACAGCTCCCATACTTGGACATCTTACTAATTAGACAGACTGACGGTAATATTATTACTGACTGGTACACCAAACCCACGTACTCGGGACGGTTACTTAATTTTCATTCATCCCATCCTTACCACCTCAAGATTAATGTAGCCCGAAATCTCCTCCGCCGAGTCCTCTCTCTATCCCATGCTTCCTTCCACAATAAAAATATTAATATCGCCTCAGATATATTGGCACGCAACCAATTTCCCCCCAACCTCATAAAATCCCTTGTTAAAATAGCAAAATCCCAACCTCCCAACACTGTCTCCCCCAATTCGTCCCTAACTCCCAGTTACCAAATGTTCCGATCTCTACCATTTACACCTGGACTGACTGATAAACTTACAAAGACAATAAAAAAATCCCACCCTTCCCTAAATTTTGGTTTGAAAACTACCAACAAACTCAAAACCCTCTACACCAAACTCAAAGATCCCATCCCTTTTGAACAAACCACCCGTTGTGTTTACCAAGTCCCTTGTCAAACCCCTTCCTGTAATGGTGTATACATAGGAGAAACCATAAATGACATTCACTCACGTCTTACACAACATAAACGAACCATCACTAATAAAGAAATAGATAAATCTGCACTTGCAAAACACGCCATTACACAAAAACACACTTTTAACTTCGACGACACGAAAATTCTTGCTACACAACGAAACAAAAAAAGACTACAGATCTCGGAATGTGTACACATAAACTTAAACAAAAACAATATAAACTACAAAACTGACCAACAAGGCATTTCTCCTATGTACGCTAATATTTTCCAAATACTCTCCCGACCTCCCACCTAGATTTTTACCATGCCCCTTGGGTATCCTTCCATTAACACCTTTTTCTCCTTTCCTGTCATAAATATGTCATAAACATGCCTTTTGATCCTTACCGACATGTCATAAACATGCTTTTTGATCCTTACCGACATTTCCCCCACCACCTGCTGTTTCCACTTACTTATACCCCAGTAGATTTCTTTTTTTCCTTAGACACTCTACAATGGTTACTTAATTGTCAACCTTGGTCTTCCTCTGCCGCTCGGCATTTCTATTGGTATGTAGTATCTTTTTTCTTTATAAAATTAATTAATGTTACTATTAGCTACTATATTTGTCATTGGTATGTAGCTTCTTATTTCTTTGTAAAATCAATTAAAGTTACTAATTACTATTAAAATCAATTATTGTACCTATTCACTTTTTCATTCTAAGAATTTAAGACGATATGTTCTTTTATAAGTTAATTGTATTTATAGCTCTGTTACCTATCACAATCATAATTTTTTTTGTTTTTGTATTAATTTCCTTTTTTTGTCATTTTAGCTGACGAAGGCTACCAATGAGTAGCCGAAACGTCCGAAATATAGATTTTTTAAAACAAAATCATATTGAGGTTTATTTAGCCGAATCCCAACCATTCCATCTTTACTTATTTAGAAATACTAGTGCGAGAGTGAGTTGGTGGCATTGAGCAAGAAATATTTTATGCCAATGTGTTGAAAAAAGCTATTAGATTTTGAAGAGGAAACTATTGTTTTTGTCAACAATACTTTTTTTTTTTAGTTTGCTCTAAATTTCATGTGTAAATTTCATTAATTGAACAAACTATTTTTATCATTTTTTTGAATTTTGAAAAGTAATGGTTTTCTTGCTGGCGGTTTTTTGGCAAATGTAATCAAACTCTCATCATTTTCGTAGATGATAGAGCGCGAACAGACGATCATGCACACGTACATATAATTATAATTGGGTTTTATTTATATGACAAATACTGGAGAAATAAAGGTTTAGTCAGACGTGCTTCAGTAACCGCCTTCTTCCTTGCCTTGGAGAGGCTGACGACGAGAGAACATTAATATTTTTGTTTAATATGCCACTATATTTGTAAAAATTCAAATAAAAGTTTTATAAAAAATTATGCTGATAGAACTCAGAACACACCCCTGTGGGACACCATTTACTTCGGCCTTATAGCCTGAAGTATTGATTTTCATCGAAGGCTGAATGATTTTTGTAAAACCGAACTAAATCCCAGACTGTAAGTGGTTCTTTTCAAGAACAGGAATTTACTGGACATTCCTTCGATTACTTTGAAAATATAAGTGGTTAATGAGATCGGTCTGTTGCTGCGAAAGTCAGTTTTGGAAATTTACTGCTTAAAATTAATTTTCAATTCCTGAGGATGTCTTACTCCATCTGATCAGGAAGAGGTACGTGCCCTTTAATTAAGTTCTGCTGTAAGTTTATGTAATGAAAACGATTTGTTTGATAAAAATATTTTATTGTTAAAGGAATTCTTTCTATATTTTGTTTGTTTGAGTTTGAGAAACTTTCTAGAACTAGATCAATTATTGTAAGCCGATATAAGAAGATTGGTGAGGATTATTAACAGTTGGTCTGTTAGATAGTGTGGTTGAGGGAGCACCACCACCTGTAGAGGGGTGTTTTGTTAGAGAGATAGAGTGAGTGGGTTTGAAATAGATAGATAGAGAGATGAATGTCTTCGTTTTGAGTGTATTGAAGATTCTCAACCGTTGAACTGTAAGATAGAGGATTTGAGGGTAGTACCATCTTTGGAGGTTGTAAAAGAGGCAGATTGCCTTTGTCGAAGTGGAAGAGAAAGAGAGTGAGAAAGGAAAAGTGATGGGCAGCGAGTGAGATAAGAGAGAGAGATAAGAGTACTCAGTTTTGAATGGAATGGAAAAACCTCTTAACAGTTGGACTGTAAGATCGTGGGGTTGAGAGAGTACCATCTGTGGAGGCTGTAAGGGAGACCGGTTGTGTTTGTCGAGTGTGGAAGGACAGAGTACGAGAGGAAAAGTGAGTTGAGGGAGAGACAGTGTGTACTCCGTTTCGAGCGGGCTAGATAAACCTCTTAACAGTTGGACTGTAAGATAGTGGGGTTGAGGCAGTAACACTTGTGGGGGCTCTAAGGGAGGCCAGTTGTGGTTGTCGAGAGGGAGGGAGACCGAATAAGAGAGGTACAGTGGTGGGGAGGGGGTAAGATGAGGGAGCTTGTGAGTGTGGGAGAGAGAGAGAGACCCAACAGTTGGACTGTAAGGTTGTGGGATTGAGGAGGTACTCTCTGTGGAGGCTGTCATAATTTTTTTTGTTTTTGTATTAATTTCCTTTTTTTTTCATTTTAGCTGACGAAGGCTACCAATGAGTAGCCGAAACGTCCGAAATATAGATTTTTTAAAACAAAATCATATTGAGGTTTATTTAGCCGAATCCCAACCATTCCATCTTTACTTATCACCTCGACGGCTAACTATCTAATCATCATGATAGTATTTCTAAAGTGGCACAACTGAAAAAATAAAAAAACTCAACAGAAAATACACCATTTTTGCCTATGTAGGGGGAATAGCATTAAGACAGGAAGGGTGACACAAGTGCCCACTGGTATACAAGCTCTGAACCTATATAAAGAGATATTTACCATGTATTTAATAGTCATAACTGATAAACACAGATTTTTGAGTTGTGTCACTTTAGAAATACTTGTGCGATATGCCGAAATTGTCTGATTGCAGATGATAGGCCCACAAAATACCACAAAAAAAACAACCAAACAACATGTTATTAATTAAAATCTAGAAAATTGAATAGCAATAATGTTGAGCAACAATACGACGAAATACCAATAAATGAAGTTGTTTTCTACCTTTTGACAAAACGAGGAATTCAGATTGCCTCTTGCTGTCTACATGGAGAATAATTGAATTTGTTTCATGTTTTCATTGAGATTGTAGTAATGTTTGTTAGCTATTGTCACGGACAAATCCCTCTCCAAAGGTGTAATTCCATTACCAAACCCTTTCTCTTCTTGGTCATTGGATAACCTTCCCAGTCCAATCTAACAAATTGGCTACAACAATAATCAATGCATTTACCTTCTCTGGGGGTTGACCAATGTCTACTCTCTCTCTCTCTCTCTCTCTCTCTCTCTCTCTCTCTCTCTCTCTCTCTCTCTCTCTCCCCCCCCCCTCTCTCTCTCTCTCTCTTTCTCTGCATATATATATATATATATATATATGTATATATACTAGCTGTTGTCCGGCGTACCATGCTAAACCTACGTTCTGCATCTTGAAAAGCAAAAATAAATTAAAAACCAAATAAGTAATATTAAAATCTAATAACGCAAATCTGTCCTAGACGATTTTAACTTAGCCAATGACTCCGCCCAAATCAAGACCTATCAGTGTTAGACATTGATTAGTCTAATCAAAATCGGTCGAACTGTGTGGATTTGTGTAAGGAGCGAACAGACAGCTGGTAGACGTTTTTGATAAAGCCCACGACACTCCCCGTATCAAGACCTACCTTTGTGTAAAGTTTGGTAAAAATTTGTCAAACGGTGTGGATTTGTATAAGGAACAAACAGACAGCTGATAGACGTTTTTGACAAAGCCCACGACACTCCCCGTATCAAGACCTACCTTTGTGTAAAGTTTGGTAAAAATTTGTCAAACGGTGTGGATTTGTATAAGGAACAAACAGACAGCTGATAGACGTTTTTGACAAAGCCCACGACACTCCCCGTATCAAGACCTACCTTTGTGTAAAGTTTGGTAAAAATTTGTCAAACGGTGTGGATTTGTATAAGGAACAAACAGACAGCTGATAGACTTTTTGACAAAGCCCACGACACTCCCCGTATCAAGACCTACCTTTGTGTAAAGTTTGGTAAAAATTTGTCAAACGGTGTGGATTTGTATAAGGAACAAACAGACAGCTGATAGACTTTTTGACAAAGCCCACGACACTCCCCGTATCAAGACCTACCTTTGTGTAAAGTTTGGTAAAAATTTGTCAAACGGTGTGGATTTGTATAAGGAACAAACATACATACAAACAGCTGATAGACGTTTTTGACCTAGCCTGCAAGACTTCCCGGATCAAGGACCTACCAGAGTTCCAAGTTTGGTCAAAATCTTGTTTTGTGATAATACCAACCAAGGTGAGGAATAACCCTTCAAAGCTATTGAAATGTTTTTAATTGTCTTCATGAGTAATTTGACTTGGTTCCTTTTAGGAATCATTTTTTTTGATTTTATGACGTTTTAAATGTAACTTTAATTATTGACAGGACATGATCTCCTGAAGATGGACGACTAGTCCGAAACGTTGTGATGGTAGAATTAAAGTATGCTGTACAGCTTTGAAGGGTTATTCCTCACCTTGGTTGGTATGATTAATTAAAGTATGCTGTACAGCTGTGAAGGGTTATTCCTCACCTTGGTTGGTATGAT
This sequence comes from Gonocerus acuteangulatus, assembly GCA_946811695.1. Taxonomy (NCBI): domain Eukaryota; kingdom Metazoa; phylum Arthropoda; class Insecta; order Hemiptera; family Coreidae; genus Gonocerus; species Gonocerus acuteangulatus. The sequence continues at coordinate 97,012,488 of OX328126.1, forward strand.
TAATTAAAGTATGCTGTACAGCTGTGAAGGGTTATTCCTCACCTTGGTTGGTATGATTAATTAAAGTATGCTGTACAGCTGTGAAGGGTTATTCCTCACCTTGGTTGGTATGATTAATTAAAGTATGCTGTACAGCTGTGAAGGGTTATTCCTCACCTTGGTTGGTATGATTAATTAAAGTATGCTGTACAGCTGTGAAGGGTTATTCCTCACCTTGGTTGGTATGATTAATTAAAGTATGCTGTACAGCTGTGAAGGGTTATTCCTCACCTTGGTTGGTATGATTAATTAAAGTATGCTGTACAGCTGTGAAGGGTTATTCCTCACCTTGGTTGGTATGATTAATTAAAGTATGCTGTACAGCTGTGAAGGGTTATTCCTCACCTTGGTTGGTATGATTAATTAAAGTATGCTGTACAGCTGTGAAGGGTTATTCCTCACCTTGGTTGGTATGATTAATTAAAGTATGCTGTACAGCTGTGAAGGGTTATTCCTCACCTTGGTTGGTATGATTAATTAAAGTATGCTGTACAGCTGTGAAGGGTTATTCCTCACCTTGGTTGGTATTATTAATTAAAGTATGTTGTACAGCTGTGAAGGGTTATTCCTCACCTTGGTTGGTATGATTAATTAAAGTATGTTGTACAGCTGTGAATGGTTATTCCTCACCTTGGTTGGTATGATTAATTAATACCCTTCATCTAGTCATCAAAATCGTTTTGTGATTTTCTCCAAAACGAAGCAAAAACGAGCAAATCTCTAAAGGACTTTTTGTCTTAGTTTTTCTGTCCCTTACACGCTTCTGAAGTTTAGCCATTTAAATTCGGTACACCCTGTACATATATAATTCTTGTGTTTTCCTTACAGGGCGTAATCTTTGACCGAATGGATGAATGAAATAAATACTTTAATTTAACCTAAAAATATAACAAAACAAAAGCAGAAAGAACGAATACAAATATTATTAAAAAAGCCTTGAATAATAAAATAAAACATAATTACTTATGTACATAGATTGGTAAAAATGCAGTTTCCAGCCCTCCAAACCGATTCTTTCAAACTTTGCACAATAACGTATTTTGATGCACTAAACGCGAATACGATAAAAAAAAAAAAAACGTCGGATTTAACTAGGAAAGAAGTTATTAAGCACTTAAGTTCACTGTTGTGCAGGTTATGAGAGCTAATGTAAGCAACTAAATTTGTCAACATACGCATGCGCGGGTATAGAAAAGTTCGTAATAAGGAAGATTAATTGAAATTTACCAAAAATTATCGAAATTCATCAGCAGTTATTTATTTACAATCATTTTTTTAAATAATGAAACACTCTTCACATTTCTTGTTTCGTTCATGAAAAGTATTATATATCAGAAATCCCTTAATAATTAGCTAATGCCTTTATAATAGCAGAAGAATGTCTAGGACGAATGATTAGGAATGCAGAAGAATGTCTAGGAATGCAGAAGAATGTCTAGGGCGATTTTAAGGGCAAACATGCTATGCGTCTCCGCTCGCTCCGCTCGCTCAAGAAGATTACAAAACCCCAGTCAATCCAACTCGCTAAAATTAATAGAATTCTATTAATTTTAGCGAGTTGGATTGACTGGGGTTTTGTTATTTTCTTGAGCGAGCGGAAACGCATAGCACGTATGCCCTTAAGCGAAAGGTGACGACGGGTGAGAATGCCCTTAAAATTAACAATATCTTTGAATAAATAGTTTCTGAACATTTCAAATGAGAGTTCTCTGTTTCCCAATGTTACGTATCTGCGCATGCGCATGTTTACAAATACGCTGATGAAGCCTAGTTTTATAACCTTCCTAACTTTAGTGCTTAATATTATATTCTATTAATTTTAGCGAGTTGGATTGACAGGGGTTTTGTTATCTTTTTGAGCGAGCGTAGCGAGCGGAAACGCATAGCATGTGTGCCTTAAAGTCGTCATTTATGCCTTAAAGTCGTCACAAATTTAATTGTTTACATTAGCTCTCATAACCTGCACAACAGTGAACTTATGTGCTTAATAACTTCTTTCCTAGTTAAATCCGACGTTTTTTTTTATCGTATTCGTGTTTAGTGCATCAAAATACGTTATTGTGCAAAGTTTGAACGAAATCGGTTTGGAGGGCTGGAAACTGCATTTTTACCCATAGATTATAATATTAAAAATAAGATAGTGATTACGGAGGGATTGTAGAATACTGGAGGAAGAAGAGGAATAGGGGTTGGAGGAATGATGAAACAATATTCAGAGGGGGATGAGAATATAATTAGATAGTTCAACAAAAACTAATAAATAATTAAATAAATATTAAAAAAATGGGGGCTATAAAAGGAAATGAATAATAAATAAAGGAATAAACAAGAGCAAAAAAAAATATATATTAATAAATATTCTTCTAAAATATAAATAAATATTCTTCAGCTAGGCAACCGTTCTATAACCTTATAATTCAATTATTTTTAAAAACTCTTTACAATTGTAATAAACATGAAAATCCTGAAGTCCTCTCCCGACCCATCCTCACTCCACCAAGTAGACAGCAGGGATGGGGCGATAGTCGATAGTTACTATCGATATATCGATAGCTCATGACTCGATAACACCTATCGAGCCATCGACCTAGTCATTAGCTATCGATAATTTTTTTTACTTTTTTTCTAGAATTGAATTTCTCAGCATCTGGAGGGCTGTGTTATTAAATACTGACACGTCTGGCGAATTAAATACTGAAAAATAACCGTCTGGTGAATACAACCAACTACATAATGTAGCCAGAAAATACCTTTGTGTTCCAGGCTCGCCTGTAGCCTTAGAACGTGTATATTTTATCAGTAGCCTCAGAAAACCCATTTCCGAGCAGCGGACTAGACTGAGCCTCAGAAAACCCATTTCCGAGCAGCGGACTAGACTCAGCCTCAGAAAACCCATTTCCGAGCAGCGGACTAGACTCAGCCTCACAAAACCCATTTCCGAGCAGCGGACTAGACTCAGCCTCAGAAAACCCATTTCCGAGCAGCGGACTAGACTCAGCCTCAGAAAACCCATTTCCGAGCAGCGGACTAGACTCAGCCTCAGAAAACCCATTTCCGAGCAGCGGACTAGACTCAGCCTCAGAAAACCCATTTCCGAGCAGCGGACTAGACTCAGCCAAAGAAAAGCGGAAATGATGATTTTACTTTCTGGAAATATGCGGCTCAAGGAGCACGGTTTGAAATAACAGCACTTTTTTGAATCTCTTGAAATTTTTTTCTCTAGAAATGCTTTTTATAAATTCAAATAAATCCGTTTTAAACCTTGGAGTAATCTTGTAAATACAGTATAACCTCCATTATCCGGGGAAATGACGGGGAGGGTGGTCCACGGATAATCGAAAACCCCGGATAATCGAAACACAATATTTTATTGACTAATTGTGCTGGATTATAAGGTTATAAAGAAAAACTGTATACAAGATGTCATGTAAACCTTCTTATTTGCATAGAGAAATGTGTATATAAACGTTTTATTAATTAATAATTTGTATAAGTGCAAAAATAAACTCAAGATCAAATTAAATTTTTTTGTCGAGAAAGTCAGTAATATTTCGTCGTTTTTTGATACATAATTATTTTCTCATATCTGTTCTGATTCGAAGATAATTCTGCTGAAATCGGGATTCGTATCTACTCGAGTGAAGAGTTAAAGCCCAACTGAGGAAATATTTCCTTGGTATGCTAACAGCCCAGTAGGGGATTCATAGAAAGACGGGTAAACGTTTCAGTTCCAAGAATATGAAATAAATTGAGATGTTTCCAGAAATATGGAATATACTTACTAGAACTTACATCACATTCTTCCGAAAACAGCGTTGTTTTTCCAATCATTAGTTTACAATGTCTGAAATTAATTTAATTTCATATTTATGTACATAATCGTCATTACATACATACAAATATTTAATACATAATTATCAAATCAAATGCTTTAGTTGATAAAAATAATGCAATAAATATGCTCGTATGTAAATAATATTTAAAGAAGGAATAAAAATAAAAATTCCCCCATCGAGACCCCGGTTAATTGGAATCCCGGATAATAGAGTCCCGGATACTAGAGTCCCGGATAATAGAGTCCCGGATAATAGAGTCCCGGATAATGGAGGTCCTACTGTATACCTAATCCTGCAAGTAATAGGTAATTCAATTGAATAACATTAAATTCTTTATAGCAGAGGTATGTAAGGAATAGGGAAAGCCACTATCGAATAACTATCGATAGTATCGATATTTTTAGCCGATAGTATCGACCTATCTATAGTGCTGAACTATTGACTATCGCCCATCCCTAGAAGACAGTGGCCTAGTGATCTGCTGCAGCGACCCCAATATCTTGCGCAAACTATGGCTTTGTTTCTCATCAAGTGAGTCGATGTCTGTGTTTCATCGATCTCTCTTCGACTTCAGCTATTGTCGCTGGCAACAGGGAGGTGCGGTAGGCCCCTTCGAACGTCATCTGAGCGTCCCTTTGACGTTAATACAGGCTCAAGTTGCGTGGCCTTGAGCACAGACCCCTCATAATCTATTGTGTTAAAGAATGAATTTATAGACAGAATTTATTAATCAATAAAGAAATCTTAATGATATATATATATGGACGAGGTTAGCTCAGTGGTAGAGCACTCGACTAATGAACTGGAGGACCAGGTTCAAAACCAGAGCGTGCACTAAAGATTTTTTCTTCTAGTGCTGCCGTTCGAGGGTTGGATTTGGGGTCCCAGATCGTCCCTAGGCTCACCCAGCCTTTAATTAATTTAATTAATAATGGGTACCTTGGGTGCAGCCAAGGGGAAAATCAGGCGGCCGGAGCTTAGTGTTGACCACACTATCTCCCTAGTGTGCCGTATGGTCAAGAATCAGATACCTCTACAGTATCTGCCCCTCTGGGCCCTTGTGGCCTGTTACGGGACTGATTTATATATATATATATATATATATATATATATATATATATATATATATATATATATATATGTTAGGGTGGCCCTTAGCTACAGGGAATTTTTTTGAAAGTCAAAATGTTGCTGCTCCCACCCCCCAATTCTGTTCCAATCAACAAAAAAAAACTAGCTGTACAAAATTTCAGGGCAATCGGACAACTGCTAGGCGACCAGCAAACGGTTTGAAATTGAAAGATAGTATACGCAGCGATTAATTCCGCTAAAAAGGGATATACTGTTCTATCTCGATCATTTTAAATTAAAAAAAACGACTTAGTTACATTAAGGTGACCACAGAAATGGTTAAAAATCATTATGAATCAAATATCTCAAAAGTCGATTCTAAAAAGTTTTTGAATAACTCGAAAAGATTTTAAAAATATGAGAATTTTACTAATGCACACTAGGGTGGCCCTTAGCTTTAGGGATTTTTGTTGAAAGTCAAAATTTTGCTGCTCCCACCCCCAAATTCTGTTCCAATTAACAAAAAAAACTAACAACGCAAAATTTTAGCGCAATCGGACAACTGCTAGGCGACCCGCAAACGGTTTGAAATTGAAACATAGTATACGCAACGATTAATTCCGCTAAAAAATGGATATACAGTTCTATCTCAATCCGTTACTTATTGAAATTTATGTAGATACATCCAGGCTACTCAAGAAGTTGTTTAAAATCATTCTGAATCATATATCTCAAAATTTAATTCTAAAAATTGCAGAGATAACATGAAAAAATTAAAAAATATAAGATTTTTAATAATAAGTTGTAGTTAATAGTTACAAGTTGTAACTATAGCTTAAGCTATTAGCAATTACGATATTTCATAAATAGATTAGCGGTTAGCGCACTGCCGCCGCTAACCGCTAATTATTAGCACTGGCTTTCTACAGTTTCGCTAAATTAGCGGACAGGTATCAGCTTTTAGCGCGCGCTAACGTTTGCCCAACTCTGATGTGAACAATAAAGAAATACAAATATTGAACATTATGTTTTTCTAAGGGAGGATTTAGTATCAGTCGGGTATTTTTCCCGGTCCCCGGCAACGATCTACAAAACAATATGAAAAAATCGATTTTTGTGAAGGAAGAAAACTCATTTTGGTGGAGAAGGTACCTACTCAGTTGATTGTTTTTTCTTCCTCTTCTTCGGGATTGTCTGCTTCCAGCATAACCTATAACCGCTGTTGGATCGTTGTCATCAAATAAGGATGAATCATCGGTTTAGAGAACTAAGTTAAGAGATGATTGGAAGTATTTTTTGCATCAGCCTCACTAATTTCTGGGTCAATATCCTGATAATGTATCAGTTGATGTATGAACAGAAAGTCATGATATGGTGCTTCAATTGGGTCTGATGATGGAAACCAGGTTCGAACGTACCCTCGCGCTAGAAAAATACATGTTCTTCTTAAAGATTTTTTCTCCCAATGAGATAACTGAAATTTATTTTGGAACAGGTACATTTTGAATGCATAAATCGCCTTTGCCATCCGCCTTGGATGATTTACAGTTCCTGTTACTCGAAACGATACTCCTTTCTTCCCGTACAAACGAGTGCGTTTTCAGGAAGCAGGAACATGCTTGATGGTTTATCTTTTTATCTAACATTAACAAGAAAACTACTAATTTAGTTTCCATTAATAGTGTTTACCTGCTCTAATGAGATTAAAAATGAAATAACTTAAAAAAAAAAAATCTGAAAAAATTACTTCCGGACGAAAAAGTCAATATTTCAAGGTCATTGCGGGTCGCCTCGGAGTTGTTCGATTTAGCTAAACTTTTGCACACATCGTAACTTGTTGATTGCAACAAGATAGGGGGGTGGGAGGTAAACCTTTAGAAAGTTGAAAAATAAGGGCCACCCTAATATATATATATATATATATATATATATATATATATATATATATATATATACGCGCGGTGAAATACATGACCGCCATTTTCAAACGGTTGACTCTAAAAAAAATTAAAAATTGTTTTGAACTATTGATTTCATATGTAATTGATGGCAACAATATCAATGTTTTCTAAAATGGTCAAGCAACCACCTTTGAAATGGATTGACTCATAAACTGTTTTTCATGAACTAAGTGGTCTTATTTAATTTGGGTTTAAGGGTTTTATGACACATTTTTACCATCAAATCGAAATTTCGGGGGGGGGGGGCTTCTGCTTCACAATACCGAAATCAGAAAAATTCAAATACCTAAAGGGTTTTCTCCTAAATCGGGTGTTTTGCGCGCCTGCGCGACAAATTCTGTCCTATATATTACAGAATGGTTTAACAAGTTGTCCTTGATCCGTTTGCATCTAGAAGTACACAGACAGCTGATTCCAGTGCAACCTTAGCCGACTTCCTCTGCAGACAGTGAGAAGTGCGGAACTGCATCTAGCGTTGCACTTCAAGGATTCGGAGAAGCTCTATCTCTCTCTCTCCTATTGATGGTGCAGCAGACGATATAGGACGCCCACCGAGATGATGAGTGCAGACTCCAAGGAGACCTCAGCTAGAATATAGGGGCAGGTCTTGGTTCTCAAGGTCGTTACGACTATTCGGCGGCAGAACTGACCCTCTCACTAGGAGCTGATTTTTCGGCCGTTCAAACGCTTGTCTGGGGTCAGGGTGCGCAGATGGCTCCTTCGGAAACCGCGTCTTAGCGCATTTACTATATATTTATAGGGGCGGGGGGGGGGGGGGGTACTCGCTCTTCACCTCGATCTGTTTAAGCAGCCAGAAGTGTAGATGATAAATGTCGATATATATATATATATATATATATATATATATATATATATATATATGTGTGTGTGTGTGTGTGTATGTGTGTGTGTGTGTGTGTATTCATAGGGCAAGGTTAGCTCAGTAGTAGAGCACTGATCTGAGTTCACAACTCGAGTGCACTAAAGATTTTACGTGGGTCTGGTTTGGGGGCCCCAGTCCGTCCCAGGCCTCCCAGCCTTTTATTAATCAATTAATGGGTACCTGCTAAGGGAAAACAGGCGGAAGGAGCATGTACCGACCACACTATCTCCCTAGTGTGCCGTTTGGTCAAAAATCAGTTACCTCTACGTTATCTGCCACTCTGGGACTTTTTGGCCAGTATGTATATGTGTATATGTATATATATATAATAATTATATATATATATATATATATATATATATATATATATATATATAATTATTCATGTAGGTGACCAAAAATATGTTTTAATACATTTTAGTTCTTAGGGACTTAGGGTGGTTAAAGTAATAGTTCTTTGTATTACATCGCTGTTTTTATTGTGTATGTAAATATTGTATTATTTTAAACGAAGTTTAAAATTGGGATGTACAAAAATTTATCTTGTTATTGACGTGTCCGTTATGAGGGGCGTGAGAAATAAAAGCATGATGTAGGGAAGTCATAATAAATAAAGAGGTGCCATAAAAACGAATACTACTTTACCGACCCTAAGCCTCCAAGTAAAATCTATTTTATATATATGTGTGTGTGTGTGTGTGTGTGTGTGTGTGTGTGTGTGTGCTTACACTCAGATTATAATGAAATCGAAAAGACTGACCAGTGACAAGTACATAAGCCGCTAACAAGACAGAATATTTACTAAGCGACGAGTGAGCTCCCTATTTAATAAGCGACGAGTGAGCTCCCTATTGAAAAATAATGTGTACAAGAAGAGAAAATTGGAGTCTTTCTAAAAAAGGTCCGACTCGCAGGAACTGCATCATCTTAGCGCGGTTCCGTTCTTATCCCTAGACTCATTTAGAATGATTAAAATAGAAGCTGTTATTATTTTGGGTCCACATTTCTAGAAAGGTCTTGATTTACGATCTTACCTGGATGGGTCGGCCAACCCTCCCTAGGAAGGACCGGCTAGACAGTTGAAAAGCTATATCTTGGAAATCCATATCTCTAACATTAAATTGTTTTTCTTATTTTTCTTAACCTGATTTATTATCAAATACATTATCCAACTATAAGCAATTAAAAAATAACAAGGAATAAAAACAGACAAAAAGAACAGTTCGAATAAGCGAAATCAATTACTTTAAAGTTTTAAGCACTTATTTCTCCGATTGACATCGCCTAATCAAAACTTTCATTAGAACCTTTTTTGTAGAGCATTTAGTAAGCTTTCTAATGGTATTCTTCCGTTTACCAAGATTCTCAACCTTTTTCGAGATATTAAGGAAAGTATACAAAGTTACCAAAACTTTTTATGTCTGTTAATAAAATATTTTATTCTAACCCTTCCTTAACTCCAAACGTAACCAAAATTTCAACATATTAGTTTTAATGAAAGTAGAACATGCAGAAAATGTTTCAACTGAATCCCATGATTCTAAGTACCCAAACCAAAAACGGTATTCAAAAACTATTTTTCCAATTTTCTCGAAAACGGTTAAAGCTATCGCCTTGAATATGGTTTCATTCGTTTTTCTAGCCCTAGAAGCCTATAAAACGAGTACTTACAAGCTTATGATTTCAAAAACGTAAGCGTTACGATCGTTTTTGCGCGAATTTCGCCCCAAACGCCATATTCCAGTAGGCGGATTCTGCTGGTTAACGAACTTGACCTTTCAAATTAGACGAAAGATTTTTGTACCAAATTTCATCAAAATCGGACCATTCGTCTTCGACCTAGAGAGCGAACAGGCAAATATATATATATATATATATATATATATATATATATATATATATATATATATATACAAATTTGAACCACCATCATTTTCGGTCTCTAGGGGTTCTGAAACGCAAAATTTTCTAGTCGGCACTTCCGGATTGCGTCATGAGATCAACCTTATAAGCGCGGTTCCTCCCTATTAGAGAGGGAGGAACCGCGCTAAAAACCTCTTAGAAGGATAATATCCTTCTAAGGATAATATCCATACGAGTATATATTATATACTCGTATGTGGAACAGAAACAGATGGAAACGTGAATTTGGCAGGGTTCAACCACTTTTAGCGCGGTTCCTCCCTCCCCCATAGGGAGGAACCCCGCTTATAAGGTTGATACAATGAAACAATCCGGAAGTGCCGACTAGAAAATTTCGCGTTTCAGAACCCCTAGAAACCGAAAATAACGGTGGTTCAAATTTGAATATATATATATATATATATATATATATATATATATATACATGTATATATATATATATGTATATATATATATATGTATATATATATATATATATATATATTTGTCTGTTCGCTCTCTAGGTAGAAGACGAATGGTCCGATTTTGAAATAAAATCGTAACGCTTACGTTTTTGAGTTCATAAGCTTGTAAGTACTCGTTTTATAGGCTTCTTGGGCTAGGAAAACGAATGAAACCATTTTCAAGGCGATAGCTTTAACCGTTGTCGAGAAAATTGGAAACATAGTTTTTGAATACCGTTTTGGGTTTGGGTACTTAGAATAACGGGATTCAGTTGAAACATTATCTGCATGTTCTACTTTCATTAAAACTAATATGTTGAAAGTTATGTTACGTTTGGAGTTAAGGAAGGGTTAGAATAAAATATTTTATGAACAGACATGAAAAGTTTTGGAAACTTCGTATACTTTCATTAATATCTCGAACACGGTTGGGAAATCGTGGTAAGTGGATTGAAACTATTTGAAAGCTTACTAAATTCTCTACAAAAATGATTCTAAAACTATTTTTGATTAGGTTATGTCAATCGTAAATAAGTGCTTAAAACTTCAAATACGTCTGTTTTGTTCTTATGAACGGGTTTTTGTCGTTCTTTTTGTAATTTTTGTCTCTTTCCCTGTGTTTTTTATTGCTTTTTATTTTTGTAATTTCTTATGTTGTATTTGTAAGGAAAATGTATGTGTGTGTAAAACAGGATAGGTAAAATGAGACCAATTTTCTGTTGTCAGAAATAATAAAAAGTTTTGGGAACTTCGCATACTTTCCTTAATATCTCGAAAACGGTTGAGAATCTTGGTAAACGGATGGTTACCATTCGAAAGCTTACTAAATGCTCTAGAAAACAGGTTCTGAAGAAAGTTTTGATTAGGCGATGTCAAACGGAGAAATAAGTACATATAACTTACAAGTTTGATAAACGATAATTGATTTCGTTTATTTATACGGTTCTTTTTGTCTGTTTTTATTTCTTGTTATTTTGTTATTGCTTCTAGGAGGAGGATGTATTTCTCAATAAAACAGGGGAATAAATACAAATTCTTTGAACCTGTAACAGAACTGAAAACGTAAATATTCTCCGTGTAGGGTCAGTCCGGGTCGAGGTAGTAGGCCGGTTCAGGTAGGCTTTTATTGCTCTTCATAAATCAAGATTCATTGTTCTCATCAAGCATTCTAGGACAGCTGACAGTTACCTTTACCTGTAGGAAGTCATGCAGCCAAATGCTATACTAGAAATATAATTATATTTTGTGGTTGAATGTGGCCGTAGTTCAATAAAAAATAACACTACTTTCTCATTTTCATGTACAATTTTATTTTGTTTAATTGCATTTAAAAGTAAAATGGATATGTTAGCACTGCAAGTTAAGTAAATTAGAAATATATTCGTAGAAGAGTCTTCGTAGACCGAAACTTGGGACGGCAGAAAGAGTAATTTCTGCTCAGGATAGTTTCATCCCTAGCCGAAAATCTTGTTTTTTTTTTTCATATTTGTTTACATTAGGAATGATCCAAACAAAGTAATAACTGTTTCTATTCTAAGTCTACAAAATAACACTAGGGATATGAATGGAACCGCGCTAAGATGACGCAGTTCCTGCGAGTCGGACTCTTTTTTTTGAGTTTTACCCCCTTGAGTATTGTCGTCACCTAGCGATACACCCTATATTTATACATGCTGTTTTAATAATTTTTAAAAACAAATAATCGTAGATGATAGTGTTACGATTGTTTTCTTCATTTCTTCAATCATGGTTATTGTTATAATAATAATAAAAATTCATAATTTGATTCATTAATTATTTATGAGATATTTACATATTTATAAGGAGTAGTGATTTAAATAACTTCAGTATTATAGCTAATGTGTGCATTGTTTTTATATTGTGTGCAAACATATCAACAATGTTGGTAATTACCTGCACTGTTTTTTGGTGTGAAAATTATTTCAATATTACGTATTGTTTTTCTAGAAAGAGTGTTCCGGCGTAAACCTTTTTTTTTTTGTCCTTTGTTAATAATTTCCATAAACAGAATAGAAAGAAAACGAAAAAATTATTTATATATTAAAATGTACAAATAACGAAATAGTTTAGTTTAACAGACTTTTAAATTAAATTTTTATAATTATTATTTTTCCCCTTTATTTACTAATACATTATATACATATAAAATATTTTTTCTTTCTCCTCAATTTATTTATTTAGTTTTCCTCAACCAGGTATATTCTTAAACTTGGCAATGTTTAGTTTTCTCTCTAAAGATAATTTCGGCACAAAAAAAAACATTGCCAAGTTTAAGAATATACCTGGGTTGAGGAAAGTGATATTTTAGTAACTGGATATAAGTATTTTTATTGTTCTTTTTAAAGGTCAGTTGAAGTGTCTTTACTGTTCTTAGTAAGTAACTATGAGGTCTTCTAAGTAATGAACTTGGACATTTCTTTCTTGTATCATCTCTTGTATTGGCAAATATTTTTGGTAGAAAATATGGTACACTTAATACACCAACTCATACTACTTTTTTTGGAGTGTAGGATGGTAAGGCGTTTTGGGGGTTTAGGAGGGGATATTTCTCGCGTTTTGGGGAAGGGAGTGTTTCTTTGTGGGGGGGGGGGACTTGGCCTCTATTTCACATTTATGTTTTGTTTTTTTTTGGATTTCATTACTTTTTTCTGAGTATTAATTAAAATTTAGTTGCCGCATACCTACTGGCTTTTGTACTTCATATAAAACCAGGGTCTTCGGATTCTGCATAAAGTTCTCCTTACTGCTTGATATTTAATACCAATAATCAACCTACATACATCTAATCACTAGACTAGAAAAGTTAGAAGCTCTTCCAGATGACAGTACTCTAGAGGTCAAATTGATTGCTCTCTTAACTAAACTATTACACTGTAAAACATAGGAACCTTATCCCGAGGATAAAGATCACCATAAGGAAAGTGTAGAAGGCCTTTAAGAAAAAGATACATTTTGGGTTTGTGATCCTAAACTTTGTAATTTAGATGACTTTGAAAAACTTAGTATCTGCTTTCAATTATATTATGCAGCTAACCCTTACGACTTTATTTATAACATTTAAGAAAGAAGGAAGTCACATGTGTTGTTAAGATGCATCGAAATGTTTCTTAAAACATCAAATATAGGTTCTCCTTACCAAGACGATTCATTTGATACCCCACATGATGGGTTTCAGAAGGAATGATGGCTTTCCGATGGAACAAAAAGTACAAAACGTCATAGGTAATATGACACTCCCGTATCAAGACCTACCTGCGTGCCAAGTTTGGTCAAAATAGGCCAAACGGTGTGGATTGGAATAAGGAACAAACATACAGACAGACATCTGAAAGACCTTTTTTACCTATCCTAGTGCATTCCCCGGACCAAGGCCTACCTGGGTGCCAAGATTGGTCAAAATCGGTTAAACGGTGTGAATTTGTGTAAGGAACAAACATGCAGACAGACAGCTGATAGACGATTTTGGCCTAGCCTATGACACTACCCGGATAAAGACCTACCTGTGTACCATGTTTCGTCAAAATCGGTCAAATCGTGTGGATTTGTATAAGGAATAAACAGTTAGGCAAACAGCTGATAGACGATATTGAACTAGCCTATGATTCTCCGCGTATCAAGACCCATCTGTGTCCCATGTTTGGTCAAAATTGATCAAACGGTTCGGATTTGTATAAGGAACAAACATACAGAAAGACAGCTGGTATAAGAATTTGACCGAGCCTATATGCGCCTAAATGTTTCTTAAAATATCAAATACAGGTTCTTCATACCGAGACGATTCATTTGATACCCCACATCATGGGTTTCGGACGGAATGATGGGTTTCCGAAGGAAGTACAAAACTGGCACGCCCCCGCCCCGGAAGCGGCGTCAAACACAACTTTTCAGGATGTTTCGATTTTTTCCTTTAATAACACCTTCATATCTATCATCCTGCAAAATTTCAAGTCTCTAGTATCATGGGAAGTGCCTAATAATTTTGATGAGTGAGTGAGTGAGTCCTATAAATCCCGATTTTCGATCGCTTATATCTCAGAAACTATTCGATGCAGAATTATGAAAATTTCCAGTTTACTCACATCTAGTAGTATAATACCTGTGTAAAATTTCATAACTTTATCTTTACCTGGTTGAAAGTTATGAGAGAGTAAAAATCGGCTCTAAGACCGCCTGTAATATACACACAGTATGCTTAGGCCGGAACTTGGCCTGGCCATCTACCCACCGCCTAGATTGGTTGCTGGTGGTAGTAAACTAACCTTTAAAGCTCTAGTCAACCCAAATCGCAAAAATTAATAGAATTCTATTAATTTTAGCGAGTTGGATGGACTAGAGTTCTGATATCTTCTTGAGCGAGCGTATCGAGCGGAAACGCATAGCACGTCTGCCCATAATGCGAAATAAATATAAAATATAAATATGTTATAGAACCACCGGACAAAAGAAGAGGCGAGGAGGCACCTAAACTTCACAATTACCATTGATTTTTATAATATTAACCTTTTTATTAATAAATATTGCTTGCTGAAATATATTCTGCTTATTTTCATTTATACTTTACAAGCCTAAAAGTAATACTCACACATACAGATTATCTATCGGTTAGTTAGAAACCATATTATATAAATATAGTAGTAAAAAAGTCCGTCACGTAGGAGCTGCATAACTAAGCACTTTCCTCAGAATTTGGGTAGTGTAGACTGCTTTCCAGAACAATTTGCTTAAAATATCCTACGTAAATAAAATAAAAACGTGAATAGTTCTCCTTTAAATTTGTAATGAGTAACTGATCAATTATTAATTTGCTTCCAGAGTTATGTTTACACATGGTACCTATTACACTACGTAATAAATACAAAAAACCTCATATAATAGTATTTTGATCTAACGCTGGAACTATATTACAAATTAAACCCCCGGTTTCCGATTGACCGATTCAGCTATTTTATAACACTTCTTTCTCATGAGTTACCCACGACGTATACCGCGTTTCGTTACAATACAGCAGAAATTACGACCGGTATGAGTATATTAGGAATTTGGGTCCGGAGTAAACAATGATTTAGTTTACTTTTACAACAGATATTTACCTGTAGATTACCACTACGAATACCGAGTTTCGTCGAAATATACCAAAAATCACGGCTGGTAGTGGCGAATTGGTATTGTGGGTCCGGAGTAAACCCCTCCCCCTTCTAATGAACCGATTTAGTTCATTTTTATATCTCACTTTTCTCTCTATATTACCACTACAAATACCAAGTTTCGTTGGAAAATAACAAATATTACGGCTGACATAGTCAAATTAGTGTTTTTGGTTCGGGGTGAACCCCCCATTCCGGTGGACCGACTTTGGTGGTTAACGAACTCGTTCAATCGTTTGCTAATTGAATGCTATATACCAAAAAACAAAAACTCTGGCCGCTATCGTGTTGACAGACGCATATATATATATATATATATATATATATATATATATATATATATATATATATATATATATATATATAAATTTTAACGGGGGTCATTTTCGGTGTCTACTAGGTAGGATCGATAAAGATTTGAAGAAATTTTTCAAAAATTCCGTCATGAGTCCAACCTCAATAGCTACTTTCCTTCGGAGGAAAGTGCTAAAAAGTTACTTTTAGTAGTGATTGCATTGATTTTAAATACTTTTCATTACTATATTAACTTTTCATTACTATATTTATATAATAGATAGTTTGTAACCTGTAAAGAAGTAATAGATATCCTGCAAAGAACCTGAAAACTAATCCGTAGGAACTAAAATCACTGTTTAAAAGTCCATCACGCAGGAGCTGCATAACGAAGCACTTTCCTCAGAATTTGGGTAGTGTAGACTGCTTTCCAGAACAATTTGCTTAAAATATCCTACATAAATAAAATAAAAACATGAATAGTTCTCTTTTAAATTTGTAATGAGTAACTGATCAATTATTAATTTGCTTCCAGAGTTATGTTTACACATGGTACCTACTAAACTATGTAATAAATACAAAAAACCTCATATTATCGTATTTTGATCTAACGCAGGAACAGGATACAGTCACTCTAGTGGTAGAAAGCGCTCCTTGCGGCGGCTTTGTGAACCTACGTTTGGCGGGCTTTTCTATTGAAATATATTACAAATTAAACCCCCGCTTTACGATTGACCGATTCAGCTCATTTTTACAACACTTCTTTCTCATGAGTTACCCATGACGTATACCGCGTTTCGTTACAATACAGCAGAAATTACGACCGGTATGAGTATATTAGGAATTTGGGTCCGGAGTAAACCCCCCCCCCCTTCTAATGAACCGATTTAGTTTATTTTTACAACACATATTTAACTGTAGATTACCACTATGAATACCGAGTTTCGTCGAAATATACCAAAAATCACGGCTGGTAGTGGCGAATTGGTATTGTGGGTCCGGAGTAACCTCCCCCCCTTCTAATGAACCGATTTAGTTCATTTTTATATCTCACTTTTCTCTCTATATTACCACTACAAATACCAAGTTTCGTTGAAAAATAACAAATATTACGGCTGACATAGTCAAATTAGTGTTTTGGGTTCGGGGTGAACCCCCCTTCCGGTGGACCGACTTTAGTGGTTAACGAACTCGTTCAATCGTTTGCTAATTGAATGCTATATACCAAGTTTCGTGACGAAAAAACAAAAACTCTGGCCGCTATCGTGTTAACAGACATATATATATATATATATATATATATATATATATATATATATATATATACGCATATATATATATATATATAGATATATAAATTTTAACGGGGGTCATTTTCGGTGTCTACTAGGTAGGATCGATAAAGATTTGAAGAAATTTTTCAAAAATTCCGTCATGAGTCCAACCTCAATAGCTACTTTCCTTCGGAGGAAAGTGCTAAAAAGTTACTTTTAGTAGTGATTGCATTGATTTTAAATACTTTTCATTACTATATTAACTTTTCATTACTATATTTATATAATAGATAGTTTGTAACCTGTAAAGAAGTAATAGATATCCTGCAAAGAATCTGAAAACTAATCCGTAGGAACTAAAATCACTGTTTAAAATCACGACAGATACTTCAATGTAACTGGATGTGGTCTTCAAAAACAGACCAAAATCTTCTTTTTCGAACTTATAGCATATCGCACATAGTTCCTCTCCGTTAATTGACTAGACCCTTTGCTCCCAATAAAATTTCAGATTTTTTGGGTTACAAAGTCTTATTTGTGATATCATTCTTCTTTTTTAATATTTGTGAGACGTTTTAAATATTTTCCCCCCTCAATTTTTGGCTTTATGCTACGGTATATTTCTAAGACAAAGAAGAAGAGGCTCTTGAGATATCGGCTTGAATGAGGTAGTTTTCATGTTCCTCAAGAACAATATGTACATATCGTCGATACAAAAGCAAACTAACGAATATGAAAATCACCACTTTTCAGAGTGGAAAAGTAAATATTCATAACTTTTTTTTGGATAGTCAAATATTCGGCAGATTTGACCTTTTGATAGTGGAATACTTTCCCTTTAATAGAGTGAAGTCAGATTGAAGAATTTGCCGTAAATAAGTCCAGCAGAAATTATTAAAGATGGGCAATGAAAGATGCATTTTTTCATATTCGTTAGTTTGCTTTTGTATCGACGATATATACGCCGTTAAAAAAAAAAAAAAAAAAAAAAAAAAAAAAAAAAAAAAAAAGTATATATATATATATATATATATATATATATATATACATATATATGAATATTAAATGTAGTGAAGTTAACTATAATGGAGAACTGGCGGCCATTGCTGATGAACCCTCCCCCCCTCCTAGGGGTGGCCAGGTCATAACCCCTGCACCTGTTGCATCCCCCCTTTCAGGGAATATAATGCATTATCGACGGCAAGATTTAATATTTCAAGGATGCATATTTTATTTATTAAGTGTATTGTTATTTTCTTGGTATGTATTTTTGTAAGCTGTATGTATTTTTTTTTTTTAAATTTAATTTTTAAACTATTAACAGCTAGTTTAATTATTTTATTTTAATTTTAACGCCCACTTGTTCATTACAAAGTTTTTTTTTGGGTCGGTTTTATTGAGGTTACTACTTTTTTCTAGGCAGGGTAGTGTTGATGGCTAATCTTTTTTCCGATGAAAAGCCATTACTACTAGTGGGAATCGAACCCACGGCGTAAAGCACACTTTT
Organism: Gonocerus acuteangulatus; assembly: GCA_946811695.1. Classification (NCBI taxonomy): domain Eukaryota; kingdom Metazoa; phylum Arthropoda; class Insecta; order Hemiptera; family Coreidae; genus Gonocerus; species Gonocerus acuteangulatus. Next base: position 97,030,884 of record OX328126.1, read on the forward strand.
TTTTAGGACGTTCGGCCTAAATCATGGATAGATGGAATAGTTATAATCCCGCATGGGCGAAAATCTGAGAGAAATTTACCGTCTGTTTCGTTACAACACGCTACTTTAAACTCAATGAAAACTGATTATGTCTCGTTTAGGACTAGGGAAGGCTATGAGAGGACAGACAAGGGAGATAGTGTTTATTATTTATCAATACTTAGCCAAAGCTATGGCTAGAAAGGATTTAAGCTATAGCATTTTCAAATAGATGGTTTAGTTGGGAGGAAAAGGGCGTGGCCTATATTCCACGTGCAAGAAATTGGTGGTAAAAATTCTGTTTGTTATAACCTTATCACTAGAATGTTTAAAACTTTTTTAGTCTTAGCTTTGGCTGATTATTAATAAATATTATACACTATCTCCCTTGCCTGACTTCTCAAAGCTTTCCCTGGTTCTAAACGAGACATAATTAGTTTTTATAATGTTTCTATAGACGTCAGGTATGTATGTATTTTCCTAGATTGGAAATCCTACAAGGTTTGTGGTACCTTTTCTCTATAAACGGCAGAAAAGCAATAAAGTTCTGCAGAAAATACTCCAATAAGGACCAGAATGAAGAATTTCCCGTCCTAGAATTCCTCTAGAAAACTTTTTTATGGATCCTTCTAAGAGGAAAAGTTTCTGAAGGAATCTTAGGAACTAAATTTTTTTCAGAAGTCAGAAGTTCAAATACAATTTTAATTCAAAAATATTCTTAACCCTTTGAAGTCGATTTTATTTATTTATATTACCAGTAAATTTTAAATGTCTCCGCTCTGGAGCCCTCTAGTTTGAAGGCAAAATTTTAAGTAAATTTTGAATGTAAAGGGTTAATTTTGGAATTTATAAGTATTATTAAATATGAGCTGTTATTGAATTCTTACACCAACCATGCGTTCGAGCAAATTGTGTATTCAATAAATTTTTGTCTTCGTGGTAGGCGGAAGGTCAAATAATAAAAACTTGTTTCACACCTTTATTCGTGCCTCTTCAGGGGAAAAAGTTACAAAAGTAACTAATAATAATGAATTTTTGGTAAAATTCTGCGTATGTTCATCGAACCTATGTACTCGGTTCCAAAACCTTTGCTATATAATATACACAGTGTTACTGGTAAGTCGACCACACCCATCGCGAGGTGATAGTTCTGGCAAAAACAAACAATTTTAAGCCCATATTGCAGTAACCAAAAGTTACCCGTTTCAAGATATTTAACATTTTAAGTTTTTTTTATTTTTTTAAATCAATTGAGCTGAAAGTTTTTATTGGTTTTTGTATTTAAGACATTCAAAATAAAATGTAACTGCTATTTTAAATAAAGTGTTATTTAAAATTTTACTTTTGTTTCCATTTTAATAAAGTAAAAGTACGAAAATAACTTTTTAGGCTTAAACTTTTTTTACTGTTATTTTTCAATTTAAAAAATAAAAGTATTAATGTAATTGTTATTAAAATACTTAACAGGAAAAAGTTTTAAAGGAATAAATTAAAGCTAAACAAATATAAATGTTTAAACAAAGAACAAATCACTTATTTTTAAACCAAAGAAACCCTAAAAGTCTTGATTAAAATACTAAAAATCTTTTATTTGAGATTTAAAAAAATAAAAAGTGTTTCATTAACTTTTGTTTTAATGTACATTATTTTAAGAGTTCCTAAATAACCGTGCATAAGCTTACCAGTAAGCCTTTATAAGCCCTTCCTCATCCTATGAGGGTTATTCCTGTTAACTATTAATAAAATACTACAAAAATTATAAAAATAACTATTAATAAAATAATATAAAACGTACTCAAGACTATGAAAATCTTCCCGCCAGGAAGTGCATATTTGCACAAAGCAGTTTCTGCATATGCTGAGAAACAAAAACTATCATCGAACCTAACAGTTATTAACAACTATAATAGTAGGAAACTAGAACTGGCTTGACCGCGCTATTATCTGTCCTAAATACATAAAAACATAACGCGCCCTAAATATCTTCCACTAGCCTGACCTAGCTTCGCTGTTCCATCTCATTCCTTTAGCTACAACTTCTTAGCTATTTCTAGCAAATGATGAGGTCGGGGACGAGGTTAGCTTAGTGGTAGAGCACTGGATTAATAAGCTGGAGGACCCAGGTTCAAAACCCGAGCATAGTACTAAAGATTCTTCAGTCTTCGTTCATGGGTTGGATTCGGCCTCCACGACCGTCCCTAGGGCAACCCAGCCTAGTTAATATATTACTGTGTACCTTGGTGCTAATGAATGTAGCAGTCGAAGCAGCAAAGCGAAAAATCAGGCGGCCATAGCCTAGTACTGACCACACTATTTCCCTTGTGCGCCGTATGGTCGTGATCCACATACCTCTATAGTATTTGACGCACAGGGCCCTCTTGGCCTGTTGAAGGAATTAAAAAAAAACTTTGTTCCCCCTCAGAGACCACGGGCCCCTGACCTATTGTCCACCGTGCCCCTCAAACGGATATCCTGAATAAAGTAAATGCTAAAAGCATTTAAAACTAGTGATAAAGTTATGACAGAGAGAACTTAAACCTCAAATTTTCTGCACCGAGAATGTAGGTCTATTTTTTTTTTTTACTGAACTATTTAGCTAAGCAGCTCCTGCGTGAAGGACTTTTAAAAGTTGCATTTTACCGAATACCGAGAGGTATGTGTTAAAATCAACTGATCACGACATAGAAAGGGGAAAATACCCTTTTGTTAACGTTTTTGGGAATAAGACCTTTATTCAGGGGAATTTTTGGTGGCTCCCAGGGCCTATAGGGTGCCAAATAAATGGCGAACAGAAGCCTGGTTGCGCACCCGATGTATCCGCTGGAAATACAAAGGACCGGGTTGTACCTCCCGACCGCCCGACCTAGCCCGATTCCCTGGCATCCAGTCCTGAGATTGTGTAATCCCTAGATGTTAACAATAGTATCCAGCTTGAGGCCTATACGATGCCAAATAAACGGCGAACAGAAATATGGTTGCGCACCGGATGTATCCGCTGGAAATACAAAGGACCGGCTTGTACCTCCCGACCCCCCGAACTAGCCCGATCCCTGGCATCCAGTCCTGAGATTGTGTAATCCCTAGATGTTAACAATAGTATCCAGCTTGGGACCTATACGATGCCAAATAAATGGCGAACAGAAGCCTGGTTGCGCAATCGATGTATCCTCCGGGAATACAAAGGATCGACTTGTGCCTCCCGACCGCCCGACCTAGCCCGATTCCCTGGCATCCAGTCCTGAGATTGTGTAATCCCAAGATGTTAACAATAGTATCCAGCTTGAGGCCACTGAACTCCGACACGTGTCGACACGTGGGAAGGGCCAATGCCCTCCCCTCCCCCCCCCTCCCATGACCCCTTTTCTCGACCCCCCCAATATGGTAGCCCTTCTCCGCTCCGATGGTTTCCCCTTTTATAGATTATTTAAAGAATTGGGTTGCCTTCGGCCATATCTTAAAGCTATTGGTGCATTGATTTATCGAAACTAGTTGAGCAATATGTAACTAACCAAGCCACCTGAAGAGTGTTCTGCGCAATATCCTTAGTTATGCAGCTCCTGTGTGCAAAAGTCGCATCACATTGACACCTTTAACCGGTTACCCATAATCCCGTGCTAAACCGGCCGCACAGTGGTGCCAAACTCCCGCTTTTGGAAACAAACAAGAAGGTAGTTGAATTTTTCAGATTTTGGTAACATTTCTGAAGTATTTTTTGTGCTGAGTCGAATGAGACCACTACCACTTCGATAGAATAATTATTTTACAGGCTGATTTGGGGAGGGGGGGTATGGAATACTAACAATCTAGATGGATGGATGGATTGGGTGTTTAAGGGCGGAAAACGTCTAGGTCCTCACCCCCCTAAAGTGTAGTGTTAGAGAGTCGTGTATATGTCGTGAGAGGGTTTGTAATTTTGTGTTTAGGACAGTGCATGACAATGAACTGTAATTTTTATAACATGTATTTTTTTTTTTTTTACCTATGTCATTGCTTACCACTAACATGTTACTTAGATACTAAAAGAACTATTTGCACTAAAACTAATACTAATATGCAGTATAGCTCTATTAATACAAATAATAGACTTGTATATAATTTTTTTATTAATTTTTTTTTTATTATTATTATTTTTTTTTTACTCTATGTATAATTTTATTTATTTTTTTAATGCATATATATATACATATATATATATATATATATATATATATATATATATATATATATATATCTTTTTTTATATGCATATATCTATTTTTTCCCCTCTTTTGTTATGAGTAATGTTTTATATATCCATTTTTTTTTATTATTAATACACTAACGAATACAAACTAAATAACTGATACAACTATTTGTACTAAAACTAATACTTATGTAAGTAACATTAATACTAAAACTATACTACATAACAAAATTTATAGTAATACCAATTCTAAACTAAACTAGCACACGTATATACACATACGCCCACGTTCATACACATACACACACCCACATATATACATACATACAATCTAGAGCATTGAATAGTTAGCCAACTAAAACGCTATTGCACCCCCAAAAAATATTTTTTTTGAGATAAGTGATCTTATTAAATATATCTTTGAGGTTTTTATGACACATTTTTATCAATTAAATCAAAATTTCTGGGGAGGGGGCTGCACTCCCCTAAGCTCACTCTTTTATACGTCCATGTCACATAAGAGAGAATTATACAGACATTTCTTTCAAAGTTAGCGCATGTGTAATTGAACTTTCCCGTCTAAAGCACCAAGGAATAGCCAGCTTTGTGATTACCAAGATGTCTGTTTCCAACAAATCCATAAATACCATCTTCCCCTTGGTAATAAACATCGCTCGATTTTTATTTATTTATTTACGGAGCTTCACAACAGCAAGGCGATTTGCTCTCATAAATAGTTAATAAAACAAAATGAATAAAAAACAATATAAAATTTACACAAAAAAATAAAATAAAATAAAATATACAAAAAAATTACACAATTAATTAATAAAAAATGAGAAAATTATGATAATAATAAGTAAAATAATTCTTTATTATAATAATATAATATAATATAAGATAAAAATCATTATTATGTCTTTGTGTCTGAAAGCTCGCTTTTTAAATGATACACAAGAACATCATCCCTACCATGTCGAACTATCAAATATGAAAAATCTTGGTTTGTGGACGATACGGCTTGTCAGAAATTGTCTGAACTCTTGCCCCGTTAGAATATCTTTAAATGTCTTAAATAAAGTATCAAAAAATACCATTTTTCAATATATTACTTAGTCAATGTATTTAATATGTCCGTTCGCTGGTTTGCTCCGATTTTTATATTCGATAGTTCGACATGGTAGAGACGATATGTTTGATAACTTTTATGAGTAATGCACGGAGAAAAAAAAACAGGCTGCTCGCATCTACTTTCAGGCTGCCGGCAGCCTGAAAACTGTGACTCAGTGCCAGTATTTTGAAATAGGACATTTTTGTCTAAAATAGGATTCCACATATTTTAGCCTAAAATAGGATTCCACTAGTTAGAGGTGCCCGCATTACAGTAAATTTACTGTTTGTGGAGTTGCGGGTATAGAACCAACTGAAGATGGAGTTCAATAAGCCTGGTAAGCTGAGAACTGATGGAAGTCTTTTTGTATACGTTCCTAGAATGCGGCTAGAATATTAGTTCAAAATTGTATTAATAGAATTTTATTTTGGTGTCCATTCTGTTTCTAGAGTTCCTTCATTTATGATCATATCCATAGACAAAAACCTTATTTTATATTTATTTTGTAATTCCCTGGCAGCTTTGAATTTACTGCGACATTTTAAACTAGAAAAAATGCCTATTTATGTTTCTTTTTAATTTAAAACACAACATCAACTTTTCTTTTGTTATTAATAAAAATTTCTTTTTGTTTCTGTTTGAACAGATGCTGAAATCAACTGTCTTCGGCTTTATGAATACGGCTATAAGTGTCATGAAAACAACAAAAAAAAAATTTTATTTCTAGACCTACTTGTTCAATATTGTTCATAAGTACATCGTGCCTAATACCTAATACTTGTAAATATCTATATTTGTTAAAAAGTGTATAACTCATACCTACTTGTAAATATCTACTTGTCAAGAAGTGTATATGTAAATTACACCCAAATAAAGTCTCATTATTATTACTCTGAATTTACCTTTGTTCTTTTTTATCCAGATAATAAAGTCATCTCCCTGAAGGATGTTGCATCTTATATGGATGGGGTCAATGTAACCCATTCATATAGGATGCTAGCAGCCTATAGGGGTAGGATACAGGAAGCAAACATCAGGATGCTCGCAGCCTATATGGGTAGGCTGCTAGAGCCAATATCAGAGTGCCAGCAATCTAAAGTCTAGGGGTACGCACTTGAAAGTAGAGTGCTAGCACTCTATTGTTGGTGTGAGAACTCTACTATAGGATGCAGAATTGGCATTCCAGCACTCTATTATAAAGTGCGGGCACTCTAACAAGTGGAATCCTATTTTAGGCTTAAATATGTGGAATCCTATTTTAGACTAAAATGTCCTATTTCAAAATACTGGCACTGAGTCACAGTTTTCAGGCTGCCGGCAGCCTGTTTTTTTTTTCTCAGTGTGTCTTTTTAATGAATGAAACCGCATATTTATTATTGAAGTAGATTAAATCTTTGAAAATATGTTTAACGCAAATAAACTAAAAAATGTCATTTTTTTTTCTGCCAAATAGAGCAACTTCTTGGTAAAAGTGTGATATTGAATAATTCATCCGTAATTGCAAAACAATGAGACACTTCCTAGTAAGCAGACATTCTACAACACAGACATCAACAGTCAACTAGCAAAGAGAACAGATCACCACAAGTTCTAATGTCTGGATCCCTAGATACAGAACGATATATAACCAGGGACCGAAAATAACTAATAATTTTTATTTCAAATGAGTTTCATTATAACTTTAATTTTTATTAGACCTGACGAAAACTATAAAATCATCAATATTACAACAATGGCACAACTCGTGGACGCAACTAACTGATAATAAACTTCAATCGATTAAAAATACTGTCGAGGATTGGCCATCCAGTCACAGAGAAAACAGACGTGAAGAAATAGTTCTGGCTCGACTACGACTTGGACACACTCGACTAGCACACGAATACTTAATGACAAGACGTAACAGTCCAATATGTGACATATGTAACTGTGAACTTACAGTCAAAAATTTACTGACAGACTGCCATAGAAGAAACACTATTAATCTGCCGTATGATATGCAAGAACTCTTAGGCAATGATAGACAGTATATAAACACTATACTTACATACTTCAGAAACACAGGACTGTCCGACCTTATTTGATGACCGAAAGCGTGTTGTTTTGAAGACATTAAGTTCCTATGAACTTTAAGTGATATTTTCATTTAAAACCATATTACACTACCTTTACACATACATTTAAAAATATGCAATCAAACAAGTTGATTTCCTAGTGGAACTAAATTCAGAAGATGCTGCTCACTGTGTTATTGCCAAGAAGCGGAACACTGTTTAAATTTAATAAATAAATATATAATTTTTATTATTGAGAAATAAAAATTTCATCGTGATTGATATAGTTTATTATGTTTTTAAAACACTTTTCTGATTTCAAAAATTTAAAAATAAAACTTATTTTTGAATAATGTTATTCCAATTTCTTTTTTAGATAAAGTTTTAATACAAATTGTTTATTAGTTAAACATTCCACCGAAAAAACGGGGTTTTTCCTACGAACCATTTTGAACAAAGCCAAAAATAGCAATGAGAATTATTTATCTCTATCAAAGTTTATCAATATTTGGCCAAGACGTCTTAATAGGAAGTGGCCCCGGGATCTGCTTAGGTAGTGAAGTGTCGTGGAGTGACCAACAATCAGAACTAATGTAATTATGAGAGTGACATGGATGGATATTTTCTCTCCTCATGAAATCACAGGCCACGCCTTACCCGTCTCCAATCCTCCCTGATAGTCGCAGGGTGTGGTTGGATGGCGTAAGGTAACTCCAGGTCATCCTAGAATCCTTCCTAAGGAAGGTATTCGGTTGACAACTGGTGGCACCTGAGGCGTGGTCAAGCTACCTATATCAAATTACAAAATACACATAATTGTAGAATGTAATACTTCTGTAAATAAAAAAAAAAAAAAAAAAAAAAAAAAAAAAAAAAAAAAAAAAAAAAAAATATTTGGAGGAACTTTGATTCACTGACATAAACAAGTAACTTCCAAATCAAGTATTTCATTATTTAATAGTAGTTGTTGTGATAGGTTGAAATAGGTAATTACAACAAAGAAACCCTCAGAGGATACACCCACAGACGGACCGAACACATACTTCTGGACACCTGGCCTCATCTCAATAAGTTAAATATTATCACATTTATGTATTATACTCGTATTTTCCTTGGTTTTTTTTTTATAATTTTTCCTAAAGTTTCAACAGTACTTAAGATCATTGTGTATGTAGTTGGACAATAATGACATGTAAAATATATAATAGCATGTAAGACTAAATGTGAATATTCTATATTCACTTTGTAAATAAAAATTTCTTCTTCTTGTGATAGGTGAATAATTAAAATTTAATTATTAAATTAACGAAATGTAGACCATTATTTCTTAAAATACATTAAAAATATATCTATGTTTTTACTCTCACAATGCAAAATATATTTTTTTATTTTTTTGTTTTTAAATATAAACTAGAATTTTTTCCCAACCAATTATTAGTTAAATTTTCCCAATAATTGTTATCGAAGAAATTCTTATATAAAAATTATTTCTTAACAGTTATTCATTAATTTTAAAAATATAATTTTGGAAATAATTTTTTGTTGTCATAATTTTATGGAAACATTTTATTTTTATTTCGGTCCTTGCGTAAACCGTAAGTGGAATAATTGTTAACTCCTTACCTTAAGGTTTAATATGTAATTCAGGTAGAGTGACTTCCAATCTGTTTGACATCTATACGAGAAACGTGATAAGAAGACAATTAATAGCCATTCGTATGCGTGGTATCACCTGAGTATAAATAATGTTTGTATAGTAGAATTGGGTGAATCGAGAAAGTATAAATACTAATCAAAAAACAAAATAGGCAATGGTTTAAAATATAATTCAATTAGTAAAAAAATAAATAAAAGAAAAAATATTTCGTCCACCATTATTGTTATTAAAACTTAAATATAGATATGTAATATTACTAAGTAATTCTTGTTTCTAGAGTGACTTGAGGAGGGAACCATCCTCTAGAAGGGCCACGTCAAGACTCGTCATGGTCTGAAAGAATCCAATATGGTGGAATGAAGTCAGCTGGGGTCCTAGCTGTGCAGCTAGGATTTTTCTCATTTCTGGAATTTTTGAGAAACTCCCCTACTGCACCATGGATGTGGGCACGCCGTTAAAAAAATACAAAAAAAAAAATGCTAAAATAGTGGTATATCAGTGAGTATTAATATTATTGAGATAGGAGGCTTGGATGTATCAGGTGAGTATTAATACTGCTGAAATAGTAAATAGTGGCAGAACAGTGAGTATTAATTTTGTTTAAGTCGTAGATACAGGCAAGAATGGTATATTATTATTGTATATTTATTAGGTAGTGGTATTTCGGTGAGTATTAATATTTTCCATTTATTAGATAGTGGTATATCGGCGAGTATTGCTATTGTCTAGATAGCACAATTTGATGCATCAAGTGAGTATTAATAATGGTGAAATAGCAAATAGTGGTATATCAGTGAGTATTAATATTTTGTGTTTATTAGGAAGTAGTATTTCGGTAAGTATTAATATTTTCTATTTATGTTACCATAATTAATACAGATATTATATTTTTATGCTTTGAGGGTCTTGTTTTATTAAATTTCTATTTTTAATTCTATTCTATTTAATAAAATTAGACACTTCAATTTCTGCTTATATACTAACTGGGTTATTCATTACAATCATTGGAAATTGTATAGAGAAATCTCTCTCCTTCAAATATAAAGCGAAAACAATAGATTTAAATGAAAAGACTATTATACTACATTTAAAAATAGAATATATCAGTGAGTATTAATTTTGTTTAAGTCGTAGATACAGGCAAGAATGGTATATTATTATTGTATATTTATTAGGTAGTGGTAATTCGGTGAGATTTAATATTTTCTATTTATTAGATAGTGGTATTTCGATAAGTATTAATATTTTCCATTTATTAGATAGTGGTATATCGGCGAGTATTGCTATTGTCTAGATAGCACAAGTGCAATTTGATGCATCAAGTGGGTATTAATAATGGTGAAATAACAAATAGTGGTATATCAGTGAGTATCAATAATGGTGAAATAGCAAATAGTGGTATATCAGTGAGTATCAATAATGGTGAAATAGCAAATAGTGGTATATCAGTGAGTATCAATAATGGTGAAATAGCAAATAGTGGTATATCAGTGAGTATTAATAATGGTGAAATAACAAATAGACGTATATCAGTGAGTATCAATAATGGTGAAATAGCAAATAGTGGTATATCAGTGAGTATCAATAATGGTGAAATAGCAAATAGTGGTATATCAGTGAGTATTAATAATGGTGAAATAGCAAATAGTGGTATATCAGTGAGTATTAATAATGGTGAAATAGCAAATAGTGGTATATCAGTGAGTATTAATAATGGTGAAATAGCCAATAGTGGTATATCAGTGAGTATTAATAATGGTGAAATAGCAAATAGTGGTATATCAGTGAGTATTAATAATGGTGAAATAGCAAATAGTGGTATATCAGTGAGTATTAATAATGGTGAAATAGCAAATAGTGGTATATCAGTGAGTATTAATATTTTGTGTTCATTAGGTAGTAGTATTTTTGTAAGTATTAATATTTTCTATTTATGTTACCATAATTAATACAAATATTATATTTTTATGCTTTGAGGGTCTTGTTTTATTAAATTTCTATTTTTAATTCTATTCTATGTAATAAAATTAGACACTAAAATTTCTGTTTATATACTAACTGGGTTATTCATTACAATCATTGGAAATTGCATAGAGAAATCTCTCTCCTTCAAATATAAAGCGAAAACAATAGATTTAAATGAAAAGACTATTATTCTACATTTAAAAATAGAATATACCAGTGAGTATTAATTATGTATGTATGAATGGGGTTTAAGGACGAAGAACGTCAAAGGTTACCATCGTCCTGTAAAGTGTTTTTCAATGAAAATTATTTTGTACTATAAAGATATTACAGGAGTCAATTGCACTACATATATTGTCGAGAATGCTCTTAAGTTGTAATGTTATATAATGTTCAAAAAGGGTTTTTAAAAATGGTTCTGAAACTGCTATGGCTAATATAATTGTTTTACATGGATACTGCTAAAATAATAATTATGGTGATATGAGCTTGGTCCGTTACGGCATATTATTTAAAACTATACGCAATCAATGCATCTGCGTTCAAGGTATAGAATATATACAGAAATTATTTATTTTTATTAATATATTTATTTTATTTTTTATTATTTTTTTATTTATTTATTTTTTGTTTATTTATTTTATTTATTTATTTTTTTTATTTTTATTTATTTTATTTTTTATTTTATTTTTTTTTGTTTATTTATTTATTTTTTTTTTGTTGCTATATTTCTGTATATAATTTTGATTTTTTAAGAAAATTTAATACTTTGTCCACCATGGAGGGGTCGTCTGCAAGTGCTTCAGATATATCTTTTGGAATATCGTTCTTCTCTAGGGCTTCTTCGTATAACCTGCAAGACTCGAAGATATGCCGCACAGAAATCGGTTCATTACATGACACACATATAGGATTTTCCTTCCCCTCCATAAGGAAACCATGAGTGAGTCTGGTATGACCTAGGCGAAGGCGAGCTAAAACTACCTCGTCTCTTCTACTGCTGCATTGGGATGATCGCCATGGCCCTAGACTTCTTTTGACCATTTTCAATTTATTTTCGGAAGCCTCCGTCCACATGGAGTGCCACCCCATCTTTATTCTCTCTACAGAAGGCGCACATAATTCCTTGGGTGTTAGGGTTGTGGGTGTGATTTCCGTTAGATCGTGGGCTGCTTTTGCCGCCATATCGGCCATTTCATTCCCCAATATTCCCTTGTGGCTAGGAACCCAAAAGAAATTAACTGTTTTTCCTGTAACGTTCAGCATTCGGATATATGTCTGGATTTTTAGGCTTACTGGATTTTTTGGGTACATCTGTAGTATGGAGCGGAGCACACTTTCTGAGTCGGAGCACACAATTATGTTTTTCTTCACCTGGGACATGGAGAATTGTAAGGCTGCTGTTATGGCATGTGCTTCTGCAGTAAATATTGTAGTGCGTGGGTCGAGTTTGAACTTGCGGGTTGTCAGAATATCGGTGACAGCACAGGCGGTTGATCCATTAATTCTAGAGCCATCTGTGTATATTACAAGCTTGTCCTGAATCTTGTCCAGCATTTTGAGGAGTGTTGCGTTCACCTGAGTGGTGTTAATGTAGGCTTCCTTTTTAAAACTAAATATGCAGTTAGGTTTTTCAAGAGTCCAGGGAGGGGTGTCCAGCGGTGGTAAGGGCAAACATGGATACTGCTACAATAATAATTAATTATGTAATTTACAATTAGTATTAATTATGTAATTTATTTATATTTATTATAATTATATTAATTTTGCGAATCATCTGCGTTATGAGAGTCTTGATAATAAATAAAAAATAAAAAATAGAAATTTAATAAAACAAGACCCTAAAAGCATAAAAATATAATATCTGTATTTATTACGTTAACAATAATTGTGATTATTTCCAATATGTTCTTCTGTCATCTGTCACTCTTCCCAAAGTGTCCCCTAATCCTTAATCAGAGCAAAAAGTGTGTATACCTAGTGTTGGAAGGATGGGACATCACCATACCATAACCGTACCTCTGTGAACTTGGCACCCCACTTTCGAAAAAAAATATGACAATAGACTCAAATAATTGCAAATCGTTTGTAGCTATTTGTAGTGAAAGAATTTTCGTTTGTAGTTAACCAGAAAAAAAGTTACAGCCGTTTTTCGAATTTTCAAAATCGCAACTTTTTCAGATTTAGGGATGCGTGTTTTTCTATGGTCCCAATACATTCGAAATCGTTTGTAGTTCATAGTAGTGAAAGAATTTTCGTTTGTAGTTGCCTAGAAAAAAAGTTACGGTCACTTTTTGAATCGGCTAAGTTCGGAGGCATCCTTGCCTCACGACCGGGATCGTTTCCTCACGTGGTTGATGGAGTGGGGGGAGAGCGGATGTCGATAGAGTGGGAAGTACAGAAGGGTAGAGTGGGGTTGAGTCTAAATCTGAAAAAGTTGCGATTTTGAAAATTGAAAAAACGGCTGTGACTTTTTTTCTGGTTAACTACAAACGAAAATTCTTTGTTGGTTCCAATCGGTTGAAGTCGGGTGCGGGGTATTTTTTGACCCCCCGCTTCTCAAAAACGGGGCAACTACAAACGGAATTTTTTTTCACTACAAATAACTACAAACGATTTGCAATTATTTGAGTCTATTCTCATATATTTTTTTCGAAAGTGGGGTGCCAAGTTCACAAAGGTCATAACCATGTGAAATTAAATAATGTGTTCGGATTGGCTTGTTCGGGCTAAAGGAAATTTATTGGTAAGAAATCAGAAAAAAATGTACTTAAATAATTTTTGTTTCTAAAACAGATAGGTACGATTTTAAAGTTTATTAAATAAGGCAACTTTTGAGGCGGAGGCAACCTCTAAGTCCACAAATTATAGAATAAACCCTTAAAGTTATGTCATCTCAATGCGGGACACCCTGTATAAAATTCTTATATTTTATTAAAAATATAAATTTCTTTTAACAGTTTTATTATTTTATCTATTGTTTCTTCGGAGTTTTGTAAAGCTTCTTCTCTTCTACGTGGTATTTTGTGCTTTATAAATATCTGGTTGAGGAGAGCACATTCTACCAGTATGTGATGAATGGTTAAGGGGGATTGGCAGGATTCGCACTTAGGTTCATCAGTTTTAGTAATTAAATGTACATGGGTTAGGTTTGTGTGTCCTATCCTCATCCTTGCAACAACAACTTCCTCCTTCCTGTTGCCTCTCACTGAGCTTATCCACTGTTTAGTTGTTTTCTTGACAGCTTAACAAATAAATGGCTATTCAGGCGTTTTTTAAGGAAAAATAATTCAAAAACTATAAATCAACATACGAAAGAACTAAATATTCTAAATAAACGTATTTTTCTTATACATAAATCCGTACAAGATCTAGCAAAACTATTGGAACTGCCATCCTCTGTGCTCAGCTATTTTCAGCACTTAGAAATCATCTTCATATGTCCTTTTCCTTCACATAAAACATTCTGTTTGATTAACTACTAGGTGTCTACTAGGTAGGATCGATAAAGATTTGAAGAAATTTTTCAAAAATTCCGTCATGAGTCCAACCTCAATAGCTACTTTCCTTCGGAGGAAAGTGCTAAAACCATAACGTGACAGACTCACTTACTGTAATGCATCAAATATATGAGTAAAACGGCTGAATGAATTGAACCAAGAGAACTTGAGCGTTAAAGATTTGTGTATGGATTCGAATATCAGGTGTTCAAAAAATGAACAAACAATCGCCTCAAAGAAATGTACGTCATGGAATGAACCAAAGCTCCCAAGGATGCCCCCGGCCCTGGTCTGGAAACCTTGAAAATCCCCCTAGTTCTAATATTGACTTTACTGCACCTAACGGCGGTATACAACTATTTGCAGAATCGAAATGCACCAAATATTTACCAGAGTGCACTGCACTCGAATGACATTTCATCCTCGCTTGTCTATTTACATATCATCGGCGAGGATTCCCTGATTCCTCCTCTCGAATAGTCGGGGAGTGCAACAACCCCGAGGGGACGGAACTTGCACTTTGCTGCAGAAATAGTCAGGACTATTCTGGAATTAACTGCAATAAAGGAGGTAGAAGAAGAAAAGATTTTGGAGGTCATTACCACTCTCAAATGCCACTGCCCTTCTGAGCTTTCGTGGCCTGTCAAGGGACTGATATATATATATAGTCTGTTCGCTCTCTCAAGCGCTCAAAATATCAGTTTGGATTGATGACTGAAAAAAAAAATCATATTTGTCAAAGCAGCACTAATTGTACTTCGTATGGACCAATCTGGGCAATATTTGAATAAAAAACATTGATAGGCTGACCTATCATCGCCCAGCCCTAACTACTTGACAGAAAAATTTGAAATTGTGCATGGACACTCCCTTTGGGATGTAAACACGCGCTAAGGAAGGGTTTTTTGATATTCAAAATTTTAAGTTTTTTTGAGAGGTTTGAGTTGTTAGTTGGTTTAAAAAAAAAACTAGTACGCCTAGGCAGCAAGCGTTGCTAGGACGATAACAGAACAGCTGTTACCTTACATTATCTATTTTCATAGTATTATTATTTTATTTATTTATTTTTTTTTTTTTGCGGTCATTTCAATTATTATGGCAGGCCTTGAATTACTAGATTTTGTCTATCGATAGAGCGAAGATAAGAGTTTATGCTGTACCTGGTGATGGTCCATCCGAGGTAATAATATCCCGAACCCTTCCACAGCCTCCTCACCCATCAGCATTCCCAGTCAGAACACTTCTTGGAAACGCTAATATAATAGGCGTTTCAAAATGACATCTTGGAAACATAAATTTTTACGTTCATTTATTATTGAGAACGAATTTTAACCTGTACTGATTAAACTGCTGTTACTGGTAACATATAGATAGTGGGTAATCTCTAGGTTATTTTTTTCTTGACGCTGGCCTGGAGCGTCCCATTGTCAAGAAATATTGTACATATCAAACATTGATTGCTTATAAATTGATAAATAACTTAAAATATTACGGGAACCGTGCTACAATAAACTACACAAAATTATTTTGAAGCGTTAATTTTGATGATACGTTATTTAAATAAATAAATAGCAGCCATACCGCCACACGGGTAGTCAGCTAGTATTTTATAATTACAATGACAACCAAGATCTGTTTTGCACTAAAAACAAACAAACAAGTAACCAAGAACGCATTGAGATTTGTTGACTCAATTTGTATTCCTAAAAAGGAAGTTTTGTTTGTCTAAGAAGAAGAGCCTTTGTCTGATTTTAATTTTGAGGAAGAATCGCTCTTTGTTTGATCTCTTCATAATAGTTCCCTCGTTTAATGCACGTGGTTGCATAAAACTGCAATTTTTCGTCGGCGAAGGTCAAGGCAATTGTCGAGGAAACTAGAGACTAGAGCTCAATTCTACAACTTTTATTTCATGTAGAATAATATTTTTAACAAAGATTGCACGATTCTTTTCAAAAAGCGTTAACGCTCAGAATCAAAACTCACAATTATGTAAAAAAGCCCTTTTTTAGGCAATTTTGTTTTTTTTCTTCTTAAGGTTATGTTTTTAGACATAGGACAACCACATGGGTCATGGATGTCTTATTTGTAAATTAAAAAAAGTCCGACTCGCAGGAACTGCAGCATCTTAGCGCGGTTCCGTTCATGTCCCTAGTGCCATTTGATAAGCTTAGAAAAGAAACAAACATATTTTTTTTTTTTATATATATATCTCGTGAAAATTGTCAAAATCCTCTCGAACATCTCGAATAAAAGTGATATTAAGGCGTCAGGGACACCGACAGTAGCTAACTTTTACACAGAAGCGGAAATTACAGAATCTGGCTCTCATTCTAAAGCAAAGCTCTATAAATCAATACAAAATATGCCAAAAAAGATCACTTAGTTCATAAAACATATTTTATTTTATGTGTAATAGCGTTTTAGTTGCCTAAAACTATTCCAAGGTCTAAATATTTAGTATTCCATACCCTGGAAATGGTCTCAGCCCCCCCCCCCGAAATTGTTCTTATATACGCCCATGTACAGAAGGATCAAGAAGAAGTACACAAGATTGAGTAGAATACCCTGCCTAATATAGCCTATATAGAATAATATGCCGAATAAAACCTATCTAGTAAATACACAAGGACAAATAAAAGTCTTGACGAATAACAAGTCAAGAAGAAAAACTTTATTTAACAAAATAAAACGAAGTTTAGTTGCCCAACTACAACAGAATAATATACCTAATTAAGTCTATGGAGTAGACACAAATGGACCAAAAACAAGTCTTGTGGAATATTGTTTTTTTTCTAATTAAATACTTTTTATCAATATTTAGTATATAACCTTTGCTGAAAACTATCGATTGCTAATTGATGAATCGGTTTACAACTAAGTAGTCTTTATGAATATTTTGTATATAACCTTATGTTTGGATCTGTGTTTTTAGGGTGCTCTCCGCCTTGGCTTTGTATTTGTGTCGGCAGATACCTGGGGTATATTTACAGCTCTTGAGGATTAACTCTTAGCAGGTAAATTTCCTGCGGCCCCCTGGTTTCTACGGGCATTGAACCGCCATATTCGCTCATAGTATCTAACCGTTGTGAAGTTTATTTTTTGGATTTAGGACTTAATATACTTATGTAGACTGAATCATAGCAAGAAGTAATCCTCCGTCGTCGGTTCTTAACTATGTAGACTCGCTAATGTTATCCAATCTTAGATACATCGTATTTAAAATCCACAGTAAAAACACGACATTTCATCAGAATCCCCTGCTGAATAATACTTATATAGAATAATATGCAAAATAAAGCCTATCTAGTGGATAAAAATAGAGGAAAAAAGCCGTTCGTGGTGGTAGAAAATCTTAAAAGTATTTCGCTCAGAAATCTCCGAAATATTGTCACTAATTTTACGTATCCTGTTTTATAGCCAAATAGATTTAAATTCTATAATCAGTAAGAAAAACCTACTAACAATAAAAAAACTATGGGTAACAGATGAAAATAGGGAATACCAAGAATCATTCTAAAGAACGAAATCAGCACCAGTACTGTAATCTAGATATTCATACGGCATCTTCGAATTCTAACAAACAAAATATTGATTCTAATTATACGTATCCTGTTTTATTGACAAATACATTTG
This sequence comes from Gonocerus acuteangulatus, assembly GCA_946811695.1. NCBI lineage: Eukaryota > Metazoa > Arthropoda > Insecta > Hemiptera > Coreidae > Gonocerus > Gonocerus acuteangulatus. Next base: position 97,049,005 of record OX328126.1, read on the forward strand.
ACTACTATAAGCAATTAAAAACACTAGGGAATATGCCAAAGAACTCGGAGTAGGAGCCTCGACAGTTTCAAGACATTTGAAGGAAATCGACAAATCCAAAACTGACATTTCATACGGTACAGCCTGATATATTTTTAACAATGAATTGTTTTTCTTATTTTAATTAATCTGTTTTATTGTCAAATACGTTATCCAACTTTAAGCAATTAAAAAATAACAAGGAATAAAAACAAACAAAAAGAACCGTTCGAATAAACGAAATCAATTACTTCAAAGTTTAAGCACTTATTTCTCCGATTGACATAGCCTAATCAAAAATTGTTTCAGAATCTTTTTTGTAGAACATTTAGTAAGCTTTCGCATGGTAACCCTCCGTTTACCAATATTCCTAACCGTCTTCGAGATATTAGGGAATGTATACGAAGTTCCCAAAACATTTCATGTCTGTTAATAAAATATTTTATTCTAATCCTTCCTTAGCTCCAAACGTAACCAAAATTTTAACATATTAGTGTTGATGAAATTCAAACATGCAGAAAATGTTTCAACTGAATCCCATAATTTTAAGTATCAAAATCAAAGACAAAAAGAACAGTTCGAATAAGCGAAATCAATCACTTTAAAGTTTTAAGCACTTATTTCTCCGATTGACATCGCCTAATCAAAACTTTTATTAGAACCTTTTTTGTAGAACATTTAGTAAGCTTTCTAATGGTATTCTTCCGTTTCCCAAATTCTCAATCTTTTTTGAGATATTAAGGAAAGTATACAAAGTTACCAAAACTTTTTTATGTCTGTTAATAAAATATTTTATTCTAACCCTTCCTTAACTCCAAACGCAACCAAAATTTCAACATATTAGTTTTAATGAAAGTAGAACATGCAGTAATTGTTTCAACTGAATCCCATGATTCTAAGTACCCAAACCAAAAACGGCATTCAAAAATTATTTTTTCAGTTTTCTTGAAAACGGTTAAAGCTATCGCCGGAAATGGTTCCATTCGTTTTCCTAGCCCAAGAAGCATATAAAAAGAGTACTCACAAGCTTATGAACTCAAAAACGTAAGCGTTAAGATTTTTTTGCGCGAATTTCGCCCCAAACGCCATCTTCCAGTGGGCGGATTTTGCTGGTTAACGAACGTTACCTTTCAAATTGGACGACAGATTTTTGTACCAAATTTCATAAAAATCGGACCATCAGGGAAGCGAACAGACAAATATATATATATATATATATATATATATATATATATATATATATATATATATATATATATATACAAATTTGAACCACCTTTATTTTCGGTCTCTAGGGGTTCTGAAACGCGAAATTTTCTTGTCGGCACTTCCGGATTGTTTCATTGTATCAACCTTATAAGCGGAGTTCCTCCCTATGGGGGAGGGAGGAACCGCGCTAAAAATGACAAAGCAGCAAATCTATGTACAGGGTGTCCCGCATTGAGATGTCATAACTTCTGCTTATCGTTTGTAGTTCCGAAGCACAAATGAGCGCTCTATCTGAAAATGTAGAGGAGCTACGCAAACTTTTTTTTTTTTTTTTCTTTTTTTTTTTTTTTTTTTTTTTTTTAAACTACTTGCTTTTCTAAAGAAAAACTAAGTTTGCGGAATTTGTGATCAATCTATCGTAAATAAAGACCACATTTTTAGAATCTCACCTCTCATTCATTATGAGCTAGGCAACCATCCATTCGAAACCAGAGTGAGTTGTTATTTGCTAGGTGGGCTTGTGTAATAAACGTCACGCAGTGTAGGAAGGATGGGACATCACCATCATCGCATGAAATTAAAGAATTTGTTAAGAATGGCTCGTTCATGCTAAAGCACATTAATTGTTCAGAAATCAGAAAAGAATAGATTGAAATAGATTTCTTATTAAAACTACGGGCTACCATTTTGAAGCTTATTAAATAATGTAACTTTTGAGGTGGAGGCAAACCTCTAAGTCTAAAAAAAGTGTCAAAGGTCAAAAACGTCTACCAGATGTCTGGCTGTGTGTTTGTTCCTTATAAAAATTCACACCTTTTGACTTATTTTGACGTAACTTGGTATACAGGTAGATCTTGATACGGGGAGTGTCATAAGCAAAAAGTAGGTGTAGCATGGCACACTGGGTAACAGCTAGTATACAGGTAGATCTTGATACGTGGAGTGTCATAGGCAGAAAGTAGGTGTAGCAAGACACACTGGGTAACAGCTCGTGTACAGGTAGATCTTGATACGGGGAGTGTCATAGGCAGAAAGTAGGTGTAGCATGGCACACTGGGTAACAGCTAGTATACAAGTAGATCTTGATACGGGGAGGGTCATAGACAGAAAGTAGGTGTAGCATGGCACACTGGGTAACAGCTAGTATACAAGTAGATCTTGATACGGGGAGAGTCATAGGCAGAAAGTAGGTGTAGCATGGCTCTCTGGGTAACAGCTAGTATACAGGTAGATCTTGATACGGGGAGGGTCATAGACAGAAAGTAGGTGTAGCATGGCACACTGGGTAACAGCTAGTATACAAGTAGATCTTGATACGGGGAGAGTCATAGGCAGAAAGTAGGTGTAGCATGGCTCTCTGGGTAACAGCTAGTATACAGGTAGATCTTGATACGGGGAGGGTCATAGACAGAAAGTAGGTGTAGCATGGCACACTGGGTAACAGCTAGTATACAGGTAGATCTTGATACGGGGAGAGTCATAGGCAGAAAGTAGGTGTAGCATGGCACACTGGGTAACAGCTAGTATACGGGTAGATCTAGATACGGGGAGAGTCATAGGCAGAAAGTAGGTGTAGCAAGACACACTGGGTAACAGCTAGTATACGGGTAGATCTTGATACGGGGAGAGTCATAGACAGAAAGTAGGTATAGCATGGCACACTGGGTAACAGCTAGTATACGGGTAGATCTAGATACGGGGAGAGTCATAGGCAGAAAGTAGGTGTAGCAAGACACACTGGGTAACAGCTAGTATACAGGTAGATCTTGATACGGGGAGAGTCATAGGCAGAAAGTAGGTGTAGCTTGGCACACTGGGTAACAGCTAGTATACGGGTAGATCTTGATACGGGGAGAGTCATAGACAGAAAGTAGGTGTAGCATGGCACACTGGGTAACAGCTAGTATACAGGTAGATCTTGATACGGGGAGAGTCATAGGCAGAAAGTAGGTATAGCATGGCACACTGGGTAACAGCTAGTTAGATATGCAGTGAACTTCCTTTCGTCCGGTGGGACTCAATGCATACCGAATTATAAGATGCATGTAGAATATAATGGATAGAGGTGAAAATTAAAATGTAGACTATAACATATTTAATGTGAAATGACTAAAATAAAATTGCACACTGTTAGAATTCTACTGCCTCAGTCGAAAGCTATAAACTGAACAAGCAACAAGTAGGTATTTGGTCAGAGAGAGGGTTTCTGTAAATTGCACACTGTTAGAATTCTACTGCCTCAGTCGGAAACTATAAACTGAACAAGCAACAAGTAGGTATTTGGTCAGAGAGAGGGTTTCTGTAAATTGCACACTGTTAGAATTCTACTGCCTCAGTCGAAAGCTATAAACTGAACAAGCAACAAGTAGGTATTTGGTCAGAGAGAGGGTTTCTGTAAATTGCACACTGTTAGAATTCTACTGCCTCAGTCGAAAGCTATAAACTGAACAAGCAACAAGTAGGTATTTGGTCAGAGAGAGGGTTTCCGTAAATTGCACACTTTTAGAATTCTACTGCCTCAGTCGAAAGCTATAAACTGAACAAGCAACAAGTCGGTATTTGGTCAGAGAGAGGGTTTCCGTAAATTGCACACTTTTAGAATTCTACTGCCTCAGTCGAAAGCTATAAACTGAACAAGCAACAAGTAGGTATTTGGTCAGAGAGAGGGTTACCGTAAATTGCACACTTTTAGAATTCTACTGCCTCAGTCGAAAGCTATAAACTGAACAAGCAACAAGTAGGTATTTGGTCAGAGAGAGGGTTTCTGTAAATTGCACACTGTTAGAATTCTACTGCCTCAGTCGAAAGCTATAAACTGCACAAGCAACAAGTAGGTATTTGGTCAGAGAGAGGGTTTCGTTAAATTGCACACTGTTAGAATTCTACTGCCTCAGTCGAAAGCTATAAACTGCACAAGCAACAAGTAGGTATTTGGTCAGAGAGTGGGTTTCCGTAAATTGTACACTGTTAGAATTCTACTGCCTCAGTCGGAAACTATAAACTGCACAAGCAACAAGTAGGTATTTGGTCAGAGAGTGGGTTTCCGTAAATTGTACACTGTTAGAATTCTACTGCCTCAGTCGGAAACTATAAACTGAACAAGCAACAAGTAGGTATTTGGTCAGAGAGAGGGTTTCTGTAAATTGCACACTGTTAGAATTCTACTGCCTCAGTCGGAAACTATAAACTGAACAAGCAACAAGTAGGTATTTGGTCAGAGAGAGGGTTTCTGTAAATTGCACACTGTTCGAATTCTACTGCCTCAGTCGAAAGCTATAAACTGAACAAGCAACAAGTAGGTATTTGGTCAGAGAGAGGGTTTCTGTAAATTGCACACTGTTAGAATTCTACTGCCTCAGTCGGAAACTATAAACTGAACAAGTAAGAAGTAGGTATTTGGTCAGAGAGAGGGTTTCTGTAAATTGCACACTGTTAGAATTCTACTGCCTCAGTCGAAAGCTATAAACTGAACAAGCAACAAGTAGGTATTTGGTCAGAGAGAGGGTTTCTGTAAATTGCACACTGTTAGAATTCTACTGCCTCAGTCGAAAGCTATAAACTGAACAAGCAACAAGTAGGTATTTGGTCAGAGAGAGGGTTTCGTTAAATTGCACACTGTTAGAATTCTACTGCCTCAGTCGAAAGCTATAAACTGCACAAGCAACAAGTAGGTATTTGGTCAGAGAGAGGGTTTCCGTAAATTGCACACTTTTAGAATTCTACTGCCTCAGTCGAAAGCTATAAACTGAACAAGCAACAAGTAGGTATTTGGTCAGAGAGAGGGTTTCTGTAAATTGCACACTGTTAGAATTCTACTGCCTCAGTCGGAAACTATAAACTGAACAAGTAAGAAGTAGGTATTTGGTCAGAGAGAGGGTTTCTGTAAATTGCACACTGTTAGAATTCTACTGCCTCAGTCGAAAGCTATAAACTGAACAAGCAACAAGTAGGTATTTGGTCAGAGAGAGGGTTTCTGTAAATTGCACACTGTTAGAATTCTACTGCCTCAGTCGAAAGCTATAAACTGAACAAGCAACAAGTAGGTATTTGGTCAGAGAGAGGGTTTCCGTAAATTGTACACTGTTAGAATTCTACTGCCTCAGTCGAAAGCTATAAACTGAACAAGCAACAAGTAGGTATTTGGTCAGAGAGAGGGTTTCTGTAAATTGCACACTGTTAGAATTCTACTGCCTCAGTCGGAAACTATAAACTGAACAAGTAAGAAGTAGGTATTTGGTCAGAGAGAGGGTTTCTGTAAATTGCACACTGTTAGAATTCTACTGCCTCAGTCGAAAGCTATAAACTGAACAAGCAACAAGTAGGTATTTGGTCAGAGAGAGGGTTTCTGTAAATTGCACACTGTTAGAATTCTACTGCCTCAGTCGAAAGCTATAAACTGAACAAGCAACAAGTAGGTATTTGGTCAGAGAGAGGGTTTCCGTAAATTGTACACTGTTAGAATTCTACTGCCTCAGTCGAAAGCTATAAACTGAACAAGCAACAAGTAGGTATTTGGTCAGAGAGAGGGTTTCTGTAAATTGCACACTGTTAGAATTCTACTGCCTCAGTCGGAAACTATAAACTGAACAAGTAAGAAGTAGGTATTTGGTCAGAGAGAGGGTTTCTGTAAATTGCACACTGTTAGAATTCTACTGCCTCAGTCGAAAGCTATAAACTGAACAAGCAACAAGTAGGTATTTGGTCAGAGAGAGGGTTTCTGTAAATTGCACACTGTTAGAATTCTACTGCCTCAGTCGAAAGCTATAAACTGAACAAGCAACAAGTAGGTATTTGGTCAGAGAGAGGGTTTCCGTAAATTGTACACTGTTAGAATTCTACTGCCTCAGTCGAAAGCTATAAACTGAACAAGCAACAAGTAGGTATTTGGTCAGAGAGAGGGTTTCTGTAAATTGCACACTGTTAGAATTCTACTGCCTCAGTCGAAAGCTATAAACTGAACAAGCAACAAGTAGGTATTTGGTCAGAGAGAGGGTTTCGTTAAATTGCACACTGTTAGAATTCTACTGCCTCAGTCGAAAGCTATAAACTGCACAAGCAACAAGTAGGTATTTGGTCAGAGAGTGGGTTTCCGTAAATTGTACACTGTTAGAATTCTACTGCCTCAGTCGGAAACTATAAACTGCACAAGCAACAAGTAGGTATTTGGTCAGAGAGTGGGTTTCCGTAAATTGTACACTGTTAGAATTCTACTGCCTCAGTCGGAAACTATAAACTGAACAAGCAAGAAGTAGGTATTTGGTCAGAGAGAGGGTTTCTGTAAATTGCACACTGTTAGAATTCTACTGCCTCAGTCGAAAGCTATAAACTGCACAAGCAACAAGTAGGTATTTGGTCAGAGAGAGGGTTTCCGTAAATTGCACACTTTTAGAATTCTACTGCCTCAGTCGGAAACTATAAACTGAACAAGCAACAAGTAGGTATTTGGTCAGAGAGAGGGTTTCTGTAAATTGCACACTGTTAGAATTCTACTGCCTCAGTCGGAAACTATAAACTGAACAAGCAAGAAGTAGGTATTTGGTCAGAGAGAGGGTTTCTGTAAATTGCACACTGTTCGAATTCTACTGCCTCAGTCGAAAGCTATAAACTGAACAAGCAACAAGTAGGTATTTGGTCAGAGAGAGGGTTTCCGTAAATTGTACACTGTTAGAATTCTACTGCCTCAGTCGGAAACTATAAACTGAACAAGCAACAAGTAGGTATTTGGTCAGAGAGAGGGTTTCCGTAAATTGCACACTTTTAGAATTCTACTGCCTCAGTCGAAAGCTATAAACTGAACAAGCAACAAGTAGGTATTTGGTCAGAGAGAGGGTTTCTGTAAAGTTTTCTACGACTCCGTCGAGCACCACGGGGTTGTTGGGGTTTCTCTCTCTCTCTCTCTCTCTCTCTCTCTCTCTCTCTCTCTCTATATATATATATATATATATATATATATATATATAAACTAAGTGTGTATATTGATATGGTCGACCGTTGAGAAGTAGAAATTGTTGATCGTCGGGGTTTTGGTCTATTTTTTTTTTTTTTTTTTTTTATTAAATAAAACCATTTTTTATATTTAAATTGTATTTTATTAACGCCAACGTTTCGGGTTGTTATACAATGCTTCTTCAGGGCTATGGAGAACTGTCCCGTTTTACGTACGCTCCGTTTCTCCATTGAGAAATGTAGACTCCACGAAGCTGAACCGTTCTCTATCTTCTCCATAGCCCTGAAGAAAGCCTGTACAGCAAGCCGAAACGTTGGCGTTAATAAAATACATTTTAACTATGAAATGTGGTTTTATTGAAAAACAATAAAAAAAAAACAAAATAGACCGAAAACACGGTGATCAACACTTTCTAAATGTGTATATACATACACATACTCAGATATTTGTATAAACAGGCTTTGATCTATAGGAATATAGTTTGAACAAAGCTAACTTGAATGGAGATGGTTTGTTATGCGCGGTAGTTCCGTCTGACAACTGGTGACCTTGCGCGCTATTATTTCCATCCAACTGCATCTTGATAGGAACATTGATTGCAGCGTCGGGTGCAATAAGAAGTCGGTTAACCACCGTATCTATATCTCTTTTATTATCTCCAGCAAGAATTTTATCTCCTTTAAATATATATATATATATATATATATATATATATATATATATATATATATATATATATATATATATTTGTTTTATATCAAGACAAATACTATATAAATATATATATATGTGTAAAAAGAAAACAAATGTTACCTATTTTTAGAAACTTGTCTTATTTATACACACAAACAACCAAAGATGTGAGCAAATATTTCTACGACTGAGATCGTCCTATCGAAAATTACTGGACAGGTTTTGTAGATAATTCGGAAAACTTACAAATGGTTACCTTCTCCTTACCACGATTTCCAACCCGTTTTCGGGATATTTAAGGAATTATTGGAAAATCCCAAAACTGCCCGTTTTTTCGTTGTAACACTTCAGTAACTTTAAACGTCAATCGTCAACAGGAAACAGTTTCTACTGAATCCATCGTTTCTTAGTACCCAAACGAATATTTAGTTCTATCCACTAGTATGGAATAAAATCACAGATAACACTTTGACATTATTTCGATTAGTTAAATCTATACAGGGTGATTCAGGTCTAAGTAGCCAAACTCTAGGAGGTGATTGTAGACAAAATTTTCAACAAAAAAGTTCATTTAAAGTATGGTCCGATTCCGGAAGGAAAAGGAGCTATGTCCAATTTTCTGTTTTTTTAACGTAGTCATGTTTTTTAATGAATAAGAAAGAATTGCACAAAAACTATTCAATTTAATTAAATTTGAATTATGCCATCATAGATTAGATAAAATTTCCTTAAAAAAAAAGGATATTAATTCACTAGAACCATTATTAAAAGATACTTTCTGGACGTCCAATAACGCACTTTTGTTTTTATCAATGAATCAGAGTTTTTTCGCGAATTTTTTCCTGAGCCCCCTAACGGACTACAGTTTCAATACTTACAGGAAATCTTCTACATTTAGTAAGCATTAAATCCATGCAAATGAAGTGGAGGTTTATTCAGGGATAAATTGAATGATTGGCTCCCTTTTGTAAAAAAAAAAATGTGGAATGTAGTTTTGCTACTTTCAAATACCTTGTGTGAAGAAATTAAAAATTGTTCATTTTTTACTGGCCGAACTGTGGGTATCCATTGTCTAGTCCAGAATCAGTAAATGAATGAAACGATTAGAAAATATTTTCATTTGAGAGATACGTCACATTTCGTGTTTTTGTTTTTTTGTTGTTTTTTTCAAAAAATATTTTTCATTGATTTCTCTTTTACATGATTTATTTGGCACCCAGTTTTGAATAGAAATTTTGAGGGGAGAGTTCGAAAACATTTTAGGTTAGTTAAATACTTGTAATCCAAGACTTACACCTATTTTGAAATATTTTCAAATAAAATTTGAAATAAAACTAAAAATTGTGCAAAACATTGCGGGAAGAAAAATGTTAATCCTCAGTTCGGCCGCAACATTTTGTGAAAAGACAAAGCCACATTTACACGGAATGGAATATTTAACAGTCCCAATTCGCATACTTGGTTTCATTTTAATCCTTATGCCCTGTGAAGATCGCACAATCAGTGCGGAATTTTGGACGAATATCTTCTTCAGCCAACCCTGATTCCCGACAGGTTCCATTCAACATATTAAATATATATTAAACCTCCTTCAACACGATCGACCTATTGCCAAGATGTTCTGCTTGGACATAGATTCATGGTTCCTGATGGCTTGCTGTCCTGTTAACAGCAGAAGTGCCGTTAGACAGTAGATGGATCCACTGTCAAAGTTGATAAAGGTACAATTGCAATTTCCGCAAATTTAAAATTTTCAAATATATTAGCAAATATTTTAGTGCAAACTACATCATGTATAAGATAAATCAATGAAAATTGGTACAGTCTCATTAAAGAATCCCAGAGGTTGGAGCTTGACTCAAGGTTTATTCTATAGGCTCAAGGTTATTCTTCAGTTGAAGGTTATTCTGGAAGTTTGCTCTCTTATATTTATAATAAAAAGCTGACTCAAAAATGAATTTTAATTAATAAGTGTGTTGTACGAATCTATATATACATATAGAGGAACAGCTGTGATTGTGTTGCCGAAAGGCTGTGTTTACTTAGTGCTCTCGTTTCGTCTGGCCGAGACCCGTCCTTGGATTAGAAAGCTAGATATTACCTCGGCTGCAAAAATTCTGTCTAAAAGTGCGGAAAATATTAGAGGCGATTCAAACCTAACCTCAACAGAAGAACCGGCCAAAACAGGTGATATGAATTTTCTATCTCGCATATTCCCTGAGGTGACTGTTATAGAGCCAGGCAGCAGTAACCTCAACTCTAGCCTTTCTCAAGTAACCAAGGACAACAAGTCACTTCCAATCAACACAGACAGTCTCGATACAATGGACGCTCAATCATTCGAAGAACCTAAACCCAAGGGAAATAGATATGCCCGAATAATAACTCCTGTGGCAGTTATGACTCCGACTAATAATAGATTTTCCCTATTATCTGAAAGACAGACTGAAGATGATACTATTTCTGCTTCTTCCCCGATTCAAAAACCGAGACCAAACAGACAACAGACCAGATATTTCAACCGAACAGCTGACATCCCTGAGAGTCCCCAGTCACCTAAAATTCCTCCTATTTTTGTTGTTGTGTCCGACAATCACGAAAACTAATTCATTGGCAGTAAACAGCTAGTTGCAGATCTTGGGCGAGTTGCAAAGTCCTCATTTGACTGCAAAATGCTATATAAAAAAATAGAAATATCTTTGTCCAGCATTGAGGACTTTAGAAACGTAACGAAATTTTTTGACGAAACTCCAGATATAAAATATTTTTTAATTTCTAATCCGGACAGAACCTTCTCTACTGTAGTACGAGGCTTGCCCTTCAACGTCTCCGAGGATGATGTCCTAGATGACTTGAAGAGGCGAGGCTATCCAGTGCAGAGAGCCTCGAGGCTCTTTAATAAAGATAGATTCCCCACCCCTCTTGTAGCCATTGAGTTAGATAATAATGACAAAGGCAAATCTGTTTTAGAATTGGATAGGCTGTGTAACATGGTTATTACCGTGGAAACCCGTCGCCGATCCGGGCGTCCCGTACAATGCGGAAACTGTTTACGAATTGGCCATACCAAAAAGCACTGCCGTCTGGATCCTAAGTGTGCGAAATGTGCAGGAGACCATCCCCTTTCTCTTTGCACTGACCGATCCAATGCTGCCAAATGTGCTAACAGTGCAAGATACAGGGGATGTCAAGTGTACTTAAAAACGAAAAATCTCGCATAAGACGGGTTGCCGCATCACGTACTCAACCACAAGAAAACACCATACTCCTTAACACGCAGAATATCACACCATCCACCATACAGGACAAAAAACACCCAACCTCTACTCCGGAGGCTACTCGACCAAACATCTGGACAGAAAGAGAAAATCTAAGAACATCACAGAGAAAACAGGACAAAACAACTGACCAAACATTCGACATTTCTAAATTCCTGACGACTCTCATAAAGCCGTTCTTAGCGCAAATTAAAACATTTTTCACCAAATTATTCTCTTCAATTTTTACATCTGAAAATGGACTGCTCTAATCTAACTTCTTACCAAAACCTAACCCTCCTAAACAGACACGTTGTGCACGTAGCATGTATTATTATTACAGAACTGACCAGGAGACCAGACGGGGTGGAGTCGCTGTACTAGTACAGAGACGATTAATACGCACTGAACCCCACTTACCACCAGTACAGAACATACAGACCGTTGGAATTACACTAACAACTAACAACTCCAACATTAATATTCTGGCAGCATATCACCGACCTGGAATTCGCCTCATTGAATCCGACTTTAAGTGCATTTTCTCCGGAGCTCCGACTGTGTTGCTCGGAGATCTGAATAGTAAAAACCCTATCTCGGGCTGCAGAACACTGAACTCGAACGGAACACGACTTGAACACATATCTACGAACTTAGGACTGCATATATCAGCACCCGACGAACCAACACACTACCCAACACAGGACAGATATCATCCGGACATATTAGACATTGCTGTACTTCACAACGTATGCTACCCACTTTATCACGACACACTTACAGACTTGGACTCCGATCACTTACCGGTTATTTGTACATTTCACGATTCACCTCAATTTTCACCAAATCTCCCCAAGCTTATTAACGGACGCGTGGACTGGGAACTATTCACACATGCAATGCATATTCTTGATGTACCATACATATGGGAAAGTACAGCAGACATTGATGTGTCTTACAGAACACATCCGCACATCAATAGAACACTCAACACAACAGCCCCAGACTAGGTTACATACTTCTAACGGTTCTAAGACTCCGGCCCATATTCTACAGCTTATTCATGACAAGAATATCATTAGGAAAAGGTGGCAGAGATATAGAGATCCCATAGATAAGACACGTGTAAACAGATTGGGCCGTAGAATTAGATTCATCCTAGAATCAGAAAAAATCCTACAAAGCCTACGTTTCTGATCTGGACCAAGGTGACAATAGTCTTTGGAGAGAAACTAGGAGAATCCTTGGTAAAATTTCTGCACTCCCTACACTGAAAACAGACCAATGGACAGCGACTACTGACGAAGAGAAATGCGATATTTTCGCCACCCAATTACAGACTATTGTAAGACCGCTAGACAGAGACGACCCTGAGACCGATACTACAGTGGACGATTTTTTAAGGGACCCTGTGACAGCAGACGGTGGACTTACTGACTACATAACTCCACTGGAGCGCAAGGGGTATATCTGGAAACTGAAGAACCGAAAAGCGCCAGGGGAGGATCAGATCCCGAATTTTATTCTGAAAAAGCCGCCCAGGAAGACGATCGCGTACTTGGTCGGACTCTTCAACGCCTGCTTGAGGTTGGGGTACTTTCCAAAGGCATGGAAGAATGCGATCGTGCTAATGTTCTATAAGGAGGGGAAGCCTAAGCATAGTCCTGCCAGTTATCGACCAAGAAGTCTATTATGCACACTCAACAACTAGGCAAACTGCTGGAAAAATGCATAGACAAAAGGCTGCGGCAACATCTTGAAGAGACCTGCACCATTCCATCTCATCAATTTGGCTTCCGACGCCATCACTCTGCTACACACCAGGCACAGAGAGTTGCAGAGGCAATAGTTAAAGGGTTTGAAGCCAAAGAATACACAGCTGGCTTGTTCTTGGACTTAAAGGGGGCCTTCGACTCAGGTTGGCATCGAGGGCTATTATATAAACTGAAGAAGACATCACCACCAGCCAATATCTTCTCTTACATAAAGTCTTTTCTAGAAGATCGAACATGCCAAATCTGTGTCGGGACCACCCTCAGCCACAAGATCACCTTGGAAGCTGGAGTACCACAAGGAGCCATATTGAGTCGCCTTCTCTCCCTTCTCTACGTCTCCGACATGCCTGAAGAAGATTCCTTCGCTTAACTCGCAACATTTGCCGACGACACTCTCGTCTTATCCAGTCACAGAAGTCTGAAAACGATGGTTCACAATCTGCAAGCATCGGCGAACTCGTTGACCCACTGGTTCAGGAAATGGCGACTGGCCCTAAATTCAACCTAGACTGAGGTAAAAGTATTTTCACTTCGGAGGTTCTCAAACGAAGAAATTCCAGATATCCGATTGGGTGGACTTCCAGTTCCTTGGTGCCCGAAGGACCAGGGTGTGTGTTACTTAGGACTGCACTTCGATACACGGCTTACATGGAAACTACACACTAATATAAAATTACGACAAGCACACACCAGACTTTCAAAACTATACCCAATAATGAACAGAAAAACATCACCCCGATCTTCACTCCTTTACAAGACTATGATCCTCCCAATACTGACTTACGCCTGCCCTGTGTGGTATGGAACAAACACGACGAACATCAGACGACTTCAGACTTTACAGAACAAAGTCCTGTGGATTGCAGCCAACGCCCCTTGGTTCGTTCGAAACAGCTTGCTCCATCGGGAACTGGGAGTTGATCCTCTCGCATTTCATATAGAAGAATTGACCCGAAGGTATCAAGACAAACTCGATCTATCTTCTAGTGCCACGAATTACCATCTGGGAGAACCTACAGCCCGACGCCTCAAGCCGAGGCTGTACCAAGACCTACCATCTCCCCTGGCGCTTTTCAGTTCTTCAGTTTCCTGATATACCCCTTGCGCTCCAGTGGAGTTATGTAGTCAGTAAGTCCACCGTCTGCTGTCACAGGGTCCCTTAAAAAATCGTCCACTGTAGTATCGGTCTCAGGGTCGTCTCTGTCTAGCGGTCTTACAATAGTCTGTAATTGGGTGGCGAAAATATCGCATTTCTCTTCGTCAGTAGTCGCTGTCCATTGGTCTGTTTTCAGGGTAGGGAGTGCAGAAATTTTACCAAGGATTCTCCTAGTTTCTCTCCAAAGACTATTGTCACCTTGGTCCAGATCAGAAACGTAGGCTTTGTAGGATTTTTTCTGATTCTAGGATGAATCTAATTCTACGGCCCAATCTGTTTACACGTGTCTTATCTATGGGATCTCTATATCTCTGCCACCTTTTCCTAATGATATTCTTGTCATGAATAAGCTGTAGAATATGGGCCGGAGTCTTAGAACCGTTAGAAGTATGTAACCTAGTCTGGGGCTGTTGTGTTGAGTGTTCTATTGATGTGCGGATGTGTTCTGTAAGACACATCAATGTCTGCTGTACTTTCCCATATGTATGGTACATCAAGAATATGCATTGCATGTGTGAATAGTTCCCAGTCCACGCGTCCGTTAATAAGCTTGGGGAGATTTGGTGAAAATTGAGGTGAATCGTGAAATGTACAAATAACCGGTAAGTGATCGGAGTCCAAGTCTGTAAGTGTGTCGTGATAAAGTGGGTAGCGTACGTTGTGAAGTACAGCAATATCTAATATGTCCGGATGATATCTGTCCTGTGTTGGGTAGTGTGTTGGTTCGTCGGGTGCTGATATATGCAGTCCTAAGTTCGTAGATATGTGTTCAAGTCGTGTTCCGTTCGAGTTCAGTGTTCTGCAGCCCCAGATAGGGTTTTTACTTTTCAGATCTCCGAGCAACACAGTCGGGGCTCCTGAGAAAATGCACTTAAAGTCGGATTCAATGAGGCGAATTCCAGGTCGGTGATAAGCTGCCAGAATATTAATGTTGGAGTTGTTAGTTAGTGTTAGTGTAATCCCAACGGTCTGTATGTTCTGTAGTGTTGGTAAGTGGGGTTCAGTGCGTATTAATCGTCTCTGTACCAGTATAGCGACTCCACCCCGTCTGGTCTCCTGGTCAGTTCTGTACACAGTATAACCAGGAATTCGTAGTCTGTCTGTTTCAGTTAGGTGTGTCTCCATAATACATGCTACGTGCACAACGTGTCTGTTTAGGAGGGTTAGGTTTTGGTAAGAAGTTAGATTAGAGCAGTCCATTTTCAGATGTAAAAATTGAAGAGAATAATTTGGTGAAAAATGTTTTAATTTGCGCTAAGAACGGCTTTATGAAAGTCGTCAGGAATTTAGAAATGTCGAATGTTTGGTCAGTTGTTTTGTCCTGTTTTCTCTGTGATGTTCTTAGATTTTCTCTTTCTGTCCAGATGTTTGGTCGAGGAGCCTCCGGAGTAGATGTTGGGTGTTTTTTGTCCTGTATGGTGGATGGTGTGATATTCTGCGTGTTAAGGAGTATGGTGTTTTCTTGTGGTTGAGTACGTGATGCGGCAACCCGTCTTATGCGAGATTTTTCGTTTTTAAGTACACTTGACATCCCCTGTATCTTGCACTGTTAGCACATTTGGCAGCATTGGATCGGTCAGTGCAAAGAGAAAGAGGATGGTCTCCTGCACATTTCGCACACTTAGGATCCAGACGGCAGTGCTTTTTGGTATGGCCAATTCGTAAACAGTTTCCGCATTGTACGGGACGCCCGGATCGGCGACAGGTTTCCACGGTAATAACCATGTTACACAGCCTATCTAATTCTAAAACAGATTTGCCTTTGTCATTATTATCTAACTCAATGGCTACAAGAGGGGTGGGGAATCTATCTTTATTATAGAGCCTCGTGGCTCTCTGTGCTGGATAGCCTCGCCTCTTCAAGTCATCTAGGACATCAACCTCGGAGACGTTGAAGGGCAAGCCTCGTACTACAGTAGAGAAGGTTCTGTCCGGATTAGAAATTAAAAAATATTTTATATCTGGAGTTTCGTCAAAAAATTTCGTTACGTTTCTAAAGTCCTCGATGCTGGACAAAGATATTTCTATTTTTTTATATAGCATTTTGCAGTCAAATGAGGACTTTGCAACTAGCTGTTTACTGTCAATGAATAAGTTTTCGTGATTGTCGGACACAACAACAAAAATAGGAGGAATTTTAGGTGACTGGGGACTCTCAGGGATGTCAGCTGTTCGGTTTATCTGTTTGGTCTCGGTTTTTGAATCGGGGAAGAAGCAGAAATAATATCTAGCTTTCTAATCCGAGGACGGGTCTCGGCCAGACGAAACGAGAGCACTAAGTAAACACAGCCTTTCGGCAACACAATCACAGCTGTTCCTCTATATGTATATATAGATTCGTACAACACACTTATTAATTAAAATTCATTTTTGAGTCAGCTGTTTATTATAAATATAAGAGAGCAAACTTCCAGAATAACCTTCAACTGAAGAATAACCTTGAGCCTATAGAATAAACCTTGAGTCAAGCTCCAACCTCTGGGATTCTTTAATGAGACTGTAGCAACAGAAGCTACGTCATAATTGGTTTAATATTAGATTGTTTTGCAGCAGCTAAAGCAAAACAAAAAAAGAAGGTAAACAAATAAATAATAACCACACTTAGGAGAGAAACATTAATACATTGTCTTTAATTCTTGTGTTAGTTGAGTGCGGTGAAGGGGATTTCCAAAATGGGAAGCACACCAATAGAATATGTCATGTGGTTGTGCTGGTAATGACAAAATTTTGTAGTTTTGCTGGCACCTAACTTAGTTTTTAGTTGATTTTATAATAGTCAATATTTTGTATCCGGTTCTATTACTTCTAGTCCAAGAGCTGGTAATGCACTTTTGATAGACTGCAATACACAGCGTAAGAGTGAGCGAGAGCACCGATCATCTGGGCAGTTGTTGTTGTCCTCTGCGCTCTCATTGGTTCTTGCTCACATGATCTTGTACAGCTGTTCTGGTTTAAAGCGTGAATAAACCACTCATTTTATATTAGAATAAAACATTTTTTTTTTAATTGACGTTTTAACCCTCTTAAAAGTATCTGCCTTATTATTCGTTACATTGAAGATAGTTGGCTCCTCAATAAAACACTATTTTTGGGCAATATTTTTTGCACCTTTCTCCTATCCGGAGTACCTGGTGTTCCACGGTAAGTCTAGCCAACACACACATATATATATATATATATATATATATATATATATATATATATATATATATATATACTTTCTTATCTACCCAAGAGGTATATTATAGCAAAATTTCAAGGTGCATAAAAAAACTTCATGAAAAGTGCGTTACCATCTCTCCGACTATTCGTATATTTTATTGATTACCGGTGAAGACTAGAAAAAATAGATAAAAAGAAACCAAGGAGGAGGAGCGCTGAATGGCCAGTGTTGAAGCCCTAAAGAAATCTATATGTATAAAAATCGTGTGTCTGTCTGTTTGTTCCTTATACAAATCCACACCGTTTGACCGATTTTGACCAAACTTGGAATACTGGTAGGTCTTGATAAAGGAAGTCTCGTAGGCTAGGTCAAAAACGTCTACCAGCTGTCTGTCTGTATGTTTGTTCCTTACACAAATCCACACCTTTTGACCGATTTTGACCAAACGTGACACACGGATAGGTCTTGACACTGGGAGAGTCATAAGGTAGGTTAAAATCGCCTATGACTCACAGTTCGGAGAGTTCGAAACAATGAACCCAAATAGTTACAGATTTGCGTTATTAGATTTTAATATTCATTATTTGGTTTCTAATTTATTTTTGATTTTATAGATGCAGAAAGTAGGTGTAGCACGGCACACCGGGTAACAACTAGTGATATATAAATAAACCTTCATCAGAATATTCCGGAATGCCGTGTTAACTGCCTACCTTCGGAGAAACGTGACTATTTATGCAGCTCCTGCGTGACGGACTTTTTCGAACGTATTCTAAATAAGACCTTATTTCCATTCATAGATTTATCGGATCGGGTAGTTTTAGTTCAAGGCGGAACCTACAAGTGTATCTGGATGGATAATTTAGTAGAAAACACTGTCAGTTTCGACTAAATCAATATTGTTGTTTTTTTCATTTCCTTTCTTGTTGACGTGCTTCACGACACTATTAGATATCCTTCCGTTTATAATCTAGAAACATCTATCCGTTATTTTGTGGGCAATTGCACTTTCTGGGGCATAAATAAAGAAATAAAGCATCTTTGACGGCCCATTTTACTAATCAACCTTTGGTGGCAGTTAGCGTCGGGTAGCCATCTTGAAAAGAGTGCGATTTGAAGCTCTTACTATAAATCGGTTTAAAAGTGTTTTTTAAGTAATATATTTGATTAGTAGTGTATAAAGAGGTGCATTTAAGCATCAAGCAACCTCTGAGCTATTATTAGGCTTAAGCCTGATCAGAAATAGAATATATTTGGGTGTTTCAGAAAACAAGGACGCTTGTTGTTGTCCCCAAGTTTTAGTGTTTGTTTTTTCGTATACATATTACATTAATGAAGTGATAAGATTATATTTAACGTATTTCGTATTCGTTCAAATAGTTTATTCTATTAGACACGGGTTGTGATTCATTTTAAGCTAATTATAATCAATTAGTAATAGCTAACCTAAAGGTGAATAACAACGTGGTAGATTCGGATGTTTCTCCGAAGATTGCCGACTTCAGCCGAGATCACATAGAGGAGAGGCTGTGGGATTCTTATCAGGGAGGAACGGACCTGTATCAGGGAGTACTCTCTTACATTCTTTTATATATATATTTTCATTATAATATTCAACTTTGTTTTTTTTTTAATATTTAATAGATCAGTTATAAAATTGATTAATAGCTCTGATTGATTATTCGCCTCAAACGAAACGTTGGAAGCTAAAACCCGCGATTTCCAATTTCTTAACTTTAAAAAACTAGAAGGAAAATGGTCAAAAAAATTCGTTGTAATGAGCATTGCAGATAATAACGAAAATAAAACCTTCCGGGACTTTAGTCCCTTTAAAGTGTGTAGTAAAATCTGTAACACCGAACTAACCGTAAAACACATACTAACAGAATGCCGACAACGTCAAAATCTAGACTTACCGTATGACATGACCGAATTACTTACTGACAGCAGTCCACACATACCAGCAATCCTTACACACCTCAAAACTATTAATATGTATGGAAAAATTTAACACTTTCACCCCCCCCTTTTTTTTTTTTTTTTTTTTTTTTTTTTTTTTTTTTTTTTTTTTTTTTTTTACCCCATCTCAATACTATATTCAAACAATTGCAATAAAAAACATAAGGAAGGTATTACGCCACTTGGTAAACTGTAAAGAACGATAACATGTAATTAATGAATTAGTAACTATGTCTAATTGTGTAATCCGATTGATCAACCAGATGTACATAAATAATACCATTTGTTTATATATATATATATATATATATATATATATATATATATATATACGTTTTGTTTGTTTTTAAATGTATATATGTATACCATTTGTCTTTAGATGTTTAGATGTATATATATTGTCATTTGTATATACTATTCGTTTTTAGATGTGAATATATTGTCATTTCTACATATAATTTGTTTATAGATGTATAATGATAGATGTAATATATATAAATGTGTGTGTGTGTATGTATGTATGTATGTATGTGTGTATGTGTGTATATGTGTATATGTATATATATATATATATATATATATATATATATATATATATATATATGTATATGTATGTATGTGTATATATATTTGGATGTATACCATTTGTTTTTAGATGTATATATGCAATAACTGTTTGGAGCGAAACGCCTTAGATGCGCATGGATGCTCATAAATAAATAAAAAAAAAAAAAATAAAGTGTGTAGATTCATTAAGAACTATGTCCCTAATACTAAAATTAAAATTTTGAAATCAGGAATTGTTCTTCTGGAAATCGAACTTGAAAAAGAATTTTACAACTTTTCTAATATAAAATCATTTGAAAATTTTAAAATAAGCTTTTCCCTACATAAAACATTGAATTTTTCCAAAGGTCTCATTACTTGTGATGAGTTCCAGAACTGCAGTGAAAATGAAATATGTGCTGAACTATCAAGTCAGAATGTTATTAGTGTCAAAAGAATTTATAAAACTCAAAATCATGAAAAAATTCCCACCTCATCATTTATTCTCACTTTTAATAGAGCTGATTTATCTGATAGAATAACACTTGATTTTCTTAGTGTCAGAGTGGTACCATATATCAAACCATTGCTCTGTTATACTTGCTATAGTTTTCGGCATGGATCACGCATGTGCAAAGAGAGTATACCAAAATGTGGAAAAAGTGCAGGTGCAAAGCATGAGGGTGAATGTGCTACCACCAAGTGCATAAATTGTAGCGGCCCTCACCCATCATGGTATGCTTCATGCCCAGTGTACCAAAAAGAAAAACGTTTAGAAGAGTTAAGGGTGATAAATAAAATCTCTTATACCCAGGCTGAGAGATTACTCGAGCCTAGAACCTTAGATTCGTCTAGCTCTCAGAGCTATGCGCAACTGCTACAGCTCCCTCCACTTCAAGCTCTCTCGTATCACAAATACAGAAACTAGCAAATCTAGTCGAAATTCTGTCAAAGAAAATAACCATTCTTGAAAAATCTATTAGTAAAAATAATTCAGATCCTCCGAATTTAGACGGTGTAGCTCCAACTAATCTCAATTCCATTCAAGAAAACCAAATTATCCCCTCTCCTTCCAATACTCCTAATGTCAAAAATAATATAAAATCCCAACTTCGAGTAAAACAATTACCCCAAGATTCAAACTCCAAAAGAGGAGAAAAACTTGGAAAACCTCCCTCACAAAATTCTGTTTTTTCTGCTAACGGCACAATTAACCCGGGGCAAGGAAACATACCAGAATCACCACTACTACCTCGAGGTAAAACTAGAAATAAAAAACAATGATTTTTGTTAACATGCTAAACCTAAATGCTTCTAACTACAAATCAATAGTCACCTCTTTTATAAATTTTTTAAATATGTTTCTTGGAAAGTCTTTTAATTACATTTTAACTAAAGAACCCCTTATAATTTTCCAGAAAACATATATCAAACCGAGATTCATCAACGTAAAATCAATAAATTCCTACTCATTATACAATAATCTGGCTATACGCACTAAACCTAAGCCATTTAACTAATTAGCTAACATATTATTCAAAATCAAACATAAAAAATCATCACTGCATGAACCTGGAGTTTATCTTGAGATACAGTGGAATATTACAGCTTAACATTAGGGAAATAAATACTCATAAAAAGTATTTCCTTGCATCTCTGATTAACATAAACTGGAATACTTTATGTATAATTCAGAAGTGAGTATATAATTGTCTTGTATACACACTGTACAGTTGTATGTTTTTGTGTACATTGAATCTCAGTACTATAGAACTATGTCTCTCTAGTCCAAATGCGTATTATTCAGTGGAACATCAACGGAGTGCTTAATAAGAAACATGAACTATCCATATTACACAAAGACTTCTCCTTTAACATATTATGTCTTCAAGAAACCCATCTAAAGGAATCCGATCAATTAATCTTCAAGGGTTTTAAAAGTTATAATTTTATTTACAGCGGTGGCCTTATTGCGTGTGGTGGGGTATCCATACTAGTTTCTGAAGCTGTACCCTCAGAACGCGTCCCTCTCGCTACTCAGCTACAAGCAGTTGCGGTTCGGATATTCAAACCTTTTCCCTTTACTGTATGTTCTATATATCTCCCTCCTGGACAATCATTCACTCCAACAACTAATGGATTTATTTTCTCAGCTACCAACACCTTTAACATTACTCGGTGATTTCAATAGTAGTAACCCCCTTTGGTTTTCATCATTTCTCGACACGAGAGGTAAAATCGTAGAAACTTTCCTTGATAGGAGCGGTCTATCAATACTTAATGGTAACTCACCCACACACATCAATAGAACTTCTGCTTCACAAACCTTTATAGACCTGTCCATCATTAGCCCTAGTCTAATTAGTAGATGCAGATGGAGGACAGCAGATGATTTGTACCAAAGCGATCACTTCCCTATAACCTTAGATTTCATTGATAGACTGGCGTCCGTCCAACGACCTGTTAGATGGAAAATCAAAGAAGCAAACTGGAACAAGTATGAACAACTAGACCAACTCACTGACATAAACCTAGACAACTCCAATATTAACGAAATCACGTGTGCAATAATTCAGATTTTAAATAACACTGCAACACAATCAATTCCTAAAACCAAATCGAATCCAAGCAAAATTATTGTTCCCTGGTGGTCAAATGAATGCGACCAAGCTGTTAAAGCGCGTAAAAAAGCCCTCAGAAAATTTAAAGCGTGCCCCTGCACAGGACATCTTAGTGACTATACGCAAGCTAGAACAAATGCCCGTTATATAATTAGAAAATCTAAAAAAGAATCGTGGATACATTTTCTGTCTCAGATAAACTTTAACACTCCTTCAGCTCAGATATGGAACACAGTTAGAAAAATAACTGGTCGCGGTCACAATGCCCCAGTAAATATATTGAAGAATGGAAACTCCGTTTATACTGATCCTAAGAATATAGCAGATGAACTCGGTAAATATTACCAACATGTCACATCAAATGAAAACTATAATGTCAACTTTCTACAAATTAAATCAAATAGAGAAGCTGTCCCCATTGAAATACACACAAATCCATTAGGTTCTCTAAATAACCCCTTTTCTTTCAGCGAGTTTCTCTTGGCGCTCAGATCGCGGAAAGATACTACACCAGGTCCTAATAACATCACAATTAGTATGATTAAAAATCTGACCCCAAACATTAAAAAAATATTTCTCGCTTTTTTAAATAAAATCTATTTGTCAGGTAGCTTCCCAAATATCTGGAAAAAATCCGTAAACGTTCCTATACCCAAAAAAGACAAGCCTACAGATATGGCCGCTAGTTATCGCTTCATCTCCCTAACTTGCTCAGATTGTAAATTACTGGAAAAAATGATTATCAATAGGCTAAAATGGATCATAGAGTCAAAAGGTTTACTAGAGTCGTGTCAAAGTGGATTTAGGAATCGACGAAGTACCAGGGATAATCTTGTTAGACTTGAAACTGATATAAATGAATCATTCAATAATAATAAAAAAGTGCTTGCAGTATTTATCGATTTGGAAAACGCTTTTGATCGTGTATGGCGGCGTTATATTATTGATCGCCTAGAGGAAATAGGGATACAGGGGCACATGCTGGCATTTATTATCAATTATTTGAAAGAAAGGACATTTCAAGTTCGGTGTGGTTCTGTTCTATCTGAAGAATTCAAGCAAGAAAACGGTGTTCCTCAAGGCGGGGTACTGTCTGCACTTCTTTTCTCTATTGCTATCAGTCCCGTTCTCCGTCACAGTAATTTACCAGTTAAATCCATGTTATACGCCGACGACTTAGTTATATATCTTGCGGACAAGTCGGTTGTTTACTTATATGAAACAATGCAACAGAATTTGGACAAAATCAGTAATTGGTTTCTAAATCGTGGCTTTCGCATCTCTCCCTCAAAAACTGAAAGTATATTGTTTACAAGAAGGAAAGTTAGTGAACAACTCAGTCTGCGAATTAACGATCAAATAATCCAAAATAATGATATCGTTCATTATTTGGGTGTATTATTTGATAGATCTTTAAATTGGGTTGCCCATATTAAATCCTTGAGAAATAATTGCAATAGATCTTTAAATCTGCTGAAATGCCTTACTAACACATCTTGGGGTGTTGATAGGAAAAGTATGATGACATTATACCGGAGCTACATAAGATCAAAAATCGACTACGGGTGTATAGCATATGATTCCGCTTCCCCGAGAGTATTAAACATGGTAGAGAGTATCCATAACTCAGGCCTGAGATTGGTGACCGGTGCATTCCGGTCTAGTCCTGTCATCAGCGTGTGTGCTGAGGCAGGAGAACCTCCGCTGCAATATCGACGAATGTTCCTGGCAGTTTCTTTTTATTATAATGTTCTTGCGTCCCCTAATCACCTTTTAAATTATTATTTTTCTCCTAACTTTCAACTTATTCACCCTCACAGGCAGAGTAATAACATCAAAAGATCATTTCCAAGAAGAATTAAAGCTCTTTTACCAGAACTTGATTTAACCCCTACAGAAATATTGTTTAATTGTACCCCAGCAAAGGAGCCATGGAAATTACCACAACCCAAAGTTAATTTGTCTCTCACAAAATTCCTTAAGAAAAACACTGTTCCTATTATATTTCAGAAAGAGTATATTAAACTAAAAAAATCACTTCCCCCATCAACTCATATATTCACAGACGGATCCAAAGATGACTTCGGGGTCGGAGCGGCATTCAATTGTGAAATCAGATCAGATAAATTCCAATTAGATTCAATTAGTAGCATATTTACCGCTGAACTTCTAGCTATTTACAAAGCATTATCTACAATAACCCCTCAGGAAAGACACGTATCAATCTTCACCGATTCACTCTCAGCACTCCTAGCAATAAATAACCCTCTTTCTGACCATCCACTTGTTGTCAACATTTTGGAATGCCTAGAAACACTCAGAGCAAGCAATGTTTCAGTTGTCTTTTCTTGGATTCCTGGTCACTGTGGCATAACCGAAAATGAGGAAGTAGACCGGGTAGCAAAGGTAGCCGTTTCTAATGGAATACCATACAAAAAAGTCCCCTTTTTCAGATATTCACGCACACATAAAGAGGTGGATTTCCTGGCAAGCTAAGTGGTACGAGCAGAACAAAAACAAGCTAAGGGAAATTAAAGCAGGTGTCAGGGCTTGGAAGACTTCTTTTACAGGCCAGAGGAAGGATGAGGTTGCTATGGCACGACTGCGCATTGGTCATACCCGATTGACTCATGGATATCTGATGACCAGAGAGGCACAGCCCATTTGCCCAACATGCGGAGTATTTATAACTGTCAAGCATTTTTATTGAGTGTCGAATTTATAAAGAACAAAGAGGAAATCTTAGGTAACAGTCCCATTCAAGTCAATAAATTATTAATTTTTTTAAAAAATACCCAATTAATTTAAAAAATTTAACTAGTTAACACATTATTAAAAGAAAAATCTAAAAGTAAATTTTATGATGTCATTTTAGAAATAAAATTGCTGTAACATGTGAATTAAATAGCGACAATTTCATTATAATTAATTCTAAAACATATTAATCCATAGAATCAGCCTCATTTAAACATTAACTATTATTGATTGGGGTGGTGGGAGTGACCCTGCTCCGGCATGGTGCCTGTCGGGTGGGGGTGGGTCTTCTGGTGTCGTGGGCCCTCAGGACAAAAGGGTCCATGAGCTTGGAGGGTCTGGTCGGCCTGGTCCAACCGAACAGACCCTCGGTCACAAGCTCATGTCATGTAATATCTAAACCCTCATCTAGTGGGGGGCCTGCGATATCGGTGGGCGTGCCCTCGCCTGGTCGGGTCCTGTTGGTGGTGGTGGCGCTATCTATCACCCCAATCAAGGCATAAATCGCCCGTGTGGCTGGCAAGAAACAAAAAAAAAAAAAAAAACCTTTGGTGGGACATTTTGGTTATACGCCACCCTTGGTGGGACATCCTAGCAATCAAGCACCTTTGGTGGGACATGTTGGTAACACCTCACATGGGGATTGTGCGTTATTTTTGATGGTATTTAATCATAATTGAAATTAATTATTGTAAGGTTTCATTATTATTAAAATTTATTATTATTAAGTTTAATTATTGTTAGAATTACAATCAATTGTGAGAGGCATTCAAATATTTTTATATTTCGCGACACATATTATACGAATCGCGAGTATGTGATTTAGGTACCACTGGTCCTCGTTCTTAGGCAGGAGAGCCTGGTCCGCCATTCTCATTTCTTATTCCTATAGCCGGCCCATGCGCAAGCAAATCTTGTTATATTCGTGTATGCCAGTGGCTTTTAATGGTTTATTTTCCGCTTTCCTTGGCGTTATAAGTTGTTCTAGGCATTATTATTCCTTTGGCCGGCCCATGTTTGTTATATTGGACCTTTCTGGGCGCCTACCTACTCGGCGAATGGTGACATACTTCCATAATTCCCTCAATTCTTTTCCTAAGCCCTGTTTCCTTTCTATATTTCATCATATTTTGTCCTTTGCTTCCATCCTAGCTCACCAGAGCAACCACATTTTGTTTTCTTCCCTAATAATATCCCAGAGGGATATTCTAATAAGAAAGCACCTATACCGTGCCCACCCCAATGAGGCCAACGGATAAGTTGCTTACTACGAACGCCTCTAATGTAACATCAAGGTTGAGCTGTGAAGTGGGCCAAGCGTAACCCCCCAAAAAGAAATAAAGAATTAAAAGTGTAATTATAAATACCGGATAGTGATAATTGGCAACTGGCTGCCTGAATCATGAATGGACCTCAGTACGAGAGTGCAGTGTAAGTAGTGGCCCCGCTTGGGGGGGGGGGAGTCCTCTTTTTGCAGAGGTAGTTCATTGAACAGCGACTAACGGGGTGCAGTCTGGAGGTGAAGGCCGATGCAGAAATAGGATGCACTCTAGCTGCAGTTAGGCCTGCAAGGTCGGTCGGTCAATGTCGGGAGTTAAGGACCTATACTTATCTTCCGGTATTATCGCCTCTGTCGAATATAGATCTCATCACTGTTTGGGATTTTCTTGAATTTTCTCGAGTATCTAATAACCTTTTTTTTTTTCTTTTTTTTTCATTTTCCCAAAGAATGTATCAATTAAGGCTGCACTCATGACAGACTTTTCGAAAGATTTCTTCAAATCTTCCTCCATCCTGCCGAAAATTACCTCCGTTAAATATACTTATACGATTCTGTGAATACGATTATTCTTTAGCAACAAAATTTGGCATATAGGATTCCAAAGCCAACGGCCGTAGCTAAGTTAAATTCACCGGTTCCAATTGATCACCGAAGTTAAGCAACGCCCAACCAGTACCTGAATGGGTGACCGACCACGTGCACTTGGCATTCTAAAAGGGTGGCAACCTGTAGATAGCTGGGTGTTAAAAGCCCAATGGTTGATACGCTCTTAAACAAAATAAATAAAAAATAGCATTCCCAAATCAAACGATTGGACTAATATTATTGCAGATTTGTATTGAAATTGTTCATAATGATTCTTCTTATCCTACTTGCATTATGCTTATGCAAATATTGGTCGAAACAAGCTGTAAGAAATGTTCTTTATTTATTGTAAATATATCTACTTTTACGTATAAATATATTATAAGTACAGATGGAATGGTTGGGATTCGGCTAAATAAACCTCAATATGATTTTGTTTTAAAAAAATCTATATTTCGGACGTTTCGGCTACTCATTGGTAGCCTTCGTCAGCTAAAATGACAAAAAAAGAAATTAATACAGAAACAAACAAGAAAAATTTATAATTGTGATAGTTAACAGAACTATAGATACAGTTTAACTTATAACAGAACATATCGTCTTAAAATTCTTAGAATGAGTAGAATGAAAAAGAAAATAGGTACAGAAATTGATTTTAATAGTAATTAGTAACATTAATTGATTTTACAAAGAAATAAGAGAACTATATACCAATGACAAATATAGTAGCTAATAGTAACATTAATTAATTTTACAAAGAAATAAGATACTACATACCAATGGAAATGCCGAGCGGCAGAGGAAGACCAGTCAGTAATAATAGTACACAAAACCCACTGACTGGTACACAAAACCCACATACTCGGGACGGTTACTTAATTTTCATTCATCCCATCCTTACCACCTCAAGATTAATGTAGCCAGAAATCTCCTTCGCCGAGTCCTCTCCCTATCCCATGCTTCCTTCCACAATAAAAATATTAATATCGCCTCAGATATATTGGCACGCAACCAATTTCCCCCCAACCTCATAAAATCCCTTGTTAAAAAAGTAAAATCCCAACCTTCCAGCACTATCTCTCCCAATTCTTCCCTAACTCCCAGTTCCCAGATGTTCCGATCTCTACCATTTACACCTGGACTGACTGATAAACTTACAAAGACAATTAAAAAATCCTACCCTTCCCTAAACTTTGGTTTGAAAACTACCAACAAACTCAAAACCCTCTACACCAAACTCAAAGATCCCGTCCCTTTTGAACATACCAACCGATGTGTTTACCAAGTCCCTTGCCAAACCCCTTCCTGTAATGGTGTATACATAGGAGAAACCATAAATGACATTCACTCACGTCTTACACAACATAAACGAACCATCACTAATAAAGAAATAGATAAATCTGCACTTGCAAAACACGCCATTACACAAAAACACACTTTTAACTTCGACGACACGAAAATTCTTTCTACACAACGTAACAAAAAAAGACTACAGATCTCGGAATGTGTACACATAAACTTAAACAAAAACAATATAAATTACAAAACTGACCAACAAGGCATTTCTCCTATGTACGCTAATATTTTCCAAATACTCGCCCGACCACCTACCTAGATTTTTACCTTGCCCCTTGGGTATCCTTCCATTAACACCTTTTTCTCCTTTCCTGTCATAAAATGTCATAAACATCTGTTTGATCCTACCGCCCGTTTCCCCCACCTCTTGCTGTTTCCAGTTACATATACCCCTTGCAGATTCCTTTTTTCCTTAGACACTTTCACAATGGTTACTTAATTGCCAACCTTGGTCTTCCTCTGCCGCTCGGCATTTCCATTGGTATGTAGTATCTTATTTCTTTGTAAAATTAATTAATGTTACTATTAGCTACTATATTTGTCATTGGTATATAGTTCTCTTATTTCTTTGTAAAATCAATTAATGTTACTAATTACTATTAAAATCAATTTCTGTACCTATTTTCTTTTTCATTCTACTCATTCTAAGAATTTTAAGACGATATGTTCTGTTATAAGTTAAACTGTATCTATAGTTCTGTTAACTATCACAATTATAAATTTTTCTTGTTTGTTTCTGTATTAATTTCTTTTTTTGTCATTTTAGCTGACGAAGGCTACCAATGAGTAGCCGAAACGTCCGAAATATAGATTTTTTTAAAACAAAATCATATTGAGGTTTATTTAGCCGAATCCCAACCATTCCATCTGTACTTATCACCTCGACGGCTAACTATCTAATCATCATGATAAATATATTATTTTTCTAATTATAGTAGTATATTTTAGTCTAGAAGTATGGATTCTTTTTGTGAATATACGTGTATGTATAGTTTTGGAGTATTTTTTTATTTTACAAGTCTACAGACTGTTGAACCGCAAATCATATTTAAGTACTGAATACAAACTTATCATTTACAAATCACTACTGCGAAAATATCGAACATCAGACGCATTCAAACAATCCAATCCAAGGTCCTAAGAACAGTAGTCGATGCTCCCTTCTATGTTTCCAACCTCAACCTCCATAAAGACCTCAATATCCCACTCGTTAATGATGTTGTATTATCCAGATTACAACGTTTCCATCCTAAACTTTCCGCTCATCAAAATCCTGAAGTCCTCTCCCTATCTAGCGTCACACACCCACTCTCTCCACCGAGGCGACTCAAAAGACATTGGCCTAGAGATCTGCAACAGTGAAGTGTTAGCAATGGCTTTCTCTTCCTTCAAGTGCGACAATTTTTTGTCGCTCACCGAGCTCTCTTCAACTCCAGCCACTGGTCGGAGCAGAAGGGATCTTGGGTAGGCACCTCTCAACGTTATCTGAGCGTCTTTCTGGCGTTAATCGAGGATGAAGTTGGAAGGCCTTGAGCACAGAACCTTCATATTTTATCATACATCATATATATATATATATATATATATATATATATATATATATATATATATGTATATATATATATATTATATGCATATATATAGGGGAAGGTGTTGTACCTCTGACCATATTGTACCTTTGACCACCGAAGCTGTGGCGGCATGTAGCGTCATTTTATAAATTTTGGTGTAATTAGTGTTTAGCTCCTTCAATAGGCGGCTTGTGTAACCTACTTTGGATTATTCAAGTCAAAGAGGATTCTTGCAAAAAATACTTATCCATTTCTATCATAAAAATGTAAGTTATTTATTGATGACGTTTTGCCTCATAATATTTTTTGTATTTTATCTTTTTAGATGGAAATAATTTGACAAAGTAGCTATTACAATAAGGAACGTGGTGTAGCTTCTGAAATTGATTTATCTTAACCCTAAAATTTTAGCATGCTTTTTAATGTGCACTACCAGGGTGTTGTACCTCTGGCCACGATTAGGTGTTGTACCTTTGACCAGGTCAAAGGCACTACACACCTGCATAATTTTTTCATAATTCAACTTTTATGTTCTTCTGCTACAAATTTTTAAAAAATAATTAATATTGGTTGTTTCAATTGTCTAAAGAATTTAAAAAATAATAAATGAAATAAGTTCAAACTGACTTTATTAATCCTCAGTGTAGCAGTTCGAACCTATCGCCCCTTATCGTTACACCTGAAGTTGTAAGACCTCATCGAAAAGCGGAGGCAAGGAAAATGTCAAATCGGGGCCGGCCTAAAGGGAAACCTCGTATCCTGACAGATATTTCTGAAAAGCTAATTATTGAAGCTGAAAAAACAAAAACAAAAAAAAACCGAAACCACCACCCTAAATGTAAGACAACACATACAAATAAACCCCTTCCTAAAAAAGTGGTAAATAAAAAGAAAATTATTCTAATGACAGTTCAGATTCTGATACTGACACCGAATTTTTTTCAGGAGAAAGTGACGTTGATTCGTCTGATAAATATCGTGAGTTGTGTCGATGACCAGTAACTATTTGAAAAATATGATTTGGGAAAAGGAAATTTTATACTTGTTAAAAATAAAAGTAAAAATACTATTACATATTTAGTCGCAGAGATCTGTGGTATTAAATGTCCAATGTTTAAGATCCAATATTTGAAAAAAACTACCTAAAGTGACAAGTTTACGAGAGAAGATGAAAGTATGTAAGATATTGATGTTGAAGACATTGTGGCTAAACTTCCATACCCTACTATTGCTAGTGGATCTGCTTGACAGTTAAAACGTTTATCGATTAGACTGGATTTTTGAGCATATTAAGCGTATCATAATATCAATAACAGCTTTTTATTATGGTTACGTCCATGTCCTGTATTTATAAAACTTACAATTAATTATAATATTACTGAATACAATTTTTTTTCTGGATTGATGTATTGTTTTTACGTGGTCAGTGGTACAACACCCCATGGTCAAAGGTACAACTACATGTTGTACCTTTGACCACTGTACGATTATTTTTTAAAAAAATATTAAATGTAAAGTTAGAACCTTGAAAAAATTAAATATGATAAGCAATAGAATACTAATTACAATGAAATAAAAAAATGAATTTAGCCTTAATATTTAAGCTAAAAAAATTCAATTTTGCAAAGTGGTCAAAGTTACAACACCTTCCCCTATATATATATATATATATATATATATATGTATTAATAAAAAAAAATTGCATACATGAAAACCAGTTTGATTTCCCCTTGTATGTTGTCATAGTTTTTACGTTAATCTGCATTGGATGTCATTACTAAAAGTGCGTTTACATGTGACACTTCTCACAGGAAATTTATCTCAGGTGTAGGATAGATAATTATCATAACTATTATATCCGACACCTGAGATATATTTCCTGCGAGATGTGACAGATGTAAACGCTCTCTTATTGCCCGTGTTAGAAATATATACCTCAGGTATGAATTGTTCGCAGTTTACATTAGTCACAATTTCTATCTGACATAAATTTCCTGCAATAACTATCAGATGTAAACGCACTCTTATTGCCCGTGATAGAAATATATACCTCAGGTATGAATTGTTCGCAGTTTACATTAGTCACAATTTCTGTCTGATATAAATATCCTGCAATAACTATCAGATGTAAACGCACTCTTATTGCCCGTGATAGAAATATATACCTCAGGCATGAATTGTTCGCAGTTTACATTAGTCATAACTTCTGGCTGACATAAATATCCTGCAATAACTATCAGATGTAAACGCACCCTTATTGCCCGTGATAGAAATATATACCTCAGGCATGAATTGTTCGCAGTTTACATTAGTCACAATTTCTATCTGACATAAATTTCCTGCAATAACTATCAGATGTAAACGCTCTCTTATTGCCCGTGATAGAAATATATACCTCAGGTATGAATTGTTCGCAGTTTACATTAGTCACAATTTCTGTCTGATATAAATATCCTGCAATAACTATCAGATGTAAACGCACTCTTATTGCCCGTGATAGAAATATATACCTCAGGCATGAATTGTTTGCAGTTTACATTAGTCACAATTTCTGTCTGATATAAATATCCTGCAATAACTATCAGATGTAAACGCACCCTTATTGCCCGTGATAGAAATATATACCTCAGGCATGAATTGTTCGCAGTTTACATTAGTCACAATTTCTGTCTGACATAAATTTCCTGCAATAACTATCAGATGTAAACGCACTCTTATTGCCCGTGATAGAAATATATACCTCAGGCATGAATTGTTCGCAGTTTACATTAGTCACAATTTCTGTCTGATATAAATATCCTGCAATAACTATTAGATGTAAACGCACCCTAAGATGGTTGAGGTTCTTAATTCTCTTATCTCGGAGTATTTTTATCTCTTTGGTTCAGAATTTCTTATCGTACGATGACATCGAGTTTCCAGGCTGCATACAACGACAGGATCATTCTAATTACAGAACTCGAGTATTTCTTTGTGTTTTTTTTTTTTTTTTTTTTTTTTTTTTTAGCAAATGCTTTAAATCATTATCAATCCTGTCTAATAGGCACTAAATATAATTGTAAAAATAAGATATTTCTCGGAGTCTCTCGTGATCTAGTGGCTAAAATCAGTCCCGTAACAGGCCATGAGGGCCCTGGGGGGCAGATACTATAGAGTTATCTGATTCATGACTATTGGGAGATAGCGTGGTCAGTACTATGCTCCGAACGCCTGATTTTCCCCCTTGCAGCTTCGACTGCGAGGGTCATTAGCACCAAGGTACCCATTAATTAATTAATTAAACGCTGGGTCGGCCTAGGGTCGGTCAAGGATACCGAATTCAACCCATGAACGAAGACACTAGAAAATAAAATTCTTTAGTACTATGCTCGGGATTTGAACTCTGGCCCTCCAGAATATTAGTTCGGTGCTAAACCACTGAGCTAACCTCGCCCCCGATCTTATTGCTAGGACGCTGGATTCTCATGCGGGAGGTATGGGTACGAGTCACGCCTGTGGGAGGTTCACTTTTTCAGCGATGGGCCCGGTACACCATGGGTGGATACCTGTAGATACCCCGGCGCTAATTTCCTAGTGCCGTAAAAAAAAGTCTCCATTTTTCTCTCTGTCTCTCGGAAGCACGCTTCGATTTGTCCCTTTTTTAGCAAGTCCCCCTGCCGTAGCAATTCTGTTGATCCGGTCACAAACAAAAATAATAATAATATATAAAACATTTCTGAATTAAGACTACTTAAGGAGGTCCAGTGGTGGTTGAGGGGGCGCCTACATTGGACCCGATCCGATCCGACCCGATAGCCACCGACTGTCGGAAGAAAAACAAACACTAGCATCTCAATGGAGGTGCCTACATTGGTCCCGACCCGATCCAATCCTGGTTGAAACTTGTTTGTTTCTAGACCGATTTCGAGCCACTAACTCCTCATTATTTCATTATTAATCAATAAAAAATCCGTCGCGCAGGAGCTGCACAACTAAGCACTTTCCTCAGAATTGGGTAGTGTCGAGTGCATTCCTGAATAATTTGCTTAAAATAACCTAGATAGATAAATAAAATAAAAACATAAATAGTTCTGCTCTTTTGAATTTATTATGAGCACCTGTTTCAATTATTAATTTCCTTCCAGAGTTTTTTGTATGTGGGGTATTACTACACTATGTAATAAATACACAAAGCTTCACATTTTCGTCTACTGGATTGATGAATGAAGTATAATAAAAATTACGACTGGTATTGGCAAATAACTACTTTGGCTCCGGAATAAACCCCCTCTCCAGATGGACCGATTTTGTTGGTTATCGAAATCGTTCAATCGTTTGGTGGAGGAATACTACATACCAAGTTTCGTGGGGAAGAAACAAAAACTCTGGCCGGTATCGTGTTAACGGACACATATATAACTATATATGCATATATATATAAATTTTAACTGGGGTTATTTTCGGTGTCTACAAGGTAGGATCGATAAAGATTCGAAGAAATTTATCA
Organism: Gonocerus acuteangulatus; assembly: GCA_946811695.1. Lineage (NCBI taxonomy): Eukaryota > Metazoa > Arthropoda > Insecta > Hemiptera > Coreidae > Gonocerus > Gonocerus acuteangulatus. The sequence continues at coordinate 97,083,383 of OX328126.1, forward strand.
AAAATTCCGTCATGAGTGGAACCTCAATAGCTACTTTCCTTCGGAGAAAAGTGCTAAATCCAACTAGTTTAAACTCCCGAACAAATTGAGAAATATGTAAATACAACAGAAAAATATGTATTAATGGCTTCCTAGACACAGAAACATTAAACTCAAAAAATCCGTAAGCGTAAATACACAAACGGCCACGTAAAGTCCTGCGCATAACTTTGATAGTACAAAATATCAATGTTTTTAAATAGCAATCATCAGGATTTGATCGTGTCAATTTGGTGATTACTCACGTTTCGCCTGGCATTGTGCCGGCTTCCTCAGAGTTTCTTCTGAAAATGAAAACTAGTCTTTTCTTTTCTTTTTTCCAGCCTCCAATTTATTTGTGACTTATAAGAGAGCACTATGCCTCAATTATACTCCTTATTCAGCGCTTATTTACTAAAAGTCCGTCACGCAGGAGCTGCATAACTAAGCACTTTCCTCAGAATTTGGGTAGTGTAGATTGCTTTCCAGAACAATTTGCTTAAAATATCCTACATAAAAAAATAAAAACATGAATAGTTCTCTTTTAAATTTGTAATGAGTAACTGATCAATTAATAATTTGCTTCCAGAGTTATGTTTACACATGGTACCTATTACACTACGTAATAAATACAAAAAACCTCATATTATCGTATTTTGATCTAACACAGGAACAGGATACAGTCACTCTAGTGGTAGAAAGCGCTCCTTGCGGCGGCTTTGTGAACCTACGTCTGACGGGCTTTTCTATTGAAATATATTACAAATTAAACCCCCGCTTTCCGATTGACCGATTCAGCTCATTTTTACAACACTTCTTTCTCATGAGTTACCCACGACGTATACCGCGTTTCGTTACAATACAGCAGAAATTACGACCGGTATGAGTATATTAAGAATTTGGGTCAAGAGTAAACCCCCCCCCCCCTTCTAATGAACCGATTTAGTATATTTTTACAACACATATTTACCTGTAGATTACCACTAAGAATACCGAGTTTCGTCGAAATATACCAAGAATCACGGCTGGTAGTGGCGAATTGGTATTGTGGGTCCGGAGTAAACCCCCCCTTCTAATGAACCGATCCAGTTTATTTTTACAACAGTTATTTACCTGTGGATTACCACTACGAATACCGAGTTTCATCGAAATATACGAAAAATCACGGCTGGTAGTGGCGAATTGGTATTGTGGGTCCGGAGTAAACCCCCCCCCCCCCTTCTAATGAACCGATCTAGTTCATTTTTATATCTCACTTTTCTCTCTATATTACCACTACGAATACCAAGTTTCGTTGAAATATAACAAATATTACGGCTGACATAGTCAAATTAGTGTTTTGGGTTCGGGGTAAACCCCCCCTTCCGGTGGACCGACTTTGGTGGTTAACGAACTCGTTCAATCGTTTGCTAATTGAATGCTATATACCAAGTTTCATGACGAAAAAACAAAAACTCTGGCCGCTATCGTGTTAACAGACACATATATATATATATATATATATGCATATATATATATATATATATATATATATATATATATATGTATATATAGATATATATATAAATTTTAACGGGGGTCATTTTCGGTGTCTACTAGGTAGGATCGATAAAGATTTGAAGAAATTTTTCAAAAATTCCGTCATGAGTCCAACCTCAATAGCTACTTTCCTTCGGAGGAAAGTGCTAAAAAGGGGAAGTGATATCAAAATAAACCAAAATTATATTTCGCATGTAAAACAATGCCTCGGTAAACTGTTTCAGCTGGTTAACGAATTACACAAAGTATTATGTACCAAATTTCATCAAAATGGGTCCATTTTTAAGCTTGTAAAAGAGCGAACAGACAAATATATATATATATACGTTTCTGAAACGTGAAATTTTCTAATCGTCACTTCCGGATTGTGTCATGAGGTCAACCTCATAGGCGGGTTCCCTCCCCTATGGAGGGAGGGAGGAACCGCGCTATAATGTAAATGTGTCCGATTATTCTCATAACATCTCCATGAGTCCAAGAAACCTCAAGTAACCAAATTATAGAATATGAAATGTGAATGTTAGACTTGCTAAGTTCTGTGTTTGCCAAGGTCAGCATCAGCAGGAAGCAGCTGCATATCGGCATGTAGCTATTATCAACATCCCACAGATAAGAATGACAATGAGTATTATTGCGTTGATTTATACAAGGAAAATAGCACTATTTTGACACAGAAAAATATACCAAAATTGAAGAAATGAACTAATCTAACGGATGTAAATAAAATTGACTGGCTCAAGATGTCGAAAATGGGGCGAGGTTAGCTCAGTGGTAGAGCACTGGACTAATGAACTGGAGGCCCCAGGCTCAAAAGCCAAGAACGCACTAAAGATTTTATCTTCTAGAGTCGTCGTTTGAGGGTTGGAATTTGGGTCCCGAATTGCCTCAGGGCTCACCCCAGGAGGTACCTGCAAAGGGGAAAATCAGGCGCCAGAGGATAGTACTGACCGATGGTCGAGAATCAGATACCTATACAGTAACTGCCCCTCTGGCCATTAGTGACCTGTGACTGATTTTCAAGATGCTGAAAGCTCAACAAATATTAAAGTTGAAGATAACCTGCGGAGAAATGGACATGAAGTTCTATTCGTATGGATTCCAAGTCATTGTGGAATAACACAAAATGAATAAAAATTATTGTGTTTAGAGTCGTCTGCGCAAATTCAGAAACATAAATATGCTTTAGGTCCACCCGACAAACCTATGTAAAATGCTGTATAACATATATTCTTCTTTTTCGTACATGGCCACCGCGCATGGGCGAACGCCAGCGGACACCTTCTTGTGACACTTTCTTGTTACACTAGGTCCATCCGATAAACCTATGTAATGTAGTCTGTAACATACAGTGATTTTTTCGTACATGGCCACTGCGCATGTGCGAACGCCACTGCGCATGCGTGAACGCCTAAAGCATATTTATGCCAAAACGTGGATCAGGCTGCGAAATGGCTGGGTTGAGAACTACTGTAGGAGTATCAAATTACTACGGAATTATGTAGTTCAATCTTCACCGCTGATATCCCCACTAATCCCCGTACCACTAATCCCCGTACCATTACCACAACTTTTGCAGATGATACTGCAGTGCTTTCCTGTTCCGCCAACCTGCAGCAAGCCTCAGAATTACTCCAGAATCATCTCTTGGAAATCGATAAATGGTTAAAGAAGTGGCGAATTAAAGTTTACGCCGAGAAATGCAAGCACGTCACATTCACACTGCGGCGCAGTGAGTGCCCATCTGTTACCCTAAACGAATCCCTCATTTCCAAATCTGATGTCGTTCGATACCTAGGCTTCCACCTCGACAAGAGACTCACTTGGAACACACACACAAAAACAAAACGACAAGAGTTAAACAGACGCTACGGCCTACTTAGACGACTAATAGGCGTCAAATCAAAACTCAGTACTGAAAACAAACTAACAATCTACAAAACTATTATTAAACCGATTTGGACATACGGCATTGAACTATGGGGTACAGAAAAACCTTCCAAGATAAACCGAATCCAAACCTTCCAGTCCAAAGTCCTTCGCCGGATCCTTAATGCTCCCTTTTACGTCAACAATAATATCATCCACCGAGACCTGGAAATTCCCTTTGTCGCTGAATTAGCTAAAACCCGCTTCTCCACTTTTCATTCTAAGCCATCCTTTCATCCCAATCCCCTTGCCCAATCCCTTTCCACAGATGTGATCCCTTCCAATCCTCCGAGACGCCTGAAAAGAAAGTGACCTAGAGGCCAACTGTAATAAATAAAGCATTATTAATTGCTTAGGGAGTGTCAGCAATGGCTGCCATCTCCCTTCTGTTCTTCCTTGTCCAATAGTTATTATGTATCTACCTATTTACTTATTGTATTATATGTCATATGTATACAGAATGTAAATAAAAAAAAAATCAGTCCCGTAACACGCCTTGAGGACCCTGAGGGGCAGATACTATAGAGGTATCTGATTCATGACCATACGGCACACTAGGGAGATAGTGGTCAGTACTATGCTCCGGCCGCCTGATTTTCTCCTCGACTGCTAGAGTCATTAGCACCAATCAAGGTACCCATTGATAAATTAATTAAAGGCTGGGTTGACCTAGGAATGGTCAGGGAAACCGAATTCAACCCATGATTGAAGACACTAGAAGAAAAAATCTTTAGTGTTTTCTCGGGATTTGAACTCAGGTCCTCCAACTTATTAGTCCGGTGCTCTACCACTGAGCTGACTATTTACAATCTGTATGGGGGCGCGCCCCCATACAGATTGTAAATAGTCAATAAAAAAAATGACGTAGTTTATATTAAATGTAAAATAAAATCAGCCTGGACCTCTTAGTCGTAGAGAAATTGTATATACATATATATATATACATATACATCCTGGACTATTGTATATACATATATATATACATATACATCCTGGACTATTGTATATATATATATATATATATATATATATATATACATCCTGGACTATACTAGAGGTGTTTAGGAGAATTTGGTGTTATATTATTAAATATCGTTAATTATTTAGGTATAAACTAGTTAAGAGTACAGTAGAACCTCTCATATCCGACCTTCCCATAACCGAATCCTCCCGATATCCGACCGTCTTTGATTCACCTTACTCAACAACAGTTGAGAAGAAATCGACTCGGATAAAGACGAAACCGTCAGTGACGACGTAGTGAGACATTCTGCTGCTAAGGGCGCCTTCGACGTAGCGCTAAAATACATCAAGCAAAATCACAATGCAACCCCAATGGATGTATTGTGGGCCAAAAACTGGAGGGACTCTTCTGCAAAGTCAAGATTAACAATATTAAAACAAAAATCCATAACTGAATTCTTGAATTAAGGTTGGCTTAAATTTTGTTCATCTTTTCAAAAGAGTAAATGTTTGAAATGTATATATCAACAGTTTCACAATTAAAATAAAGTTGTATTAGAGTATGTACTGTACATTATAGCTATGTTTATAATTTTGAAAGGTGTTTTTTTGTTTCTCCTGATATCCGACCTTTTGGCCGTTCCGACCATGGCCCGGTCCCGTCATGGTCGGATATGAGAGGTTCTACTGTAGTATTAAAGGATTATATAAAGGTAATTAAGATTGAGATATAATTATGGTAGTTGATGAGCAATCTATTCTAGGTGCAATAATAGATAAATATTAGTTTAAATGATCTGATTAGGATCTTGTGTTTCCAGGAATATCTACACTTCAAATCCATTTGGAATTCCTATCCTAGAGTGGATTATATTGTAACAATTCCCGAAGAAATTGAGCCCTTGAGGTTGCACTAATGAACGAATTTTTTTAAACATTTCTTCAAATCATTATCGATCCTACCTTCCACATACCAAAAATGACCACCGTCAAAATTATGTATTTTGATTATGTCTATAGATATCAAATTCGCCTTTTTGTCTGTCTGTTTGTTTGTGCCTTATAAAAATCCACACCGTTTAACTGATTTCGACCAAACTTGGCACACAGTGTGATAGACTAAGACTAAATCGTCTAGGACTCATAGTTCGGAGGTCGTGGATTCGAAACTTTCAACCCAAACAGTTACAGAACAGTGAATTGCCAGAATTCCATACATTTGAAAAATGAGTTATTCACTATAGGACCCACAGATTTGTTTTTGTTTTTTTGTTCAGAAAACGAGTTCGTTATTATTATTTTTTTTTTGCATAAATATGCTTTAGCGGTGATTAAACTGAAAAAAACGTTACAAAAAAGTGTCACAAAAAAAGTTTCCGCTGGCGTTCGCGCATGCGCAGCGGCGTGGCCATGTGCGAAAAAGAAGACTGTATTTGTTACAAAAAAAGTGTTCGCTAGCGCTCGCGCATGCGCAGTAGTGTTCGCGCATGTCCAGTGGCGTTCGCGCATGCGCAGTGGACATGTGGGAATAAAAAAGACTATATGTGTCACAAAAAAGTATCTGCTTGCGATCGCGCATGCGCAGTGGCGTGGCCATGTACGAAAAAGAAGACTGAATGTTATAATGTTACTGTACATACTGAATGTTAAGTACATGACATAGGTTTATCGGGTGGACCTAGGCGTTCCAAAAAGGCGTCACAAAAACGTGTCCGCTGGCGTTCGCGTAAGCGCAGTGGCGTTCGCGCATGCGTAGTGGCCATATACGAAAAATAAGACTGTATGTTATAGAGTACATTAAGTAGGTTTGTCGGGTGGAACGAAGGCATATTTATGTTCCTGAATTTGAGCATAAGGTTTTAAATTTTTTTTTTTTTTTTTCATTTACAATATATAGGTGTTCTGACTGTTTATAATAGTAGCTCTGGTGTTATTTTATATTTTTACTGACTTGATGCCCATCCAAGGAGGAACATGTGTTGTAAGAAAAAAATCAAATCGGCCCATTAGAACTTGGGGTATTCTTCAGAAAAAAATCAGAAAAGCTGCAGCCCGCCCCCCTCCAAAAGTATAGTTTGATGGTAAAAATGTGTCATAACCCCCGCAAAAAATGATTAATTTTAGATCACTTAGTTTAGAAAAAAATATTTTATTTTTGGTGTAACAGCGTCTTAACTGGCTAAAACTATTCCTAGTTCTAGATTGTTAGTTTTTCATACCCCCCAAATGCTCCCAGCATCCCCTCCCCCGAAATTATTTCCTATATACGCCCATGCTTGTCACTAGAAAAATAACCTGGTTACTGCTTTAACTGTTAGCTCGTGTAAACTACTAATACGCCTTGTAAGTAGGGTTTGATAACAAGCAAAAAAATGCGCGCTACCGTACAAAATATAATACAATAAAAGAAAAATATAAACAAACCATTTACAGAAAGTAAACAGAAAGTTGACTCCATCCCGTCTACTCAATCACACGATATTACAGTAATATCTCGATCTAGCTCAGTAAATATCGATACTGTTTGATAAGGAAAAGAGAACTGGATCCTGAAGAAGGGAGATGATCCTCCAGAAATAGGGTGCGTTAGGGTTCTGCACCCCAAAACAAGGGGAGTTCTGGGGTCGATGACCAGCAGGGGTACATATGTAGCTCATGTTGTGGGCCGTTTCTCTGCTATCAATTCGAGATTCAATTAATAGTTGATGATATTGGGTTAGCTGTATTTTGTAATATTCCCTGGGGAGGAAGGGCGGAAATAATAAAACCTCAAGAAATAAAGAATACAAGCAGGGATTTTAGAGAAATTGAAATCAGACAATAAGGAAATAGGTTGTTAGGTGCAGATGCATCGATTCACAACTGCGGTCGTGACATAAGATGCTCTATTTCTCAAGCAAGTAATAAACCAGTTTCACTCCTTTAATTAAAATAAGCAAAATAAACGTCTCGACAATGAGTAAAGTTGTTCTTTTTTTTACGGCACACCGATAACTGGGCCATTAGCGCCAATATCCATAGTGCAGCCGGGAATTTTCTCAACGGGCTCTGAAATGAGAACAATTCCTGATGTAAGTGGGACTCGAACCCACCATCTCCCGCAGGAAAATCCAAGGCGTTAGCCACTAGACCACGGGGAGCCCCCCCGAGTAAAGTATTCGAAGCAATTTCTTTAGAGCGTACTCAAAAAATAAATAATCATGCAAGTACGTAGGTACTCAAGAAAGGACCCCGCCCTTTCCCAATGGAAAATGGCTTTCGGTCAAACTGGCCGAAACTATGCTCGTTGGATAGAGAAAGTCTTTCTGAACAAAAGTCTCCATGGGCACAAAACCCAAAAGTTGGAACTTTTGGTACTTTTAGGTATCCGAAGTTTTCCATTTTTGATTTTTGCAAAATCTCGAGATCTCTGGTTGGAAGGTTTCCCAAGCCATTTGGCCAGTAAAAAAAATACTTATCAATTATTTTTCGAAGACCTTTCGAACGACACCACATTCAACACTTCTACCCCGCCCCCCTCCACCCACGGAAGTGGAGGGGGAAGTTTTTTTTTTTGTAATTATCGTCTATCCATAATCATTTGAAGATCTTTTCGAAGGCAATACACTGAAACCTTGCCTCACACCCTTACCCCTCCCCAAACCCCAACCCCACCCCACCCCACCTCACCTCCAGCTCGCATGTTTAAAAAAAAGGCCTTTTTTCGCAAAAAAAAAGTGTTCCGTTAGCAGACTTTATTATTAGTAGCCCTGAAAAGGGCCGCTTTTTGTCTCTTAGACTACTGTCAACTGCTTTGACTTTTCATTTGCTATCGATCAGCTGCATCTAACGTATGATTCAGCAAGTAAGAAGTCGGATATTTGATGTTTTGATGATGACGAGCATATCCCAAGGGGTTTGGGGGGGGGGGGTAAGGGTGTGATGCGAGGTTTCAGTGTATTGCCTTCGAAAATATCTTCAAATGAAAATGGATGGACGATAATTGCAAAAAAAAAAAAACTCCCCTCCCCACCCCACCCCTGTGGAAGTGTCAAATATGGTGTCGTTCGAAAGGTCTTCAAAAAATAATTGATAAGTATTTTTTTACTGGCCAAATGGCTTGGGAAACCTTTCAACCAGAGACCTCGAGATTTTGCAAAAATTAAAAATGGAAAACTTTGGATACCCAAAAGTACCAAAAGTTTTAACTTTTTGGTTTTGTGCCCATGGAGACTTTTGTTCAGAAAGACTTTCTCTATACAACGAGCATAGTTTCGTTCAATTTGACCGAAAGCCATTTTCCATTAAGAAAGGGCGGGGTCCTTTGTATGCTGTGAGTAACACATCCGCTATAAAATATTCACAAGTATAAAAAAGGCCGACTCGCAGGAACTGCATCATCTTAGCGCGGTTCCTTTCTTATCCCTAGTCTAATTTGGAAAGATTAAAATATTTATTTTTTGATAACGCTTCGCAACTTTAGCGAATCCCTGAAGATTAAAATAGAAGCAGTTATTATTTTGGTTCCACCAGTCATGAAAGGTCTTGATTTACGATCTTACCTGGAAGGGTCGGTCAACACTTGAAAGGGTCCCGCTAGTTACAAGGTCTTGGAATCTAGGAAATCTATATTTCTAACAATAAATTGTTTTGTTATTTTACTTAACCAGTTTTATTGTAAAATACATTATCCAAATATAAGCAATTAAGAAATAACAAGGAATAAAAACAGACAAAAAAACCGTTCGAATAAACGAAATCAATTACTTTAATGTTTTAAGCACTTATTTCTCCGATTGACATCGCCTAATTAAAACTTTCGTCAGGACATTTTTTGTAGAGCATTTAGTAAGCTTTCGAATGGTAACCTTTCGCTTCCCAAGATTTTCAACCGTTTTCGAGATATTAAGAAATTATACGAAGTTCCCAAAACTTTTCATTATTTCTAGCAATAGAAAATTGGTCTCATTTTACCTATTCTGTTTTACACACAAATACATTTTCCTAACATAAGAAATTACAAAAATAAAAATCAATAAAAAACTTAGGGAAAGAGACAAAAATTATAAAATGAAACACCCGTTCATAAGAACTAAACAGACGTATTTGAAGTTTTAAGCACTTATTTCTTCGACTGACATCACCTAATCAAAACTTGTTTCAGAATCTTTTCTGTAGAAAATTTAGAAAGCTTTCAAATAGTTTCTATCCACTTATGAAAATTTCCCAACCGTGTTCAAGATATTAATGAAAATATACGAAGTTCCCAAAACTTTGCATGTCTGTTCATAAAATATTTTATTCTAACCCTATCGCCTTAAAAACGATTTCATTCGTTTTCCTAGGCCAAGAAGCCTACAAAACGAGTACTTACAAGCATATGAACTCAAAAATGTAAGCGTTGCGATTTTTTTTTGCGCGATTTTCGCCCCAAACGCCATCTTCCAGTGGGCGGATTTTGCTGGTTAATGAACTTGACCTTTCAAATAACAAACAAATATATATATATATATATACATATTTGAACCACTGTTATTTTCTGTCTCTAGGGGTTCTAAACGCGAAATTTTCTAGTCGGCACTTCCGGATTGTTTCATGAGATCAATTTTATAAGCGGGGTTCCTCCCTATGAAGGGAGGGAGGAACCGCGCTAAAAAATATACAAGTTTTTTCTGCAAAATTTGAGAAATATAAAATTGTGTTAATCTAGATACTGGATTCTCGTTCTCATGCGGGAGATAAGGGTTCGAGTCTCGCCTGTAGGAGGTTGTCTTTTTTCAGCAAAAAAAAAAAAACAAAAAAAATCTTGCCTTCACCATGGATGTTTAGAAAGTGTGGCAGTCAGCAGCCTGTATATATTATATATATACAATGCTCTGGCCGTCTGATTTTCCCCTGTGCAGGTTCCCATTAATAAATTAATTAAAGGCTGTGTTGGCCTTTTACTTAGAAATCAGAAAAAATTAGATTCATATACATATTTTTCTAAAACAACGAGGTACCATTTTAAAGCTTATTAAATAATGCAACTTTAGAGACGGAGTTAAAAATCTAAGTCTACAAAATGCTGATTAAGAAAAGATTAAATAATTTAAGAAAACCCTAATATCAATAGTTCACATCTATATGGCTTTTAATATAGCTCTTAATTTACATGGTCATATTTCAATAACGGGTGTTTCTTATTGGAAATTTCATGGCGATTCTAAAAATGTGGTCATTATTTACGGTACATTAACCTTAAATCCCGAAAACACAGTTTTTAATGAAAAAAACAAATTTTGAAAATAAACAAAAGTTTGAGTAGCTGTGCTACACGTTAGGATAGAATGCTCATTTCCGCATCCCTGAACGATAAATAAGGTGCAGAATAAACCCCTAAAGTTACGACAGATCATGCCCTGTATAATCAAACATTTTCTTCTAGAATATCAGGAACCTTAATGCATTTTAAGTTGCAAAAAAAAAATAATATAAAAACTGTTTATTGTTTTCCCTATTTTTCATACGTATTGCTATTTTGCTTAGCCGGGAATCAATTTTAACGTTTTTGAATAATGCAATTATTCAACCCTTTTACCACAAATCTTCTGGTTTCTTGGGAATATGAATACTTTCGGAGTTATGAGCAAAAAAAGTACAAACAAAAACCGTGATTTTTCGATTTTTTTTAACTTAAAATAATAAAATGTTCCAGGAAATATTCGATGTACGCAACCTCAACTCTAACTAAAAACAGATGCATCCTGGTCTAATTGCAAAACGGATTTTTCAAGCTAGGAAACTTAAAGCCCCATTTTCACGGGACAATAATACGAAAGCGTGAGCCTGGTATTCGTGGAATTGCCTCGTCTGAACGAGGTGGCGTGAGTTTGCCTCGGAAGTCATCGAGTGTCAGGCAAATTCACGAACAGTATTAAACATGTTTGATTTTCAAGCTTTGTCACGAATCTCGCCAGTCGCATCTGGGATCTCAATGCAACAAGTTTTTGTTTTTTTTAAATTAAAAATTAGAAATGTCGGAGTACATAAATAAACACCAAGACGACGAAACTTTGAAATGTTTAGAATTATATAATCCATCTTGAAAAAAAATATAGAAATTCGCAAAGAATTGGGGAATTCATAAACGAGACGATAAAAAAATGTTTTGAAAGAGTTCCAAGATTTTGTGATTTGGAGGAACATTAGAAGGGGAAAAATCCCTGAAAATCTTGAGGGTAATTATTTCGCAGCTTCAAATCTAATAAATGGATTGCCCCCAAATTCCTCCTGTTTTGGATCCACTCTCTCAAACACCAGAGCTTTTTCTTCCGTTTTGGATGCACTCTCTCAAACACCAGAGCTTTTTCTTCCGTTTTGGATGGACTCTCTCAAACACCAGAGCTTTTTCTTCCGTTTTGGATCCACTCTCTCAAACACCAGAGCTTTTTCTTCCGTGTTGGATCCACTCTCTCAAACATCAGAGCTTTTTCTTCCGTTTTGGATGCACTCTCTCAAACACCAGAGCTTTTTCTTCCGTTTTGGATCCACTCTCTCAAACACCAGAGCTTTTTCTTCCGTTTTGGATCCACTCTCTCAAACACCAGAGCTTTTTCTTCCGTTTTGGATGCACTCTCTCAAACACCAGAGCTTTTTCTTCCGTTTTGGATGCACTCTCTCAAACACCAGAGCTTTTTCTTCCGTTTTGGATCCACTCTCTCAAACACCAGAGCTTTTTCTTCCGTTTTGGATCCACTCTCTCAAACATCAGAGCTTTTTCTTCCGTTTTGGATGCACTCTCTCAAACACCAGAGCTTTTTCTTCCGTTTTGGATCCACTCTCTCAAACACCAGAGCTTTTTCTTCCGTTTTGGATGCACTCTCTCAAACACCAGAGCTTTTTCTTCCGTTTTGGATGCACTCTCTCAAACACCAGAGCTTTTTCTTCCGTTTTGGATCCACTCTCTCAAACACCAGAGCTTTTTCTTCCGTTTTGGATCCACTCTCTCAAACACCAGAGCTTTTTCTTCCGTTTTGGATGCACTCTCTCAAACACCAGAGCTTTTTCTTCCGTTTTGGATGCACTCTCTCAAACACCAGAGCTTTTTCTTCCGTTTTGGATCCACTCTCTCAAACACCAGAGCTTTTTCTTCCGTTTTGGATCCACTCTCTCAAACATCAGAGCTTTTTCTTCCGTTTTGGATGCACTCTCTCAAACACCAGAGCTTTTTCTTCCGTTTTGGATGCACTCTCTCAAACACCAGAGCTTTTTCTTCCGTTTTGGAATATTTATTTGACATGCCATTAACTTATTGGCCAAAATACTTTCGTGTAAAAGCTCCTTCATGATCTTCAAGAATATAATGAATCGTGATTCGTGGTCGTTTGGACGATCAAGCTATCTCACGCTTCATCCCCGCTTGTTTTAGCGCGGTTCCTCCCTCCCCCATAGGGAGGAACCCCGCTTATAGGGTTGATACAATGAAACAATCCGGAAGTGCTGACTAGAAAATTTCGCGTTTCAGAACCCCTTGAGACCGAAAATAACGGTGGTTCAAATTTGTATATATATATATATTTGTCTGTTCGCTCTCTAGATAGAAGACGAATGGTCCGATTTTGATGAAATTTGGTACAAAAATCCTTCGTCCAATTTGAAAGGTCAAGTTCGTTAACCAGCAAAATCCGCCTACTGGAAGATGGCGTTTGGGGCGAAATTCGCGCAAAAAAAATCGTAACGCTTACGTTTTTGAGTTCATAAGCTTCTAAGTACTCGTTTTATATGATTCCTGGGCTAGGAAAACGAATGAAACCATTTTCAAGGCGATAGCTTTAACCGTTTTCGAGAAAATTGGAAAAATATTTTTTGAATACCGTTCTTGGTTTGGGTACTTAGAATCATGGGATTCAGTTGAAACATTTTCTGCATGTTGGAGTTTCATCAATACTAATATGTTGAAATTTTTGTTACGTTTAGAGTAAAGGAAGGGTTAGAATAACATATTTTATTAACAGACAAAAAAAGTTTTGGTAACTTTGTATAATTTCGTTAGTATCTCGAAAACCGTTGACAATCTTGTGAAGCGGAAGATTACCATTCGGAAGCTTACTAAATGCTCTACAAAAAAGGTTCTGATGAAAGTTTTGATTAGGCGATGTCAATCGGAGAAATAAGTGCTTAAAACATTAAAGTAATTGATTTTGCTTATTCGAACTGTTCTTTTTGTCTGTTTTTATTCCTTGTTATTTTTTAATTGCTTATAGTTGGATAATGTATTTTACAATAAAACAGATTAGGCAAAATAAGAAAAACAATTCATTGTTAGAAATATAGCTTGCTTTATGCTGTTGGTTTTTTTATTTTATTTTTTAATTGATTTTATCTGTAGAATTATTACTATAGTAAAAGAACACAGGAATGTGTGAAAATATTTGATATTTTCCAATTCATTGAAACGTATGAAATGAAGTATCGGTAGAAGAGGATTCTAGGGTCTTGCGGACCTGACCCCAGGTATAGCCATAAAACCCTTTGAACAAAGGCCGAGGAAAATATTATCTGTTTCTATTCTATGCTTTTCAAATGAGAATAGGGATATGAACAGGAACCGGGGTCTCCCGTGGTCTAATGGCTAGCGCCTTGGATTCATAAGCGGGAGATGGTGGGTTCGATTCCCAACCTCCGGCAGGAATTTTATCATCCCACGGCTCGGTGAAATTCCTCGCTACACCCTGGATGTCGGCGCTAATGACCTAGATGTAGATGTACCGTAAAAAAAAAAAAAAAAAAAAAAAAAAAAAAAAAAAATGGAACCGCGCTAAGATGACGCAGTTCCTGCGAGTCGGACTTTTTTTATACAAGAACCACAAAAGATCAGGCGCAAGCACGCTTTAGTATTATTGTCCCGTGAAAGCCTAGCTTAATGCTGGTTCGCCCTGAGAAGGAAGAAGGGCGTGTCCTTGAAATGTTAGGATTATGACCATCAGTCATAAATGAAGGATGATATTGTCCTGACAGATTTGGGTCAATTACTAACTCTGCTCTTGAAGATTTGTGGTGTATCCTTGCAAGACCGTCGCTGAGGCAGCTCGTCTAGTTGCGGTGTTGTATTTCGAATCCTCTAGTTATGTCTAGACGGTGAGGAGTCTAAGGTGTTGGGTTCCCACAAGTATTCGGCAATTGGAAGGACTTTTTCGAAATATAACAGAAATTCGATCTGTCTGTGAAAAATGTTCTAGGGATATTTATACCATCATTAACAATAAAACATTATTCTTAGTCACCTTTCCACTAAGTAAACCAATGAAATTCAAATTCGCATTTTCTTAGCATAGAAAAAAGATTTCTGTGCATACTAAGGAATAAAGAAGCCACTGTATTCCAGATATCATATCAGCAATTTCCGAGGTTACACGTATATATGATTTTTTTTTAAAAACGTTTCATCAAATCAATCATTCGTTACGTTTCATCAATGTTAACGAATAGTTTTTGAAAATAGCCCCAGATTATTGCACATTATACTAAAATTTCAGGAGTGATTATGAAAAAAAAAAAAATCAAAAATGATTGGAGATTATTTTACAGTTTTTGGACATAGAGGTGGTCATATATAGTATATATGACCAGTACATATCGTCGTTACAAATGCAGAGTATCGAATATGAAAATCATCACTTTTCAGAGTGTGAAAGCGTTTATTCATAACTTTTAGCGCGGTTCCTCCCTCCTCCATAGGGAGGAACCCCGCTTATAGGGTTGATACAATGAAACAATCCGGAAGTGCCGACTAGAAAATTTCGCGTTTCAGAACCCCTAGAGACCGAAAATAACGGTGGTTCAAATTTGTATATATATATATGTATATATTTATTTATATATATATATATATATATATATATATATATATATATATATATTTGTCTGTTCGCTCTCTAGCTAGAAGACGAATGGTCCGATTTTGATGAAATTTGGTTCAAAAATCCTTCGTCCAATTTGAAAGGTCAAGTTCGTTAACCAGCAAAATCCGCCTACTGGAAGATGGCATTTGGGGCGAAATTCGCGCAAAAAAAATCGTAACGCTTACGTTTTTGAGTTCATAAGCTTCAAAGTACTCGTTTTATATGATTCCTGGGCTAGGAAAACGAATGAAACCATTTTCAAGGCAATAGCTTTAACCGTTTTCGAGAAAATTGGAAAAATATTTTTTGAATACCGTTTTTGGTTTGGGTACTTAGAATCATGGGATTCAGTTGAAACATTTTCTGCATGTTCTACTTTCATCAAAACTAATATGTTGAAATTTTGGTTACGTTTGGAGTTAAGGAAGGGTTAGAATAAAATATTTTATTAACAGACTTAAAAAGTTTTGGTAACTTTGTATATTTTCCTTAATATCTCGAAAAAGGTTGAGAATCTTGGTAAACGAAAGAATACCATTAGAAAGCTTACTAAATGCTCTACAAAAAAGGTTCTGATGAAAGTTTTGATTAGGCGATGTCAATCGGAGAAATAAGTGCTTAAAACATTAAAGTAATTGATTTTGCTTATTCGAACTGTTCTTTTTGTCTGTTTTAATTCCTTGTCCTTGTTATTTTTTAATTGCTTATAGTTGGATAATGCATTTTACAATAAAACAGATTAGGCAAAATAAGAAAAACAATTCATTGTTAGAAATATAGCTTGCTTTATGCTGTTGGTTTTTTTATTTTATTTTTTAATTGATTTTATCTGTAGAATTATTACTATAGTAAAAGAACACAGGAATGTGTGAAAATATTTGATATTTTCCAATTCATTGAAACGTATGAAATGAAGTATCGGTAGAAGAGGATTCTAGGGTCTTGCGGACCTGACCCCAGGTATAGCCATAGAACCCTTTGTACAAAGGCCGAGGAAAATATTATCTGTTTCTATTCTATGCTTTTCAAATGAGAATAGGGATATGAACAGGAACCGGGGTCTCCCGTGGTCTAATGGCTAGCGCCTTGGATTCATAAGCGGGAGATGGTGGGTTCGATTCCCAACCTCCGGCAGGAATTTTATCATCCCACGGCTCGCTGGTGAAATTCCTCGCTACACCCTGGATGTCGGCGCTAATGACCTAGATGTAGATGTGCCGTAAAAAAAAAAAAAAAAAAAAAAAAAAAAAAAAAAAAAAAAAAAAAAAAAAAAAAAAAAAAAACTGGAACCGCGCTAAGATGACGCAGTTCCTGCGAGTCGGACTTTTTTTTGAACAGTCAAATATTCGGCATATTTGACCTTTTGATAGTGGAATACTTTCCCTTTAATAGAGTGAAGTCAGATTGAAGAATTTGCCGTAAATAAGTCCAGCAGAAATGATTAAAGATGGACAATGAAAGATGCATTTTTTCATATTCGTTATTTTGCATTTGTATCGACGATATTATGTACTCGAAAATAGTTCAAATAGCCGTTTCTTGCCACTCGGCTTTATAAGTACGTACAAAAAACATTTATGTGAGTAGAGTTACCTTGAAGATTTTAACTTTTAGTTTTTCCCAGTTACATGAAGGTAAGTCGAATTCAAACATTGACGACTTGTAAGTCGAATAATCGAAAGGGTAAGATAAAGTAGCTCTCATTTTCTCTTTGTAACTAAATTATGTTATATTTTGTGTTGTTCGTTGTTAGACCGAACGAAATAAGTTTCTTACAAGGTAGGGATTGTCGGGGTTCGGTCACTGACACTTAATAAAACTACATTCTATCGTAAAAATGGTTTTATTGTGCCGACGTTTCGGCTAGAACTTCAAGCCTTCATCATGGCGATGGTAAGATTCTTACATTTTCGCACCAGACCAGGAGCACTTCTTGTTTGGAATCCTCTCGTCCCCATCTTTTGTCTGTCTGTATAAACATACAAATTTGTTTGGTCCCATATACAAATCCATACCGTTTGACCGATTTGGACCAACCTTGGCACACAGGTAGATCTTGATCCGGGGAGTGTCGTAGGCTAGGTCAAAAACGTCTACCAGCTATCTGTATGTATGTTATTTCCTTATACAAGTCCACACCGTTTGACCAAACTTTCCACATGTAGGTGTTGATACGGGGAGTGTCATAGGCTAGGTTAAAATCGTCGAGGACTCACATTTCGGAGGTGTAGGATTCGAAAGTGTAAACCCGAACAGTTAAAGATTTGCGTTATTAGATTTTAATATTACTTATTTGTTTTCTAATTTATTTTTGCTTTTCTAGATGCAGAAAGTAGGTGTAGCATGGCACGCCGGGTAACAGCTAATATATATATATATATATATATATATATATACATATATATATATATATATATATATAGTCGATACAAATGCAAACTAACGAATACGAAAAAATGCACCTTTCATTGTCCATCTTTAATAATTTCTGCTGGACTTATTTACGGCAAATTCTTCAATCTGACTTCACTCTATTAAAGGGAAAGTATTCCACTATCAAAAGGTCAAATCTGCCGAATATTTGACTGTCCAAAAAGAATTTATGAATAAATACTTTTCCACTCTGAAAAGTGATGATTTTCATATTCGATACTCTGCATTTGTAACGACGATATGTACTGGTCATATATATTATATATGACCACCTCTATGTCCAAAAACTGTAAAATAATCTCCTCGTTAGTTTCCTTTTGTATCGACGATATGTATAAGTCTCGTAACGTGCATGTAGAGGTACTTGATTCTTCAGCATACGGCACACTAGGAAGATCATATGGTACCCATTGAAGGCTGGGGGAGCGCAGAATATATATATATATATATATATATATATATATATATATATATATATATATATATATATATATATATATACTTAATATTTAAGGTCGATGAATTCTAAAATAGTGCACCAAAAACTTTCATCGTGCAAGTTCAATCATCTTCGGAGTATATTAGGAAGAAGTGTAATGTTAGAAATAAATTATTTAGTTAGTCTCCCATTAATTAGTTGAGAAACAGAACATTAATTCTCAAAAAGGATGTTTCAGTAGTATTGAATTAATTATATTATTTATAGTGTTAATAAAGCAAAACAATAAAATATGTTATTACCCTATTTGTGTTTGTAGACATGAGTGCACGGGTCAGTGGACGAAGGCCGTCGAACCTAGCCCACGTGTCTAGGATCTAGTCTTCTCTAGCTCCTCTTAGCTCTGTCTAACACCAATAGTCAAATCTTACAAAGCTATAAAGATATAATGATAGATAAATGTTATAACTAATTATATTAAGTAGACTAGGTATATGTGAACGTTAATAATGTTTAACCACAAAATATACAAGTCCAAAAAAAAAAGGCTAGAAACATTAACATAAATATGAGTACCTATATGCTTGAAAATATAAATATAAATATATATATATGTATATATATATATATGTATATATATATATATGTATATATATATATATGTATATATATATATATATATAGTATAATAATAGCAATGTAAATAAATATACATGTATATGGTATCCAAGCGAATACAGTACAGTGGATACCATATACATGTATATTTATTTATATTGCTATTATTATACTATATATATATATATATATATACATATATATATACATATATATATATTTATATTTATATTTTCAAGCATATAGGTACTCATATTTATGTTAATGTTTCTAGCCTTTTTTTTTTTTTTTTTTTTTTTTTTTTGTCCTTACCATTGTTATACCATATATGTTTTTACAGCCCTGAAGATGGCTTGTATAGCAAGCCGAAACGTTGGCGGCAATAAATATACATTTTAGCAAATAAAATGTGTTTTATTGAATAAGAACACTGACCGAAACCCCGACGATCAACGCTTCCAACTTCCGAACGGTCGACCATATCTTCTCAGTTATTTTTTATTAACTTCTCAAAAATAACCTTAGACCTGGAATATGTAAGTGTCGAAATTTTATTAGGAAAAACGTCAAAGTTTAAAAATGTCATTGAAAGTAATAGAAAATTAAAACAGGACTTTTACTATTTTCTCTTTTTTTGGCCGAATCAGCCAATCTAAAGGCCCATTTACACTTTAAAGTAGGTGCGAGTGTTAAGTGTAGTTGTTTATTGATTAGCACTAAACACGTGTGGACAGCAATTGTTTAGTGCGAGTGCTTAGTGCAGGTGTTTAGCGATTAGCACTAAACACGTGTGGACAGCAATTGTTTAGTGCGAGTGTTAAGTGTAGTTGTTTATTGATTAGCACTAAACACGTGTGGACAGCAATTGTTTAGTGCGAGTGCTTAGTGCAGGTGTTTAGCGATTAGCACTAAACACGTGTGGACAGCAATTGTTTAGTGCGAGTGTTAAGTGTAGTTGTTTATTGATTAGCACTAAACACGTGTGGACAGCAATTGTTTAGTGCGAGTGCTTAGTGCAGGTGTTTAGCGATTAGCACTAAACACGTGTGGACAGCAATTGTTTAGTGCGAGTGTTAAGTGTAGTTGTTTATTGATTAGCACTAAACACGTGTGGACAGCAATTGTTTAGTGCGAGTGCTTAGTGCAGGTGTTTAGCGATTAGCACTAAACACGTGTGGACAGCAATTGTTTAGTGCGAGTGTTAAGTGTAGTTGTTTATTGATTAGCACTAAACACGTGTGGACAGCAATTGTTTAGTGCGAGTGCTTAGTGCAGGTGTTTAGCGATTAGCACTAAACACGTGTGGACAGCAATTGTTTAGTGCGAGTGTTAAGTGTAGTTGTTTATTGATTAGCACTAAACACGTGTGGACAGCAATTGTTTAGTGCGAGTGCTTAGTGCAGGTGTTTAGCGATTAGCACTAAACACGTGTGGACAGCAATTGTTTAGTGCGAGTGTTAAGTGTAGTTGTTTATTGATTAGCACTAAACACGTGTGGACAGCAATTGTTTAGTGCGAGTGCTTAGTGCAGGTGTTTAGCGATTAGCACTAAACACGTGTGGACAGCAATTGTTTAGTGCGAGTGTTAAGTGTAGTTGTTTATTGATTAGCACTAAACACGTGTGGACAGCAATTGTTTAGTGCGAGTGCTTAGTGCAGGTGTTTAGCGATTAGCACTAAACACGTGTGGACAGCAATTGTTTAGTGCGAGTGTTAAGTGTAGTTGTTTATTGATTAGCACTAAACACGTGTGGACAGCAATTGTTTAGTGCGAGTGCTTAGTGCAGGTGTTTAGCGATTAGCACTAAACACGTGTGGACAGCAATTGTTTAGTGCGAGTGCTTAGTGCAGGTGTTTAGTGATTAGTACTAAACACGTGTGGACAGCAATTGTTTAGTGCGAGTGCTTAGTGCAGGTGTTTAGTGATTAGCACTAAACACGTGTGGACAGCAATTGTTTAGTGCGAGTGCTTAGTGCAGGTGTTTAGTGATTAGCACTAAACACGTGTGGACAGCAATTGTTTAGTGCGAGTGCTTAGTGCAGGTGTTTAGTGATTAGCACTAAACACGTGTGGACAGCAATTGTTTAGTGCGAGTGCTTAGTGCAGGTGTTTAGCGATTAGCACTAAACACGTGTGGACAGCAATTGTTT
Organism: Gonocerus acuteangulatus; assembly: GCA_946811695.1. Lineage (NCBI taxonomy): Eukaryota > Metazoa > Arthropoda > Insecta > Hemiptera > Coreidae > Gonocerus > Gonocerus acuteangulatus. The sequence continues at coordinate 97,104,332 of OX328126.1, forward strand.
AGTGCGAGTGCTTAGTGCAGGTGTTTAGTGATTAGCACTAAACACGTGTGGACAGCAATTGTTTAGTGCGAGTGCTTAGTGCAGGTGTTTAGCGATTAGTACTAAACACGTGTGGACAGCAATTGTTTAGTGCGAGTGCTTAGTGCAGGTGTTTAGTGATTAGCACTAAACACGTGTGGACAGCAATTGTTTAGTGCGAGTGCTTAGTGCAGGTATTTAGTGATTAGCACTAAACACGTGCGGACTGCAGTTGTTTAGTGGGAGTGATTAGCAATCAAGTGCAAGTGATTATTAAACAGTGAATAGAAGCACGTTCTATTTTTCTGTTTAGTAGCCTCCACTAAACACATGAGGACAACAATAGTTTAGTGGGAGTGATTAGCAATCAAGTGCAAGTGATTATTAAACAGTGAATAGAAGCACGTTCTATTTTTCTGTTTAGTAGCCTCCACTAAACACATGAGGACAACAATAGTTTAGTGGGAGTGATTAGCAATCAAGTGCAAGTGATTATTAAACAGTGAATAGAAGCTCGTTCTATTTTTCTGTTTAGTAGCCTCCACTAAACACATGAGGACAACAATAGTTTAGTGGGAGTGATTAGCAATCAAGTGCAAGTGATTATTAAACAGTGAATAGAAGCACGTTCTATTTTTCTGTTTAGTAGCCTCCACTAAATACATGAGGACAACAATAGTTTAGTGGGAGTGATTAGCAATCAAGTGCAAGTGATTATTAAACAGTGAATAGAAGCACGTTCTATTTTTCTGTTTAGTTGCCTCCACTAAACACATGAGGACAACAATAGTTTAGTGGGAGTGATTAGCAATCAAGTGCAAGTGATTATTAAACAGTGAATAGAAGCACGTTCTATTTTTCTGTTTAGTTGCCTCCACTAAACACATGAGGACAACAATAGTTTAGTGGGAGTGATTAGCAATCAAGTGCAAGTGATTATTAAACAGTGAATAGAAGCACGTTCTATTTTTCTGTTTAGTAGCCTCCACTAAACACATGAGGACATATTTGATACTTGCTAACAGGTATAAAATAGCATGCAATTTGCTGGCCTAGCAGGTCTCATAAATGTATCTGATTTCTGTATGACGGGTGCGACTAGGTTTAGTAATATATTATACTAGCTGAATACCCGTGCTTCGTCACGGCAGATAAGTAGTTATTTTATTGCGTTAAATAATGTTTATTAAAATTACCTTACTATACAATTTTGTGCAGTTTATTATAGCACGCTCCCGTCATACTATATGTTATTCAATAGGCGTTAAAATTTAAAAGTTTATGTTTCCAAAAGGTTATTCGGAAACACCCATTATATTTGCGAGCATTACCAAGGTTATAGGCGAGGAGGCTGTGCATTGGTTCCGGATATTATTACCTCACCTAGAAAACGTCACGGTTTGACCGGGACTGTCCCGGTATTTTGCAATTGTTTCGATGTCCCGCCCAGCTTTATCGATGTCCCGGAAAAGGCTGTAAGATGTAAAAAGTAATGAATTCATGTTTATAAGAATCTTTTATAAATCAGTTACTTTTCTACAATCAACATTTTTACTACTGCTCACAGTGTCAAAGAAGTGCACAGCGCTGCCAGCTGCCAGACTCTACTATTTGGCTGAGAGATTTTTTTAAGAAAATCAAGTAGCAAAAAAAGTTCCGTTCTTATTTTTAAGGTTTGGGTAGACTAACAGTTCAGGATTCCCCCTTCCCGTTACTTGCTAGGCTTAAAACTCACCAACCATTTTGCTTATAATTTGTACTCTTTTTTTCCCCCCTCCCCTGCTATGCCCATCCCATATTAATGTGTCTCGGTTTAACTCTCCAAAAATATGGCAAGCCTATCTGACGGGGACAGGCAGAAAAGAAACGCAATTAAAACTCTATGAGGGACAGTTAATTTCTAGTAATTCAAGGTCTGCCATCATAGTTGAAATTAACCTCAATTAGAAATAAAACTATGAGATAGATAATGTAAGGTAACCAACTCAAACTTTAAACCCCCCTAAAAATGCTTAAAAATACGAATATCAAAAAATCCTTTCTTAGCGAGCGCCTACGTTATATAGGGAGTGTCCATGCAAAATTTCAAAATTTTCTGTCAAGCGGTTTGGGCTGGGCGTTGATAGATGAGTGAGTGAGTGAGTGAGTGGTATTTGACAAATATATAGTAGATGAGTCTTCAGTCATCCTGATAGCATAGTAATATTCCATGGTATCTTCAGAGGCCAATTCCATAAGGAGTTGGTAGCTCCCATCATGAATGGCTCTTCTACTTATCCACTTTCGTTCTCATAGTCTTCTTGGTCTTGACGGTTCTGATTCCACGAGACCTTCACAATCAGACACCACCGCCTTTAAAACTCCCTTAAGGATTTCTTGAAACTTCAAGCGGACCTCAACAATTTTTTGAGGCTGTTCGACCATAATACTTCCTCTTCGACGCTCAACAACTGAACTAAACAGTAGACGCTAAAAAAGGACAGTGGACACTAAACACTAAACACTGATCACTCACAGGAACCACTAATCACTTAGCAATCGCGGTAATGAAAGTGTCAATGGGCCTAACGAGAAAGAGGGTTGGTCAGCATATGGCTCTGTATATCTCATCCGGCATGCAAGGTATGGGCGATAGTCGATAGTTCAGCAATATCGATAGGCCGATACTATCGGTTAATCGTGAGTTAAGTGTAACTAACATAACCATGAAGGCTGAAGAAGTCCTCAGACTTGGGTTAAGTGTAACTAACGGAACCTTGAAGGCTGAAGAAGTCCTCAGACTTGGGTTAAGTGTAACTAACAGAACCATGAAGGCTGAAGAAGTCCTCAGACGTGAGTTAAGTGTAACTAACAGAACCATGAAGGCTGAAGAAGTCCTCAGACGTGAGTGAAGTGTAACTAACAGAACCATGAAGGCTGAAGAAGTCCTCAGACTTGGGTTAAGTGTAACTAACAGAACCATGAAGGCTGAAGAAGTCCTCAGACGTGAGTTAAGTGTAACTAACAGAACCATGAAGGCTGAAGAAGTCCTCAGACTTGGGTTAAGTGTAACTAACAGAACCATGAAGGCTGAAGAAGTCCTCAGACTTGGGTTAAGTGTAACTAACAGAACCATGAAGGCTGAAGAAGTCCTCAGACTTGGGTTAAGTGTAACTAACAGAACCATGAAGGCTGAAGAAGTCCTCAGACTTGGGTTAAGTGTAACTAACAGAACCATGAAGGCTGAAGAAGTCCTCAGACTTGGGTTAAGTGTAACTAACAGAACCATGAAGGCTGAAGAAGTCCTCAGACTTGGGTTAAGTGTAACTAACAGAACCATGAAGGCTGAAGAAGTCCTCAGACTTGGGTTAAGTGTAACTAACAGAACCATGAAGGCTGAAGAAGTCCTCAGACTTGGGTTAAGTGTAACTAACAGAACCATGAAGGCTGAAGAAGTCCTCAGACTTGGGTTAAGTGTAACTAACAGAACCATGAAGGCTGAAGAAGTCCTCAGACTTGGGTTAAGTGTAACTAACAGAACCATGAAGGCTGAAGAAGTCCTCAGACTTGGGTTAAGTGTAACTAACAGAACCATGAAGGCTGAAGAAGTCCTCAGACTTGGGTTAAGTGTAACTAACAGAACCATGAAGGCTGAAGAAGTCCTCAGACTTGGGTTAAGTGTAACTAACAGAAGTATGAACGAGAAACCATTATTTCTGCGATGGCTGCATAGAAGTCGTGCCAGATTTTGGTATTCCATGTTAAAATGGTTGTTATATGTGTATAATATTTAAATCCTTATTTGAGATTTTAGATAGGTTAGGAACCCGTCTGACATGCAACCCCCGACAGCTGTAAGACACCCGTGGAATATGCTGATGTGATTGTATCGTGCCAGACGGGACTGCACCCTAACCTAACTGGTTACACGAGGGCAGTGGCTGCTTGTGCAAGAGTCTTGCCCAATCCTCCAACACCCCCCTAACCTTCGCCGACCCTGGGACAGGTCACAGATTGTCGGACGTCGACCCTGCCACGTGCAGTAGATGCATTCCTGTAAGGTAGCTACTGTATCCGACGGCCCTTCTATCCGGCGACTTATAGAAACTCTGTCTGGAGTTATCTTCAGCTCTGGGAGAAATTGACAGAAAATGACACCGTTTAAAGTTTATATTATTCATTATACTAAGAGATATATTACAGAAAAATGGCAAGAATCCTGGTACAACACGACTGACAATAAGGTTTGAGAAATCAATCACACTATACACAAATGATCATCCAGTAAAATACCAAATAGATGAGAAGAAGTGGTTTTATGACGTCTAAGGATTGGCCATACACGACTGACATTCCTACATAACGTTAAGACAAGACAGATTGACATGTACATACCAACATACTGCAATACTCACCTATTAATAAAGTACTTTCTGATTGAGTGTAGACTCAGTACAAATTTTAAATTAGTCTGCAATTTGACCGACTTACTTTCTTATAATAGCCAGTACAGCCAACGGCCATAGTCACCACGTTGAGTGCACCGGTTCCCGTTGATCACCGAAGTTAAGCAACGTGGTCAGTACTTGAATGGGTGACCGACCACGTGCTGTTGGCATTATAAAAGGGCGGCAACCTATAGATAGCCCGGCATTAATAGCCCAAATGTTGATACGCCGTTAAACCTTTAAAAAAAATAAATAAATAAATAAATAAAAATAGCCAGTACATTGATGAACTTATTAAATACCTAATTCACACACATTTATACAACAATATTTAAAAAAGTAAAAATAACAAGAGCCATTTGGTAGAATTGATTTTTTGGTAATTGATCCAACAAAAAGATACTCTCCTTTTGTTGGGTTAATGTAACAGAACATATACAACATTCAACAATACACAAAATAATCGACTGACGGATGCTTTTGTAGCATAACAGAATTTTATATTTACAGACTTAAGAAGAAAGAAATAGTTTTATTGGCGAACGGTGGAAAACTAAAATATAATAATAAATAAATGTTATACATTTCCTTGACCTACTGTTGACTCAGATGGGCCAGTCATGTGGCTCGAATGGATCCAGCAGAACTGCCAAGGAAGACTATGGAATATGCGCTCCATGGAAGCAGAAGACGTGGGAGGCCGAAGCTCCGATGGAAGGATGGAGTTGGTCGTGATGCTAGGACCCTATTAGGCGTACAGAACTGGATGGTTGCTGCACAAGATCGGGACAGCTGGCGGAAGTTGATTCAGGAGGCCCTGGTCTAGCAATGGGTTGCGCGCCAGTTAATTAAGTAAGTACTGTTGCAAATGTACGTAGAGTTTGGCTCAACGGTAGATTACTTGACTCATGCCCTGAGGCCCTGAATTCAAACTCTAGCGCGCACTAAAGATTTAATCTAGTGTCTTAGTTCGAGAATCGGATACGGGGACCATGATAGAACATACTTTCACCCAGCCTTCAACCAATTTGAGACTTTGGTGACAACGGGCTTGCATACCGCTGTGGCAGTTTTTTTTTTTTTCAATATCTAGCGATAAGTTGTGGAAGCTCTAGTCACTCTTGTATCTGCTAGAGTTAATTAAAAATGCAGTTTGAGTCTATCGATTGGGGGGGGGTTCCCTCAGCTAACCGGTCACTTTGCATATTTCGGGTTTCTCTAAATGTCCTTATTTGTCTTTGTTTTTTGTTTTTTGTTTTTTGTCTTGATGCGTACGTAAATTCCATGTTCCGTACAAATTATACCAATGCTTATACTTGATTTTCTTAAATTTTTGTGATTTATTCAAAATTTCTGTTCTGTGAATATCAAACGTATTTCTGTCTCTTTGCAACTCGTATTTCTGTCTCAAAACGACACCTACCGACGCGTCGGTAGGTGTGAACCTAACGTCGCGACGTTGTGGTGGACATGTGTTAGACGCGTGTGTCGAATAAGCAGCCACGTAATTATCATTAAGTTTCGTTGACTAAGGTCATAGTAGACTATTGTAGAGCGAACTGAGGGAAAAAATATTCTGAAGTGGGTTGTGCTTCTCTCACAATTTCCTTGCCACTTTTCCGAGATAATTTATTTTATTTGGCGTTTCGCAAAAATTAGCCGGAAGGGCCATTGAAGTCGCTTCCTTAGCTAGGGTGTCTGCTTTTTCATTTTCTATGGTTCATGCATGGCCTGGAGTCCATATGAACCAATCTTGCTTTCCCAGTAGCTGTAATGTCCCCAGCTAATCATCGGGAGCGGGTCCTTAGTGAACTTGCCATGAATCGCTACAGATTATAAAGAGTACCTGGAGATTCGTACACTGATTCATATCCTCTTTTATCGCCATCAGTTCGGCATGGTAGACACTAGTGCATTCTGGTAGGGGTCTATATGCCACAGAGTGGTGCCAAACGCCCCATTTTGGAGAGAAAACCCCTGTAGGAACTTGATTCTTTTTGATTTCGGGGTCATTTTTTAAGACTTTTTTTGAGTCGAATGAGACCACTGAAAATTCCATAAATGGGGTTTATATTACGAAACCCGTGAAATACTGCAAGTATTTAATTTATGAATGCCATATTTTACACAATTTCTAGAGATTTGTATATTTCAAAATGTATTTTTGAGTGCTGAGTAGAATAAATTAACATCCAATGTACTACTGTCAACTGTTCTCAACGTATTCCACTTTATTACAATTTTCGCTTATAACGGATAACTTCTGACAGTTTTACTCGAGATATTTGGTGGATCTTACTGTTAATGTTAAGTTACTTGCAAGCACAAACTGTTCAAGAACATTCTGCAGAAAATAATAATGTAAAACTAGTTTTTCGTGAAATAATCGCATCGCGTCATTTTATTAGGCTGTGCATACATACCGAGTACGGCGATGAAATTTATAGGACAGCAATTTCAAAACATGCACTTTTGGGCAAAACTAAGCGGAGAGGATAGCTAAGTACCGCTTTCTTTCTACTCCAAAAAATCTAAGGATAATTTAGTTTCAATATCTTTACAATCCAAATGCATCGAGTTCTTGAGACAAAAAGTCCCACTCGCAGGAACTGCATCATCTTAGCGCGGTTCCGTTCTTATCTCTAGTCTAATTTGTAAAGATTAAAATAGAAGCAGTTATTATTTTGGTTCCACCAGTCTTTTTTTTTTAATTAATTATTATAATGGCGTGTCAACCCTTAAGGTCACTAACGCCATTCCTGTGTGTAGTAAAGTCTTGAAAGATCTTGAAAGGTCATGATATACGATCTTACCTGAAAGGGTCGGCTGACACTAGGTCCCGCTAGTTACAAGGTCTTGAGATCTTGGAAATCTATATTTCTAACAATGAATTGTTTTAGCGCGGTTCCTCCCTCCCCCATAGGGAGGAACCCCGCTTATAAGGTTGATACAATGAAACAATCCGGAAGTGCCGACAAGAAAATTTCGCGTTTCAGAACCCCTAGAGACCGAAAATAACGGTGGTTCAAATTTGTATATATATATATACGTATATATATATATATATATATATATATATATATATATATATATATATATATTTGTCTGTTCGCTCATTTCTGGCTTTCCTGATGGTCCGATTTTGATGAATTTTGGTACAAAAATCAGTCGTCCAATTTGAAAGGTCAAGTTCGTTAACCAGCAAAATCCGCCCACTGGAAGATGGCGTTTGGGGCGAAATTCGCTCAGAAAAAATCGTAACGCTTACGTTTTTGAGTTCATAAGCTTGTAAGTACTCTTTTTATAGGCTTCTTGGGCTAGGAAAACGAATGAAACCATTTTCAAGGCGATAGCTTACCGTTTTTGAGAAAATTGGAAAAATAGTTTTTGAATACCGTTTTTGGTTTGGGTACTTAGAATCACGGGATTCAGTTGAAACATTATCTGCATGTTCTACTTTCATTAAAACTAATATGTTGAAAGTTATATTACGTTTGGAGTTAAGGAAGGGTTAGAATAAAATATTTTATGAACAGACATGAAAAGTTTTGGTAACTTTGTATACTTTCCTTAATATCTCGAATAAGGTTGAGAATCTTGGTAAACAAAAGATTACCATTAGAATGCTTACTAAATGCTCTACAAAAAAGGTTCTAATGAAAGTTTTGATTAGGCGATGTCAATCGGAGAAATAAGTGCATAAAACTTTAAAGTAATTGATTTCGCTTATTCGAACTGTTCTGTTTGTATTTGATTTTGGTACTTAGAATCATGGGCTTCAGTTGAAACATTTTCTGCATGTTTGAATTTTATCAAAGCTAATATGTTGAAAATTTGGTTACGTTTAGAGTAAAGGAAGGATTAAAATAAAATATTTCATTTTTAGGCATGAAAAGTTTTGGGAACTTCGTATATTTTCATTAATTTCACGAAAACGGTTTGGAATCTTGGCAAGCAAAAGATTACCATTCGAAAGGTTACTAAATTTTCTACAAAAAATGTTTTGAAGACATTTGCGATGGGATGGTCATATTTGGAGAAATAAGTGCTTAAAACATAGGTAATTTCGTTCATTTGAATCTTTTTGTGTGTTTCCTACAGGTTTTTTTTCACTGCTCGTTATTTTTGTGATTGCTTATAGTAGTCAAATGTATTAGTCAATAAAACAGGATACGTATATATAGAAACAATATTTTGTTTCTATATATACGTGATACTTTTGCCAGTATCAGAACAGCCGCTCTTTACATACCACAGTGGTACTGACGTACCGGTCTATACAAGTTGCACTCCACACGGTGGTAGTACTTGGTGTATGCCACAGCGGATTGCTCATTATAATCTTATTTTATACGTATTAAATAGATACCTAAAAAAAGTTTATTTGTGTGTAAGTGTTGCGTTATTGGGATTAGAATAAAATATTTTATTAACAGACATGAAATACTTCGGAATCTTTGTATATTGTCCTTAATTCTTTTTTTCTTTTATGGTGTATCGAAATCTGCGTCATTAGCACCATTTTTTCCTTATGAGCTTATATTATACTTAGATTTAGCTAGCAACAATATTTGACACCGCAATTAATGTGATTTGCTCTGCTTATAAAGATAATATTTATATTATAATATAAACATAATACATTAATTTGTCTGACAAAAAAAAAGTCCGACCCGCAGGAACTGCTTCATCTTAGCGCGGTTCCGTTCTTATCTCAAGTGCGATTAGTGAAGGAATATAGCAGCTATCGGTAGGTATTAGCACCATTTTCCCCCCTTAATATCTTCAAAACAGTTTAGAAATCGTGGGAAAAACGATGTAACCATTCAAAAGCTTACTAAATTCTCTAAAAAAAAGATTCTGAAGGAAATTTCGATGGGGCAATGTCAGTCGGAGAAGTAAGTGCATAAAACTACGAAAGTGTTAGTTTTGTTATTTTAAACGGGTTTTTGTTACTGTTTACCTCACTTTTGTTTTTTAAGTTTATTTAACGGTGAAATGAGTATTTCATTAAAGCTGAGAAAATAAGAATCATATTGGTAATAGAGTTTTCCTAGAGTAAGCGTCGCGATGACGGGAGAGTCCCATCCGCTTAGAAAACTGTCAGTTTCCATATGTGGCGCTTTAAGCTTTCTTCTCTTTGAGATTTTATTTTATATTTTTATCGAAAGATCAAAACCTACCGATAGCAGCTACTATTCCTTTACTAATCGCACTTCGGATAAAAACGGAACCGCGCTAAGATGATGCAGTTCCTGCGAGTCGGACTTTTTTGTTATTTTACTTAACCAGTTTTATTGTCAAATACATTATCTCGGAGAAGCAATCTTTCTCCGATTGACATCGCCTAATTAAAACTTTCATTAGAACCTTTTTTTTAGAGCATTTAATAAGCTTTCTAATGATATTCTTCCGTTTACCAAGATTCTCAACCTTTTTCGAGATATTAAGGAAAGTAAACAAAGTTACTAAAACTTTTTATGTCTGTTAATAAAATATTTTATTTTAACCCTTTCTTAACTCCAAACTTAACCAAAATTTCAACATATTAGTTTTGATGAAAGTAGAATATGCAGAAAATGTTTCAACTGAATCCCATGATTCTAAGTACCCAAACCAAAAACGGTATTCAAAAACTATTTTTCCCATTTTCTCGAAAACGGTTAAAGCTATCGCCTTGACAATGGTTTCATTCGTTTTCCTAGCCCAGGAAGCATATAAAACGAATACTTACAAGCTTATGAACTCAAAAACGTAAGCCTTACGATTATTTTTGCGCGAATTTCGCCCAAACGCCATCTCCCAGTAGGCGGATTTTGCTGGTTAACGAACTTGACCTTTCAAATTAGACGAAAGATTTTTGTACCAAATTTCATCAAAATCGGACCATTCGTTTGGGAGCTACAGAGCGAACAGACAAATATATATATATATATATATATATATATATATATATATATATATATATATATATATACAAATTTGAACCACCGTTATTTTCGGTCTCTAGGGGTTCTGAAACGCGAAATTTTCTAGTCGGCACTTCCGGATTGTTTCATTGTATCAACCTTATAAGCGGGGTTCCTCCCTATGGGGGAGGGAGGAACCGCGCTAAAAAGAAAATTATTCTAAAAGCTACATATACACATGAAGCTTTCTGGGTAATACCAATTTTATAGGAATAAAATAAGTGGCATAAAATATTGCTTTACTCTTCACTAAAAACCGTGAGATTTTTACTCGGTGAGAAAACTATTAGATAAAGCAATATTATAGCAGTATTCTACAACTAATTAGGTAGAAATAAATGTTAGTTCAAATGCGATTGAACACTTTCAGTTTTGAGGGTATTTTCCCTCTCGGCACCACTGTGGGTCAGTTCCTTAGGGCATGAGAAATACAAACCAACTCCTCTTTCTGTCTTAGATCCATCATTGTATTAAAGCAATATTAGAGCAGTATTCTACAACTAATTAGGTAGAAATAAATGTTAGTTCAAATGCGATTGAACACTTTCAGTTTTGAGGGTATTTTCCCTCTCGGCACCACTGTGGGTCAGTTCCTTAGGGCATGAGAAATACAAACCAACTCCTCTTTCTGCCTTAGATCCATCATTGTATTAAAGCAATATTAGAGCAGTATTCTACAACTAATTAGGTAGAAATAAATGTTAGTTCAAATGCGATTGAACACTTTCAGTTTTGAGGGTATTTTCCCTCTCGGCACCACTGTGGGTCAGTTCCTTAGGGCATGAGAAATACAAACCAACTCCTCTTTCTGCCTTAGATCCATCATTGTATTAAAGCAATATTAGAGCAGTATTCTACAACTAATTAGGTAGAAATAAATGTTAGTTCAAATGCGATTGAACAACTTCAGTTTTGAGGGTATTTTCCCTCTCGGCACCACTGGGGGTCAGTTCCTTAGGGCACGAGAAATACAAACCAACTCCTCTTTCTGTCTTAGATCCATCATTGTATTAAAGCAATATTAGAGCAGTATTCTACAACTAATTAGGTAGAAATAAATGTTAGTTCATATGCGATTGAAGAACTTCAGTTTTGAGGGTATTTTCACTCTCGGCACCACTGTGGGTCGGTTCCTTAGGGCATGAGAAATACAAACCAACTCCTCTTTCTTTCTTAGATCCATCATTGTATTAAAGCAATATTAGAGCAGTATTCTACAACTAATTAGGTAGAAATAAATGTTAGTTCATATGCGATTGAACAATTTCAGTTTTGAGGGTATTTTCCCTCTCGGCACCACTGTGGGCCAGTTCCATAAGGCATGAGAAATACAAACCAACTCCTCTTTCTGTCTTAGATCCATCATTGTATTAAAGCAATATTAGAGCAGTATTCTACAACTAATTAGGTAGAAATAAATGTTAGTTCAAATGCGATTGAACACTTTCAGTTTTGAGGGTATTTGCCCTCTCGGCACCACTGTGGGTCAGTTCCTTAGGGCATGAGAAATACAAACCAACTCCTCTTTCTGTCTTAGATCCATCATTGTATTAAAGCAATATTAGAGCAGTATTCTACAACTAATTAGGTAGAAATAAATGTTAGTTCAAATGCGATTGAACAACTTCAGTTTTGAGGGTATTTTCCCTCTCGGCACCACTGTGGGTCAGTTCCTTAGGGCATGAGAAATACAAACCAACTCCTCTTTCTGCCTTAGATCCATCATTGTATTAAAGCAATATTAGAGCAGTATTCTACAACTAATTAGGTAGAAATAAATGTTAGTTCAAATGCGATTGAACAACTTCAGTTTTGAGGGTATTTTCCCTCTCGGCACCACTGGGGGTCAGTTCCTTAGGGCACGAGAAATACAAACCAACTCCTCTTTCTGTCTTAGATCCATCATTGTATTAAAGCAATATTAGAGCAGTATTCTACAACTAATTAGGTAGAAATAAATGTTAGTTCATATGCGATTGAAGAACTTCAGTTTTGAGGGTATTTTCACTCTCGGCACCACTGTGGGTCGGTTCCTTAGGGCATGAGAAATACAAACCAACTCCTCTTTCTTTCTTAGATCCATCATTGTATTAAAGCAATATTAGAGCAGTATTCTACAACTAATTAGGTAGAAATAAATGTTAGTTCATATGCGATTGAACCCTTTCAGTTTTGAGGGTATTTTCCCTCTCGGCACCACTGTGGGCCAGTTCCATAAGGCATGAGAAATACAAACCAACTCCTCTTTCTGTCTTAGATCCATCATTGTATTAAAGCAATATTAGAGCAGTATTCTACAACTAATTAGGTAGAAATAAATGTTAGTTCATATGCGATTGAAGAACTTCAGTTTTGAGGGTATTTTCACTCTCGGCACCACTGTGGGTCGGTTCCTTAGGGCATGAGAAATACAAACCAACTCCTCTTTCTTTCTTAGATCCATCATTGTATTAAAGCAATATTAGAGCAGTATTCTACAACTAATTAGGTAGAAATAAATGTTAGTTCATATGCGATTGAACCCTTTCAGTTTTGAGGGTATTTTCCCTCTCGGCACCACTGTGGGCCAGTTCCATAAGGCATGAGAAATACAAACCAACTCCTCTTTCTGTCTTAGATCCATCATTGTATTAAAGCAATATTAGAGCAGTATTCTACAACTAATTAGGTAGAAATAAATGTTAGTTCAAATGCGATTGAACACTTTCAGTTTTGAGGGTATTTTCCCTCTCGGCACCACTGTGGGCCAGTTCCTTAGGGCATGAGAAATACAAACCAACTCCTCTTTCTGTCTTAGATCCATCATTGTATTAAAGCAATATTATAGCAGTATTCTACAACTAATTAGGTAGAACTAAATGTTAGTTCATATGCGATTGAACAACTTCAGTTTTGAGGGTATTTTCCCTCTCGGCACCACTGTGGGCCAGTTCCATAAGGCATGAGAAATACAAACCAACTCCTCTTTCTGCCTTAGATCCATCATTGTATTAAAGCAATATTAGAGCAGTATTCTACAACTAATTAGGTAGAACTAAATGTTAGTTCATATGCGATTGAACACTTTCAGTTTTGAGGGTATTTTCCCTCTCGGCACCACTGTGGGCCAGTTCCATAAGGCATGAGAAATACAAACCAACTCCTCTTTCTGCCTTAGATCCATCATTGGATTAAAGCAATATTAGAGCAGTATTCTACAACTAATTAGGTAGAAATAAATGTTAGTTCAAATGCGATTGAACACTTTCAGTTTTGAGGGTATTTTCCCTCTCGGCACCACTGTGGGTCAGTTCCTTAGGGCATGAGAAATACAAACCAACTCCTCTTTCTGCCTTAGATCCATCATTGGATTAAAGCAATATTAGAGCAGTATTCTACAACTAGATCCATCATTGTATTATTTATTTATTTAAATTTTAACGTCCATTTATTATAAACTACGAATTTTAGGACGGGTTATCTATAGGTTACCACCCTTTTCTAGCCAGGATAGGGGTGATGCCTTTTCTTTTTTTCGAAAGAAAAGCCACCACCCCTAGTGGGAATCGAACCCACGACCTTTGGCACGGAGTGTTAAGTGCTCACGCCTTAACTCTCACGGCCATCGGGTCTCCCATCATTGTATTAAAATATTTTAAGCAAGAAATAAATACATTTTCTATCCTCTTACTCCCTGCAAAAGAGTAATGAATTTCAATAAAGTAATAAACCATAAAGCCCTTTATTTACCAAGGAAACTCATTATCTAAAGGCAATTTTAACTATAAAAACAAAAAAGGAATTAAGCTAAAAAGGCCAGTTTTACCTAAAAAGCAAGTAATTAAATGATTTCTAAAGAGAAAATCTTTTTCTTTGAAGCCCATTTATTCACGGGAGTAAAATAGTTCTTAAAAGAAAAATAAAGCACCAGATTCTACACAAAAGAAGTTTATTAAAATATATTATAATGTATTGTATAATCAGGTTCCTCTATTTACGGTTCATCCTTTCATCTCGTTTTTCATTTTATTTTTCTAGTGAAAACTTTTTATTAAATCATTAAATTTTCTTCTCCGGAAATAACAAATCTGAAATAAAACCAATAAATTACATAAATATAAAAATTACAATTGAAAGGGTCGGGGCAAAATAGTGCCAAGCAACATTTTTAATAAAACTTAACTGTAGCTGTAAAATATGTGTTGGATATTATGTGGGACTATCAGTGGAAATGGTTAGGAGCAACAAGATTAAGTAGCATACAGAGGTTGTAGTCATATTTTAGTAGAATTTGCATCATAGACTGATAGTCCCACATAATATCCAACATAGAGCGACTACAGTTAAGTTTTAGCAAAAATGTTGCTTGGCACTATTTTGCACCGATTCCTTCAATTGATACCATATTAATGCAATAAAACACATTTAACGTAAAAACGTTCGACTTTTTTAAGATTTTTCGACTGGTACGGAATTACCACAGGTCTGACGAAGCTGACAAATCTGGTACATATTACTGGGGTGGCCCAGAACAACACACCGAAAAATCAGCTTTGCGCGTTTTTTTGCGAATCTTGGATTTTAGCGCGGTTCCTCCCTCCCTCCATAGGGAGGATACCCGCTCATGAGCTTGACCTCACGACGCAATCCGGAAGTGCCGACTAGAAACTTTCTCGTTTCAGATCCGAGACAGATGTTTGTCTGTTCGCTCTCTGGCAAGCTCAAAAATTGTCCGATTTTGATAAAATTTGGTACAAAAATCTGTCATCTAATTTAAATAAGCGAAGAAACGGTGAAAGGTATTGGTAATAAGTTTGGAGTGGCTGTGGTAATCATGATGGCAGTGGCTAATCATGATGGCGTATACATAGGTTTGTTTTTAATTCTCCTATCTATATAACCTTCCTCATACTGTTACAACTAAAGTTATCATTATTTCTTATTTTATAGCAAAGATTTAACCCACGAGAGAATGGAATTTTATTCGCCATAAAGCACATATTTACAGTTAATTATAACAGTAAAATGAATTTGCTAGTAAAACAAGAAACTTAAAATAACAACGAATTTTTGGTTTTCTGGAATAAAGCCTTCTGAGCAGTAGTTGAAGAGTAAGTACGTTTTCAGTACATAATTGTATTGGCTTATACAGCCTTCCTCAAGAATGAGGATTAAGAATTATCCGATTCTGTGTATGTTGGCTACTCTCAGTTTCCCGTGATTTGTGATGCCTAGTCTATTCCATTTCTTCGAGATGTACGGAACCGCGCTAAGATGACGCAGTTCCTGTTTTTGTCTTAGATGACTGGACTATTACGATAGCTTGACCTGCATATGAGCCGGTTGCAAACCGCGTCGCCAGAAATATAACTAACTTTCCGTCAAAAGTAAAAAGGAATAAATAAATTGTTTTACTTTATAAGTAATGTGATTTTTATTATCTTCCGGAGACATTATTAACTCGAATGAAAGCTATCATCCATTGAGGCGAGACTTGGTTTAATTCGAACTATTCAGGGCGGTAAATGGAGCTTGTCGGATTTCTTTCCCTAAACAAGGGGGGGGGGGAGAAAGAAAAGGGCCTTTGCTCTCATTTCCCTACCTGTAGTTTCATTTTCACTCTGGCTAACAATAATGGAAAACTAGAGGAAATTTGGTTTATATAAACTTTTTCTGAAAAACTGGAAACTATCTTAGATGTCCAAAAGCATTTTTTGTAATTTGAAGTAACTAGAGTTTTACGGATAAATAAAAATTTTCAAAAGTATAGTAGCATACGATAGTATGATACAACACGTAAACAAACTTCAAAAACATTGAATATTTACCGTTTGTTTACGAGCCGTTTGTTTAAAAACCTCAAAAGCTTACACTTTGTATCGTTTGTTTATGGTAAAAAATAACTTTTAACTATTTATAGGAGGATAAAGAATATTAGCTCCCCAAATGTAATGAGAGATTAATTAATTAATAGGAAGGCAATTAATTTCATGAAAGTCAACAATTAATATCAAAATGAAAGTTAAGAATATTAACAATAACCAATAGAAAGAGATATTGGGTCTTTTTGCGAAGACCACATCCAGTTACTTTTGAAGTAGCAGTAGTGATTTATAACAGTTCCTCGTACACGCTGATAATCTTACTGATTAGCTTACAGGTTCTTTGCTGGTTATCTATTACTACCTGACTCCTTATCTACGGTTATAATCCATATTAGATAATGGCAAGCAATATTTATTAATAAAAAGGTTAATATAATCAAAATCAAATCTCTCAACTACGAAAAAAGTTATTAAGCATTAAAGGTAACTGTTTTCCAGGTTATGAAGGATATCATAAACAACGATACTTGTAAACACATATGTTATTCCTTTACTCTCTCTTTTTGGATATTTTACATTTATTTAGCATAATGGTCATACGTGCTAAGCGTTTCCGCTCGCTAGGCTCGCTCAAGAAGATATCAAAACTCTAGTCAATCCAACTCACTAAAATTAATAGAATTCTATTAATTTTTCCGAGTAAGAAACCAATCGCTTTTTCTTTGTTAGGAACATCGCGAACTAATTGTAAAAGACCCATGTTTTCTCACTAACATAAGCAGAGCTTTTTTCATAAACATAAGCTAATTCACTGTTGAAGGTTACTTTACTTCCAGCAAGAACCAATACAATTGCTCATCGGAATCCTCCAATAGGAAGGCAAAGGAGTTATGAGCATGCGCTGAATCACTGATACAATCACTACTGCTACTTCAAAAGTAACTGGATGTGGTCTTCGCAAAAAGACCCGAGATATTTTTATATGTGACGTTAAATTCATATAATGTATAATAAGAAACCAATCTAAGAAAAACAATGTTAATGATAATTTTCAGAGCCGTAAACTATTTTAGGGTTTAGTGATCTTATTTTGTTGAGTGAGGACATACGGTTTATCAGTAATTCTTGCTCCGTCATCAAAAGATGTTTGATTAATATTATCTTTAGTATTTAAATAATTGTATGCAATATTGTAAATAATTTATGACTTCCTATATGAAGCAGCCATGTAGGAACTGGAAGCAGCTGGAGAGCGAGTGAAAGGCAAGGGCGCCTCAGATTTTAGACAACGGCCTTCAAGATATCTCATGGACAGGTGGCTTCTTCGGATCATGCAGGCCTTACTTGTCGGGTACGTAGGAACAGAGTACTTGTCACGTGTAGCTAAGCCAGCTTTGTGGGAAGCACAAGGTGGACTGTTGTGCTACTTGTCGGACCGTAATGATTGCTACCTGTCCACTACGTATGAACAAAGTCCTTGTCACTTGTCAGTAAGCCAGCTTAGTTAGAGAGACAATATAGACCGTTGTGTTACTTGACGGACCGTAATGAATGCTACTTGTCGAGCAACGTATGAACAGGCCTTACTTGTCCACTGCGTACGAACAAAGTACTTGTCACATGTAAGTTAGCCAGCTTAGTTACAGAGACAACAAAGACCGTTCTTTTACTTGATGGACCCTAATGAATGGTACTTGTCCACTGCATATGAACAGGTACTTGTCAGTAAGCCAGCTTAGTGAGAGTAACAAGATGGACGGTTGCGTTACTTGACGGACCGTAATGAATGCTACTTGTCCACTTCGTATGAACGAGTAGTTGTCAGTAAGCCAGCTTAGTCAGAGTGATAAAATGGACTTTTGTGTTACTTGACGGACCGTAATGAATGCTACTTGTCCACTGCGTATGAACAAAGTACTTGTCACGTGTCAGTAAGCAAGTTTAGTGAGAGTGACAATATACACCGTTGTGTTCCATGACGAACCGTATTGAATGCTATTCGTCCACCAATGTATGAACGGGTACTTGTCACGTGTCGCTAAGCTAGCTTAGTGGAAGAGACAAGATAGACGTTTGTGTTACTTGACGGACCGTAAGGAAGCCTAACTTGGCCACCAACGTGTGAACAAGTACTTGTCAGTAAGCCAGGTTAGTTAGAGAGACAATATAGACCGTTGTGTTACTTGTCGGACCGTAATGAATGCTACCTGTCCACTACGTATGAACAAAGTACTTGTCACATGTAAGTTAGCCAGCTTAGTTACAGAGACAATAAAGACCGTTCTTTTACTTGATGGACCGTAATGAATGCTACTTGTCCACTGCATATGAACAGGTACTTGTCAGTAAGCCAGCTTAGTGAGAGTAACAAGATGGGCGATTGTGTTACTTGACGGACCGTAATGAATGCTACTTGTCCACTGCATATGAACAGGTACTTGTCAGTAAACCAGCATAGTGAGAGTGACAAGATGGGCGATTGTGTTACTTGACGGACCGTAATGAATGCTACTTGTCAATTGCCACTAAGCCAGGAACAAGACCTAATGACAAGCACTAAGTTCGTCTATTCTAGGCATTAAATACAGAGCTAGCCAACCCTGTAAATATTACAAGAAATTGCTCGTTCTCTGCAAGGCCTGTCCTGTAGTGGAACCAACGCTTGCTCGGCTCAGGATAGGCCAATCGAGAGATACTCAGTTCTATCTGATGTGTAACAATTCTGACGCGCAGGAACTGCGGCATCTTAGCGCGATTCCATTCTCAGCCCTAATGGCAATAGGTGAGCTTGGAACAGATATAATGAATTAAATGGAACGAAACCAATTCCAAGAACCGTTTTCTTCGACTGAGGTGGTCCTTTACGGCTGAACCTTTTAGTTTAAGATTTAGAATGCATTAGAAAGGTCACCTTATTACAACGATGTTTCAACCGTTTTTTGATATTAGCCTAAAACCATACGAAGAATTCAAGCCTGCTCATGTATTTTAATTTTTTTTTTTTTTTTTTTTTTTTTTTTTTTTTTTTTTTTTTTTTTTTTTTTTTTTTTTGGTGTTTTAAGGCAGTTCAACCACTAGGGTCATGGATGCCTAAGTATATGCGTGCAATTGAAAGTTAATTGACGTAATGATGTAAAAGAGTGTATTATTTGAATCATATATTTAGATAAATACTTAATACTTCATACTTAATCAATCATATAATTAGTCAATGTATATATTTTTATTTTAGAAAAAAAAACAACAACAAAAAAAACGTTTAAATAGTAAGAATAAAATAAGATAATAAAGGGGGGAAAATACTTAAAAATGTGGTGCAAATGCATACACGTAGAATGACACACACACAAGCAAGCAAGCGCGCAACACGCACACACACACGTGCAAGTTTATATTCTAGTTCTACTTCCCCTTAGAGATTCAATTGTTATTTATATTTTTGTAAACAGATCTGTAGCTCTGAGGAATCTCAATATTCTCTGAGACAATTCATGGTCGTCTCCAAGTATATCAAAAAGAGTACCATGAATGTCCAGTTGGTTTCGAATCTCCTCGTAGGCTCTACAGTCCGTGAAAATATGTTTAATTGTTAGATCTTCACCACATACTGTACATTCAGGCCTTTCTTCCCGCCTGAATAAATAAGAATGGGTGAGATTAGTATGGCCAATTCTTACTCTCGACAGAACCACCTCATCCCGCCTGCTGCCTTGGGATGATTTATTTTAATTTAATCTACGCAGGAGTGGAACGAAAATGCGACCCCAAAATGCAGCTGATGGGAGGTGTTACAGCTGATGGGAGGTGTTACAGCTGATGGGAGGCGTTACAGCTGATGGGAGGCCTTACAGCTGATGGGAGGCGTTTCAGCTGATTGGAGGCGTTTTAGCTGATGGGAGGCGTTCCAGTTGATGTGAGATGTTTGAGTTGATGTGAGATGTTTCAGCTGATTGGATATTTGATATTTATTTATTAAGAGTTTCGCAACTTTTGGCGACTTGCTCTTTAACATACATCAAGATATTACAAAATACTTTTTGCACATTGTATATATAACAAGTCAGTACATTTTATGAGCATAGCTAGTACATTAGTGAGCTAATTAATAATAACAATAACATGTTTTATATAATATATTTCACAATAACAATACGGTAATATAATAGATATTAAATAAAGTGTGAAGAGGGAAAAAAAAAAAAAAAAAAAAAGTGGGGGGGGGGAGGGTAGAAGAGGTAAGATTATATTGGAGATAGGGCTTTATATTTAAATGTAGGTTAATTAACTTAATTTCTTAAAAATGTAAATGATTTTATAAAGGCTATTTCGTTCATTATTTTAAATTAACTTTAGGAGGTAAATTGGAGATAAGGCTAGATTTTTGAATATAGGTTAATTGTCTTTAAGTGAGTTAGTATGGTGTTAATATGTGGACTATTTTCGGCAAGTAAGTCGTGTAAGTCATGAGGAATTGTTACGTAGTCTCGTAATCTGCAGTGAGTAAGTATGTGTTTAACTGTTAATGTCTCGTTACAACATGCGCATACAGGTCTGTCTTGTCGTTCCATTAGATAGGAGTGCGTTAGTAAACTGTGTCCTAAGCGAAGTCTCGTAATTATAACTTGATCTCGTCTTGTTAGGTTTTCTCTTGACCAGGGTATTATTGTATTTTTTATTTCCCGCAGTTTGCTTTGAGAGTTAGTCCATTCTGTCTGCCAGTCGTTTACTGTCTTATTTTCAGCTAGTTTGCATAGGTCAGTTGCTGTCATTTTGTTCAGGTCAGGTGTAGGGTTCCAGCTAATGGGATGCGTTTCAGTTGATGTGAGGCGTTTCAGGTGATGGGAGGGGTTACAGCTGAAGGGAGGCGTTTTAGTTGATGGGAGGTGTTTCAGCTGATGTGAGGCGTTTCAGTTGATGGGAGGCGTTACAGCTGATGGGAGGCGTTATAGCTGATGGGAGGCGTTTCAGCTGGTGGGAGATATTTCAGCTTATGCGAGGCGTTTCAGCTGGTGGGGGGCGTTTCAGCCGATTTCTTCTAGTTATGTCGTCTAACGTATAAAGTGCGGCTGAAGCGAGTTCCATGTATTTTTTTTTTTTTTTTTTTAATTATTGGAGAAAGAAAGTGTGGATTCTAGGGGAAGGCAGCCCCCGGCAGGGTCAAGAGGTCGAGCCCTTTACGAGGCCCCGAAGGGCTCACTCTTAATTACTTCCTCTTTTATAAACCTAACAAATTCTTATACACCTTACAATTAGAGCAGGTGTGAAACGGTTTTCCTTCGGAATCTAATGTCCCTTATAACATTTTGAATACAGTCATTGTAACTGACAGGCAATACAGGTCAGTAGTCGCTGTTAGTGTTCAGGTCAGTGGTCGCTGTTAGTGGTCAGGTCAGTGGTCGCTGTTAGTGGTCAGGTCAGTGGTCGCTGTTAGTGGTCAGGTCAGTGGTCGCTGTTAGTGGTCAGGTCAGTGGTCAGGTCAGTGGTCGCTGTTAGTGGTCAGGTCAGTGGTCGCTGTTATTTGTCAGGTCAGTGGTCGCTGTTAGTGGTCAGGTCAGTGGTCGCTGTTAGTGGTCAGGTCAGTGGTCGCTGTTAGTGGTCAGGTCAGTGGTCGCTGATAGTGTTCAGGTCAGTGGTCGCTGTTAGTGGTCAGGTCAGTGGTCGCTGTTAGTGGTCAGGTCAGTGGTCGCTGTTAGTGGTCAGGTCAGTGGTTGCTGTTAGTGGTTAGGGCAGTGGTGATGATGACACATTTGTGAGGAGGTAAAACAAAATTCAGTCTTCCCAAGAAATTTTTTTATTTTGCTCTAGGCCTTTCAACACAATTGCGCCATCACCAGGTGCTGGCATGCATGTTCGTTTATGTTGTTACAGCATCGTGATGTTCCAGTTCGACAAGCTGTATTCATTTTTGATATTTTCCAGTAGTGGGGTTGCTTAATTCCAAACAAATGTTGCCTTCCCACAATTTTTAAATTTTGAAATCCCGCAATATATTTGTATATCTACTATATATTTGTCAAATACCACTCACTCACTCACTCAATCACTCATCTATCAACGCCCAGCCCAAACCGCTCGACAGAAAATTTTGAAATTTCGCATGGACACTCCCTATATAACGTAGGCGCTCGCTAAGAAAGGATTTTTTGATATTCGAATTTTTAAGTATTTTTAGAGGGGTTTAAAGTTTTAGTTGGTTAGAGCAGCCAAGCCTAGGTAGAATGCGTTGCTAGGACGATAACAGAACAGCTGTTACCGTACATTATCTATTTCATAGTATTATTTTTAATTGAGGTTAATTTCCACTATGATGGGAGTCCTTGAATTACTGGGGTATGGAATACTATCAACTTGGAATAGTTTTAGGGAAATAAAACGCCATTACAACTAAAATGAAATGATCTTTGGAATGAAAAAGGAATGGATCAAACCAATTGTGCTTATAAAAGAAATGATCTTATTTAATTTATTTTTAAGGTTTTTAAGACACATTTTTACCATCAAATCAAAATTTCGGGGGGGGGGGGGGCTGCACATCCCTCAGTTGCCCTTATATACGCCCACGCTGGTAACCTATAGATAACGGGTTATCTCTACGTTACCTGTTTTTTGATACTGGTGCGGAGCATCCCAGTGTCAAGAAACATTATACTTTGATTACCTATAAACTGATGACTAACTTATTGTATGACGGGAACCGTGCTATAATAAACTGCACAAAATTAAGTAGGAGTGTTAATTTTGATGATACATCATTTAACGCAATAAAATAACTACTTATCTGCCGTGACAAAGCACGGGTATTCAGCTAGTATATATATATATATATATATATATATATATATATATATGTGTGTGTGTGTGTGTGTGTGTGTGTGTGTGTGTGTGTGTGTGTGTGTGTGTGTTGGTCTGTTCCCTGTCTAGCTTCCCCAAATCCATCAATTTTGATAAAATTTAGTAAAAAAAAATTGTTGTTTAATTTGAAAAGTCGAGTTCGTAAACCAGCAGAATCTGTAGACAATTCTTTGCTCCGCCATAGATGTCGGCGCTAATGGTCCAGATTATGGTGTTTGTTTTAATAATTTTTTTTATCGGTTGGTTATTTAAAGAAAGTACAACTAACATTAAAATTATATTCGAATAAAACACGCCAAATACAAAACATGTTTGTATTATACATTCTTCTAATGACTTATAGAGCGTTCCTCAAGAATAACGGGGAAAGCGGATGGAGTTATTCCCGCTTCTGTGTAACTTGGCTACTGTCAGTTTCCAGTGCTTCGTGGGGCCTAGAATATAGTTTTTTTTTCGAGGAGTTGTTCGTTTAGGTGTTGACATATTTCACAAAATATTAACAAAAAAATGAATTGTTTGTTATAATCTAAGACTTTCATATGACATTAGGAATAAAAACGGAAACCCGCTGGGAGATGCATTTTTATAGTTAAACCAATGCTGAATGTGCCAACGGCCATAGCCGCGTTGAAGTTAAGCAACGTCGGGCGTGGCCAGTACCTGAATGGGTGACCGACCACGTGCTGTTGGCATTACCTTTAGACAGCCCGGCGTTAATAGCCAAATTGTTGATACGCCGTTAAACACATACACAAAAAAAAAAAAATACTGAATGTATAATCAGACAATTACCCATCAAAATTTATATTCTTTTGGTCAAATCTATTACATATGATCAGTATCAGTATATCTATCTGGGATGTAACATATCGTCGATACAAATGCAAAGCATGGGCGTATATAAGGGGGGGGCTGAGGGGGCTGCAGCCCCCATCCCCCCGAAATTTTGATTTGATGGTAAAAATTTCTCATAAAACCCTTAAAAATAAATTAAATAAGATCATTTAGTTCATAAAAAATATTTTATTTTACGTCTAATAGCGTTTTAATTGCCTAAAACTATTCCAAGATCTAAATAGTTAGTATTCCATACCCCGGAAATTGTCTCAGCCCCCCCCCCCCGAAATTTTCCCAGCCCCCTCCGAAATTATTTTCTATATATACGCCCATGATGCAAAGTATTGAATTTGAAAAAAGGAATTTTTCATTTTCAATCTATAAGGATTGATGTTGGATTGATGTACGTTGTAGCAAGCTCTCGAAAATTAAAGAAAAATAATTATAAATTATACCAAACTGACGAATATGGATTTATTCTAATTAAAATATATAATAAGATATATATTGGAGGCCCGGTGGCCGAGAGTGTTAAGGCGTGTGTGGGTTCGATTCAATCTCGGGGTGGTAGCTTTTCTTTAGAAAAAAGGAAAGGCATCAGCCCTAACCTGGCTAGAAAAGGGTGGTAACCTATAAATAACCCGTCCTAAAATTCTATGTTAATAGTAATGGACATTAAAATTTAATTTAATAAGACAAAATGGGTCTCCCGTGGTCTAGTGGCTAGCACGCTAGATTCATAAGCGGGAGATGGTGGGTTCAATCCCCACTGGCGACAGGAATTTTCTTGTCTCAGGGCTCGTTGAGAAAATTCCTGGCGGCACCCTGGTTGTCGGCGCTAATGGCCAATATTTGTCGATGCGCCGTAAAAAAAAAAAAAAAAAAATAATAAAAAATAAGATAAAATTTATATACAGGTATCTATAAGGTACCAAACCTCTTTTCATGTTCGATAGACGATACAAATGCAAAATATCGAATGGTAAAATCACCACTTTTGGACAGTCAAATAGTCTGCAGATTCTACCTTTCGACAGTGGTCACTTTCCCCTTTCACTGAGTGAACTTAGATTCGAGAGCTTGTCGTCCGCGATCAGTACCTATAGATCAAAAATGAAAAATGCGTCTTTTCACATTCGATACTTTGCATTTGTATCGACGATATGGTCACTACACACCGATTTTTGTATCATATTGTTGTGACACTTTTAGTTGTTTCACCTGCTAATGAGAACCGTATTTCCCTACTTAAAAGAGCGGAAATGTTTCCATCAAGAGAAGGAAGTCTTCTTAAGGGAATATCTTTAAATCTCTTAGCCATCCAAGGGAGAAATAATCATAAATTGAGCCCTCAATAAAAAGCAGAAGCCAGAAGAGAGGGAAGAGGTTCTATTCCTGACAGAAAGTTCGTTGTACTCGGAGGTGGGAGGTGCGATGGACGGTTTCCATTGCCCACGTGGCGTCCCACCCAAGCCCTAGTTAACTCCCCACCCTTCACAACCTCTCCTGTCGTATCCCAGAAATAAACTCTAGTGCGATCTCTCTGAGAGTTTCGACCCCGAAATGGCAAACAGAAACATTATTAAAACTCTAAATTTAAATTAGTGCAGAAGTCATGAAGACTTTATTCAGTTTTCTGATAATGTTAATGGAAAACACCCTTGTCATAATGAGGAGCATAGAGGTGCCGTGGAAGGTTTTCGACATCCCACGTGTACCGAGTTCGTTCACCCCTCGTTGGTAATAAACAAGAAGCTACCGGACTAGCTCGGGTAGGCTACCAACTTCCATTAACCCATTTAGCACCAGTCAATAACACACTTCAAGGACCTTTCTTTGCATCTTCAGGGAGACCTAGTTTCGGGGAGACGGGAGAAGATAGCAGAGAAGACTCCTGGGATGGGAGGACAGAATCAGCTGATTGGTACCTAATGCAGGCTTCATCAAGCTCGGTGTTGCCTAACTGTGGAAGTTGGTCCAGGAATCTTGTACCAAAAGTAGAACTTAGGAGGTAGCGAGCAAAAAGGATTTTGGGTACTTCTTCACTAGCGGGGGGCCTCTTCATTTAGCACCTGTCAATAACACACTTCAAGGACCTTTCTTTGCATCTTCAGAGAGACCTACTTTCAGGGAAACGACGGCAGATAGCCGAGAAGACAGGAACAGCTGATTGGTACCTTATGCAGGCTTCATAGAGCTTGGGGTTGTCTAATCCATGAACCTTGTACTAACAGTAGAACTTAGGAGGTAGGAAACAAAAAGGATTTTAGGTACTTCTTCATTAGCGGGGGGCGACTTCATTTCGAATATTTTTCGAACAATAACATACAATTACTTATAGCCAACACTCAAGTACAGTAAAAACTCGTTAACACATTTAGCACCAGTCAATAACACACTTCAAGGACCTTTCTTTGCATATTCAGGGATACCTAGTTTCAGGGAAACGGCAGCAGATAGCCGAGAAGACAGGAACAGCTGATTGGTACCTAATGCAAGCTTCATTAAGCTCAGGGTTGCCTAACCGTGGAAGTGGATCCAGGAATCTTGTACTAAAAGTAGAAGATAGGAGGTAGCGAACAAAAAGGATTTTGGGCACTTCTTTATTAGCGGGGACCTCTTCAATTCGAATATGTAAAATAAAACCCTGTTTAAATGTTTTAAAATAACTTAAAACGTGAAGAATTCCATCAACAATTACGATTTAAGAATCAGAAAGAATTATGTAAATGCAATAACATCCGTTCCCTAGTAATAAACAAGAAGCTACCGGGCTAGCTCTCGGGTAGGCTACCAACTTCCATTAACCCATTTAGCACCAGTCAATAACACACTTCAAGGACCTTTCTTGGCATCTTCAGGGACACCTAGTTTCGGGGCGACGGGAGCAGAAAGCCGAGAAGGCTCCTGGGAGGGGAGGACAGGATCAGCTGATTGGTAAATAATGTAAGCTTCATCAAGCTGGGGGTTGCCGAATCCAGGAACGTTGCACCAAAAGTAGAGCTTAGGAGGTATCAAACAAAAAGGATTTTGGGTACTTCTTCATTAGCGGGGCCCTCTTCATTTCGAGTATATAAAATAAAAACCTGCTTAAATGCTTTAAAATCACTTAAAACGTGCAGAATATTATCAACAATTACCTCCTGAAAAGTTGTGCTTGATTCCGCTCCCAGGGGGGGGGGGGTCCAGTTTTGTAGTTCCGAACCCCATCATTCCTCCTTAAGCCAGACGTCGACGGCGCAAACTCTAAATTCACTTACAAAAAATATTGATATGCCTCCAAAAAAAGTAACGTTAAAAAAAGCCAAGTTCCAGGCCGCTCCCAAAGACAGTTAGCCTATGAAAGTTATGATATCATAGTATTGGGCCAAGTTAGGCTTTTAATACCTTGTCAAGAAGGTTTCAAGAAGGTACCTCTCACTTATTTGTGCAATTCTGAGGTGGCTAGTTTTCGTTATATGATTGCCACTATTAAAAAATGTCTGGCATTTAAAGATTGAGGCCCCTCAGGGTAACGATCAGGATTATTATAAACTCTTTGATGACTTAAAACGATACTTCGATCCAAAAACATGTATCGAAAAGATTACGGAAGGTTAAGTTCGTTAAGGAACGAACCTGCTGTTTTATCGACAGACCAAGGTACCTATAGTAGGGTCCCACTATTTGGGACGATGGACCCTTCAGGAAAGTTGTCCCATTCCAGCCGTGATGGACGTCCCAGAGTAAGAACTTCCAGTGGTGGGATCTCTATAAAATGAGTCTCCTTCCTACTAGTAGATTTTGATTTTCCAATCAGACGTATTAGAAAAATGAAATAGTCCACAACTTGTATTTATTTTACCTGTAAGTTTAAGAACTATAGTAGAGAGTTTTGCTTAGTGGAAGAGTACCCGACTTACGTTCTACAGGGATTGAATTCGAAAGTCGGCGCACTTAATCTTCAAGTG
Source organism: Gonocerus acuteangulatus (assembly GCA_946811695.1). Classification (NCBI taxonomy): domain Eukaryota; kingdom Metazoa; phylum Arthropoda; class Insecta; order Hemiptera; family Coreidae; genus Gonocerus; species Gonocerus acuteangulatus. The sequence continues at coordinate 97,132,189 of OX328126.1, forward strand.
TCGTAGTTCGCCGGAGCCTTACGTTCTACAGGGATTGAATTCGAAAGTCGGCGCACTTAATCTTCAAGTGTCGTAGTTCGCCGGAGACTTACGTTCTACAGGGATTGAATTCGAAAGTCGGCGCACTTAATCTTCAAGTGTCGTAGTTCGCCGGAGACTTACGTTCTACAGGGATTGAATTCGAAAGTCGGCGCACTTAATCTTCAAGTGTCGTAGTTCGCCGGAGCCGGGATCCCAAACTAGGGCGTATATAGGAAATACTTTCTGTGAGGGGCTAGGAGGACCACGTGATTTGGGGGGGGGATGAAATAAAAACAACCTAGAAATTTCAATAGTTAGCCAACTAAAAGGCTATTACACTCCCAAAAAAAAATCTGTATTTCTTGATCATATTTAATTTTTTTTAAAGGTTTTTATGACACAATTTTACCGATTAAATCAAAATTTGGGGGCTGCAGCCTCTTCATCGCCCTCCTCCTCTTTATACGCGCACTTGGTGCCAGACCGTCTTTAGGCCCTCCCAGCCTTTATAGGTACCTCCAAATGGAAAAATCAGGCTGCCAGAGTGTAGTACTGACTACACTGTCTCCCTAGTGTGTCCCCTCTTGGATAATCAGATACCCCTCTGGACTCCCTCGGCAGGTCCAAACAATCTTGCATCTTGCCGAGTGATGTCCGTAGTTATGTAGCTTCTGCGGACTTGTTGTTCTCTAGCAACAAATGAAGCTATTGAATTCAAATAGCAAAGGACAGAAGTTTATTGTGAAATTATTTATTTGATTGTTCAGAACCACAGGGCGAATAGCTCTATTCAACAAATAGGGCGCAAACAGGATTAAAGGCCTTTGAAATTATAGAAAATAAAATGTAAAACTGTAATTAAAAGATCAAAGCAATGCACTCTATAAAATTAAAAAAATGAACAGAAAAACCTTTAAATTTAAGAAAAAGAACAACTTATAAATTAGGGGAAGTAAAATAAAAAAAGTCCGACTCGCAGGAACTGCGTCATCTTAGCGCGGTTCCAGTTTTTTTTTTTTTTTTTTTTTTTTTTTTTTTTTTTTTTTTTTTTTTTTTTTTTTTTTTTTTACGGCACATCTACATCTAGGTCATTAGCGCCGACATCCAGGGTGTAGCGAGGAATTTCACCAGCGAGCCGTGGGATGATAAAATTCCTGCCGGAGGTTGGGAATCGCACCCACCATCTCCCGCTTATGAATCCAAGGCGCTAGCCATTAGACCACGGGAGACCCCGGTTCCTGTTCATATCCCTATTCTCATTTGAAAAGCATAGAATAGAAACAGATAATATTTTCCTCGGCCTTTGTTCAAAGGGTTTTATGGCTATACCTGGGGTCAGGTCCGCAAGACCCTAGAATCCTCTTCTACCGATACTTCATTTCATACGTTTCAATGAATTGGAAAATATCAAATATTTTCACACATTCCTGTGTTCTTTTACTATAGTAATAATTCTACAGATAAAATCAATTAAAAAATAAAATAAAAAAACCAACAGCATAAAGCAAGCTATATTTCTAACAATGAATTGTTTTTCTTATTTTGCCTAATCTGTTTTATTGTAAAATACATTATCCAACTATAAGCAATTAAAAAATAACAAGGAATAAAAACAGACAAAAAGAACAGTTCGAATAAGCAAAATCAATTACTTTAATGTTTTAAGCACTTATTTCTCCGATTGACATCGCCTAATCAAAACTTTCATCAGAACCTTTTTTGTAGAGCATTTAGTAAGCTTTCTAATGGTATTCTTTCGTTTGACAAGATTCTCAACCTTTTTCGAGATATTAAGGAAAATATACAAAGTTACCAAAACTTTTTAAGTCTGTTAATAAAATATTTTATTCTAACCCTTCCTTAACTCCAAACGTAACCAAAATTTCAACATATTAGTTTAGATGAAAGTAGAACATGCAGAAAATGTTTCAACTGAATCCCATGATTCTAAGTACCCAAACCAAAAACAGTATTCAAAAATATATTTTTGTTTCAAAAAATACATATATATATATTTTTCCAATTTTCTCGAAAACGGTTAAAGCTATCGCCTTGAAAATGGTTTCATTCGTTTTCCTAGCCCAGGAATCATATAAAACGAGTACTTAGAAGCTTATGAACTCAAAAACGTAAGCGTTACGATTTTTTTTGCGCGAATTTCGCCCCAAACGCCATCTTCCAGTAGGCGGATTTTGCTGGTTAACGAACTTGACATTTCAAATTGGACAAAGGATTTTTGTAGCAAATTTCATCAAAATCGGACCATTCGTCTTCTAGCTAGAGAGCGAACAGACAAATATATATATATATATATATATATATATATATATATATATATATAAATAAATATATACATATATATATATATATATATACAAATTTGAACCACCGTTATTTTCGGTCTCTAGGGGTTCTGAAACGCGAAATTTTCTAGTCGACACTTCCGGATTGTTTCATTGTATCAACCCTATAAGCGGGGTTCCTCCCTATGGGGGAGGGAGGAACCGCTCTAAAAGATAAAAACTAGCAATTGTTTTTAACCTAAAATTGTAGGTATAAAACTAAAAATTAATAAAATCTGGTGTGTATATGCTTCTGTTCGTATAAATGTATATTTCGTAGAAACTGTATACTACCATCCGTCAACACTTCAATGGTACGTTCAAGTTTCGTCGTCTTCTGCAGTCCGTTGATAAGTTTTTTCCTGTTAACGTTGCATTACATTGTCTGTTACATGTCTTGTTTTGTCATCAAGTGAGAGTGAGTTACTAGAGTATGTCCAATTCTAAGTCTTGTAAGGACTAATTCTTCTCTCCGGCAGTTTCTATAGCTGGAGTTCCATTGCTTTATGAATATTGTGAAATTAAATGAAAATCTGTTCATTAAGTGTCAGTAAATATTCTGTCTTGTGTGAAAGGGATGTCTTACCTTGATAAATAATTGCATCAGCCGTGGCCTATTCGAAAGCGGCGTAAGACAACTTCTTCAGTATTAATATCCCCTTGGCTTAACCAGCAGTTAATTAGGATTGTCCAACTCTTCTTCACTTTGATGAATGTATTTGACAGCTATTGCGTCATCACGAGCTTGATGCTGATTACGTAAGTGCCAGCGGGGCTTCTCTTTGGGCCCCTTTTGCAGCGGATTTTGTTAATGGCAATATTTCTCTTCAATGAGATTGTAGCTCTGGTAATACGAAATTAGCTGAAATTGAAGTCTTAAGGGGCAATCCTCCTTTGTGCAATCAAAATCAAAGTCAATTTCTTGAATTTATAAATAACAAGTAAATCGGAGTCTCCCGTGGTCTAGTGATTAGCGCCTTGGATTCATAAGCGGGAGATGGTGGGTTCGATCCCCACCGGCGCGCCGGTGGGGATCGAAATGAGAAAATTCCTTATAAAATCGAAATGAGAAAATTCCTCAAAATTTTCTCGAAATGTTTTCCTCGTCTGAGTTCTTACAATTAGTGTTGTTTGTGTCCTGTCTGCTGTTCTTGTTTCGGCTAGGAAAATGCGTCTTTAGGATTTACCTACAACTGAAAAAGATGCTAAATTGTATATCGGCCCATTTTCCACTGAAAAACCAGTGATCTATATTATCAACGAGTTGGATTGACTAGAGTTTCGATATAACCTTGAACGAGCGAAAACGCATAGCAATTATGCTATGAATATAAGTACAATGCGTTTCCTCAATATCTAAACTCTAGTCAACCCAAATTTTTGATAATCCCGTCGCCAAATTGGCAAAAATTCAATTAACGCCTGGGCTGATGATCCAGATCTAGAAACAAACGAGTTTGAACGGCCGAGAATCGGTGGCCTACGGATCGGATCGGGACCAATGTAGGCACCTCCATTGAGATGCATGGGTTTGTTTTTCTTCCGACAGTCGGTGGCTATCGGATCGGATCGGGACTAATTTAGGTGCCCCCTACGAGACAAATAGCCTAAGAACACATTTAAATTTTACAGTTTAGTGCAGTGTCGCTTGTTCGGCAGATTTCCTTCCCGTGGGTAGATTAAAAAAAAAATGATTTAATTTTACGACCTTTTCTTTTTTTGTTCCATAAAGAAGTACAATCTACGACAAGATGCGGTGACAAAGCTTTATGAAGAACTTGTACATCCTTCGAAAGAACATAGCTGATTCACACAACATATGCTCGCCCTTCCCGAATGTCCGTAGCGGAAAAAACTGTCCGCAGATTGACACTCTGCACTAGATGGGGGAGGGGGGGGGGTGGCTGATATAGCTATCACACACTATCCGTCTGCCTCACACCACACTATCATCCAGCAGACTTCGAGATGCCTGGACTCACGGTCATCATGTCAAGGGGGATTAAGGAGGGTAAGTGTGTATATGTTTAGTATGTAGGTATATATACATATATATATATATATATATATATATATATATATATGTATATATATATATATATATATATGTATATATATATATATATAGTTATATGTGTACATATTTTCAGTTGGACTTATTTTCCACGATTTTAGGACAAATCGCCTTATTGAAGTGATTTTACGCCTAACTACTCGGTACCTTAGGTCCTTGTCGACTTATTTAAAGATTAAAATTATCGAAGCACGACACACTAGAGTTGACTAAATAATTTCGTTTTTTTTTTTTTTTATTTATTTAAAACTAGTTGTTACCCGGCGGGCCGTGCTACATCTGATTTTTGCGGTGTGGATTTGCATATGGAACAAACATACAGACAGGCAGCTGGTAGACGTTTTTGACCTAGCCTACGAGCCTTACCGGACCAAGAACTACCAGTGTTCGAAATTTGATGAAAATCGGTCAAACGGCGTGGATTTGTTTAAGGAACAAACAGACACGCGATTTTTATATATATATAGATTTCAAATTATATAAAACAAAACATGTGTTTTATTTATTTTCTTTTAAAACTAGTTATAGTCGGAGAGCCGGCAACGCACTTTTCATGAAGTGTTTTATGCACCCTGAAATTTTGCTATAATGTACATCTTAGGTAGATAAGAAGGTAAGTATGTGTTTCCTGGACATACCTTGGAACACCAGGTACTGCGCATAGGGGAAAGGTGCAAAACAATATTGCCCGAAAATAGTGTTTCATTCAGAAGCCAACTATTATTAATGAAAAACATTACAAATTAAGGCAATTTTAAAATTAATAATAATAAATAAATAAGGCAAGCACTTTTAAAGGGGTTAAAATGTAAATTTAAAAATAAAAACTAAGTACCTAGTTTTTATTTTTAATAATTAATGAAGTGCTTTATTCACGCTGCGAATTAAACAGCGTCTTCAATAAACATATTTGCCGGTTTTAATGGCAGCGCGAATAAAACTCTCATTTAATATTAGAATAAAAACAATTGTTATTATTTTTTTTTTTTTTTTTTTTTTTTTTTTACGTGTTATTCCCCTTAAAAGTGTCTGCCATATTTATTATTCGTTGTAAAATTGTCTTAATTTTACATTAAAGATAATTGGCTTCTAAATAAAACTCTATTTATGGGAAATATTTTTTTGTACCTTTCCCCTATGCGCAGTACCTGGTGTTCCAAGGTATGTCCAGGAAACACATATTTACCTTCTTATATATCCAAGATGTACATTATAGCAAAATTTCAAGATGCATAAAACACTTCATGAAAAGTGCGTTGCTGGCTCTTGGACTATTATGAGTATTTGTGAAAGAGAACACTTTCTGTAATTAATTATAAATACTTAAAAAGTCCGACTCGCAGGAACTGCGTCATCTTAGCGCGGTTCCATTCATATCCCTAGTGTTATTTTGTAGACTTAGAATAGAAACAGTTATTACTTTGTTTGGATCATCCCTAATGTAAACAAATATGAAAAAAAAAAAAACAAGATTTTCGGCTAGGGATGAAACTATAAATTACTCTTTCTGCCGTCCCAAGTTTCGGTCTACGAAGACTCTTCTACGAATATATTTCTAATTTACTTAACTTGCAGTGCTAACATATCCATTTTACTTTTAAATGCAATTAAACAAAATAAAATTGTACATGAAAATGAGAAAGTAGTGTTATTTTTTATTGAACTACGGCCACATTCAACCACAAAATATAATTATATTTCTAGTATAGCATTTGGCTGCATGACTTCCTACAGGTAAAGGTAACTGTCAGCTGTCCTAGAATGCTTGATGAGAACAATGAATCTTGATTTATGAAGTGCAATAAAAGCCTACCTGAACCGGCAGACTACCTCGACCCGGACTGACCCAACACGGCGAATATTTACGTTTTCAGTTCTGTTACAGGTTCAAAGAATTTGTATTTATTCCCCTGTTTTATTGAGAAATACATCCTCCTCCTCCTAGAAGCAATAACAAAATAACAAGAAATAAAAACAGACAGAACCGTATAAATAAACGAAATCAATTATCGTTTATCAAACTTCTAAGATATATGTACTTATTTCTCCGTTTGACATCGCCTAATCAAAACTTTCTTCAGAACCTGTTTTCTAGAGCATTTAGTAAGCTTTCGAATGGTAACCATCCGTTTACCAAGATTCTCAACCGTTTTCGAGATATTAAGGGTAGTATATGAAGTTTCCAAAACTTTTCATCTCTATTAATAAATTATTTTAATTTAACCCTTCCATAACTCCAAACGTAGGTAAATTTTCAGCATACTAGTTTTGATGAAATTAGAACATGCAGAAAATGTTTCAACTGAATCCCAAAATTCGAAGTACCAAAATCAAAGACAAAAAGAACCGTTCGAATAAACAAAATCAATTACTTCAAAGTTTAAGCACTTATTTATCCGATTGACATCGCTTATTCAAAACTTTCTTTAGAACCTTTTTTGTAGACCATTTAGTAAGCTTTCGAATGGTAACCTTTCGCTTCCCAAGATTGTCAACGGTTTTCGAGATACTAACGAAAGTATAAAAGGTTACCAAAACTTTTCTTGTCTGTTAATAAAATATTTTATTCTAACCCTTCCTTTACTCTAAACGTAACCAAAATTTCAACATATTAGTGTTGATAAAATTCGAACTTGCAGAAAATGTTTCAACTGAATCCCATAATTCTAAGTACCAAAATCAAAGACAAAAAGAACAGTTCGAATAAGCGAAATCAATTACTTAAAAGTTTTAAGCACTTATTTCTCCGATTGACATCGCTTATTCAAAACTTTCTTTAGAACCTTTCTTGTAGACCATTTAGTAAGCTTTCGAATGGTAACCTTTCGCTTCCCAAGATTTTCAACCGTTTTCGAGATATTAAGAAATTATACGAAGTTCCCAAAACTTTTTATTATTTCTGACAACAGAAAATTGGTCTCATTTTACCTATCCTGTTTTACACACACATACATTTTCCTTACAAATACAACATAAGAAATTACAAAAATAAAAAGCAATAAAAAACCAAGGGAAAGAGACAAAAATTACAAAAAGAACGACAAAAAGTCCGTCACGCAGGAGCTGCATAACTAAGCACTTTCCTCAGAATTTGGGTAGTGTAGACTGCTTTCCAGAACAATTTGCTTAAAATATCCTACATAAATAAAATAAAAACGTGAATAGTTCTCATTTTGTAATGAGTAACTGATCAACTACGTAATAAATACAAAAATCCTCATATTATCGTATTTTGAACTAACGCAGGAACAGGATACAGTCACTCTAGTGGTAGAAAGCGCTCCTTGCGGCGGCTTTGTGAACCTACGTCTGCCGGCTTTTCTATTCAAATATATTACAAATTAAACCCCCGCTTTCCGATTGACCGATTCAGCTCATTTTTACAACACTTCTTTCTCATGAGTTACCCACGACGTATACCGCGTTTCGTTACAATACAGCAGAAATTACGACAGGTATGAGTATATTAGGAATTTGGGTCCGGAGTAAACCCCCCCTTCTAATGAACCGATTTAGTTTATTTTTACAACACATATTTACCTGTGAATTAGCACTACGAATACCGAGTTTCGTCGAAATATACCAAAAATCACGGCTGGTAGTGGCGAATTGGTATTGTGGGTCCGGAGTAAACCCCCCCTTCTAATGAACCGATTTAGTTCATTTTTATATCTCACTTTTCTCTCTATATTACCACTACGAATACCAAGTTTCGTTGAAATATAACAAATATTACGGCTGACATAGTCAAATAAGTGTTTTGGGTTCGGGGTAAACCCCCCCTTCCGGTGGACCGACTTTAGTGGTTAACGAACTCGTTCAATCGTTTGCTAATTGAATGCTATATACCAAGTTTCGTGACGAAAAAACAAAAACTCTGGCCGCTATCGTGTTAACAGACACATATATATATATGCATATATATATATATATATATATATAGATATATATAAATTTTAACGGGGGTCATTTTCGGTGTCTACTAGGTAGGATCGATAAAGATTTGAAGAAATTTTTCAAAAATTCCGTCATGAGTCCAACCTCAATAGCTACTTTCCTTCGGAGGAAAGTGCTAAAAGGTCGTCAACAGTCCAAACAACGTTTTCATATAAAGCACGGGATTTAGCTGGAAGTAGTCCGTTTAAAGCTTCTTAGGCTTCTTCTAAAACATCTTCTGGTATATCCATGTTGTATTGCACTTTAAACACACTACTTATTATAAGTAAACAAATATTAGAATGAATCACAGTACCTAAAAGTAACCTCCTTCAAACACATTTTTATTAGTATCAGGTAAGGTTAGCGCACCAAAAACATTTTTCGGGCCTAGGCCCGAAAAGTACTATTTTACGGACTCAAACCGAGTATTGAAAACACATGTCTTTTGATGCAGTATAATGAAAAACATATTTCTGATGACATTTTCAAAATCTGCATTAAATTTCGTATAATATCTCATTTTTATATATATATATAGATTTCAGATTTATATATATTTTATATATATATATAGATTTTATATTATATATATTATTATATATATATACAGATTTTATATATATATATAGATTTCAGATTTTTATATATATATAGATTTCAAATTATATAAAACAAAACATGTGTTTTATTTATTTTCTTTTAAAACTAGTTATAGTCGGAGAGCCGGCAACGCACTTTTCATGAAGTGTTTTATGCACCCTGAAATTTTGCTATAATGTACATCTTAGGTAGATAAGAAGGTAAGTATGTGTTTCCTGGACATACCTTGGAACACCAGGTACTGCGCATAGGGGAAAGGTGCAAAACAATATTGCCCGAAAATAGTGTTTCATTCAGAAGCCAACTATTATTAATGAAAAACATTACAAATTAAGGCAATTTTAAAATTAATAATAATAAATAAATAAGGCAAGCACTTTTAAAGGGGTTAAAATGTAAATTTAAAAATAAAAACTAAGTACCTAGTTTTTATTTTTAATAATTAATGAAGTGCTTTATTCACGCTGCGAATTAAACAGCGTCTTCAATAAACATATTTGCCGGTTTTAATGGCAGCGCGAATAAAACTCTCATTTAATATTAGAATAAAAACAATTGTTATTATTTTTTTTTTTTTTTTTTTTTTTTTTACGTGTTATTCCCCTTAAAAGTGTCTGCCATATTTATTATTCGTTGTAAAATTGTCTTAATTTTACATTAAAGATAGTTGGCTTCTAAATAAAACTCTATTTATGGGAAATATTTTTTTGTACCTTTCCCCTATGCGCAGTACCTGGTGTTCCAAGGTATGTCCAGGAAACACATATTTACCTTCTTATATATCCAAGATGTACATTATAGCAAAATTTCAAGATGCATAAAACACTTCATGAAAAGTGCGTTGCTGGCTCTTGGACTATTATGAGTATTTGTGAAAGAGAACACTTTCTGTAATTAATTATAAATACTTAAAAAGTCCGACTCGCAGGAACTGCGTCATCTTAGCGCGGTTCCATTCATATCCCTAGTGTTATTTTGTAGACTTAGAATAGAAACAGTTATTACTTTGTTTGGATCATCCCTAATGTAAACAAATATGAAAAAAAAAAAAACAAGATTTTCGGCTAGGGATGAAACTATAAATTACTCTTTCTGCCGTCCCAAGTTTCGGTCTACGAAGACTCTTCTACGAATATATTTCTAATTTACTTAACTTGCAGTGCTAACATATCCATTTTACTTTTAAATGCAATTAAACAAAATAAAATTGTACATGAAAATGAGAAAGTAGTGTTATTTTTTATTGAACTACGGCCACATTCAACCACAAAATATAATTATATTTCTAGTATAGCATTTGGCTGCATGACTTCCTACAGGTAAAGGTAACTGTCAGCTGTCCTAGAATGCTTGATGAGAACAATGAATCTTGATTTATGAAGTGCAATAAAAGCCTACCTGAACCGGCAGACTACCTCGACCCGGACTGACCCAACACGGCGAATATTTACGTTTTCAGTTCTGTTACAGGTTCAAAGAATTTGTATTTATTCCCCTGTTTTATTGAGAAATACATCCTCCTCCTCCTAGAAGCAATAACAAAATAACAAGAAATAAAAACAGACAGAACCGTATAAATAAACGAAATCAATTATCGTTTATCAAACTTCTAAGATATATGTACTTATTTCTCCGTTTGACATCGCCTAATCAAAACTTTCTTCAGAACCTGTTTTCTAGAGCATTTAGTAAGCTTTCGAATGGTAACCATCCGTTTACCAAGATTCTCAACCGTTTTCGAGATATTAAGGGTAGTATATGAAGTTTCCAAAACTTTTCATCTCTATTAATAAATTATTTTAATTTAACCCTTCCATAACTCCAAACGTAGGTAAATTTTCAGCATACTAGTTTTGATGAAATTAGAACATGCAGAAAATGTTTCAACTGAATCCCAAAATTCGAAGTACCAAAATCAAAGACAAAAAGAACCGTTCGAATAAACAAAATCAATTACTTCAAAGTTTAAGCACTTATTTATCCGATTGACATCGCTTATTCAAAACTTTCTTTAGAACCTTTTTTGTAGACCATTTAGTAAGCTTTCGAATGGTAACCTTTCGCTTCCCAAGATTGTCAACGGTTTTCGAGATACTAACGAAAGTATAAAAGGTTACCAAAACTTTTCTTGTCTGTTAATAAAATATTTTATTCTAACCCTTCCTTTACTCTAAACGTAACCAAAATTTCAACATATTAGTGTTGATAAAATTCGAACTTGCAGAAAATGTTTCAACTGAATCCCATAATTCTAAGTACCAAAATCAAAGACAAAAAGAACAGTTCGAATAAGCGAAATCAATTACTTAAAAGTTTTAAGCACTTATTTCTCCGATTGACATCGCTTATTCAAAACTTTCTTTAGAACCTTTCTTGTAGACCATTTAGTAAGCTTTCGAATGGTAACCTTTCGCTTCCCAAGATTTTCAACCGTTTTCGAGATATTAAGAAATTATACGAAGTTCCCAAAACTTTTTATTATTTCTGACAACAGAAAATTGGTCTCATTTTACCTATCCTGTTTTACACACACATACATTTTCCTTACAAATACAACATAAGAAATTACAAAAATAAAAAGCAATAAAAAACCAAGGGAAAGAGACAAAAATTACAAAAAGAACGACAAAAAGTCCGTCACGCAGGAGCTGCATAACTAAGCACTTTCCTCAGAATTTGGATAGTGTAGACTGCTTTCCAGAACAATTTGCTTAAAATATCCTACATAAATAAAATAAAAACGTGAATAGTTCTCATTTTGTAATGAGTAACTGATCAACTACGTAATAAATACAAAAATCCTCATATTATCGTATTTTGAACTAACGCAGGAACAGGATACAGTCACTCTAGTGGTAGAAAGCGCTCCTTGCGGCGGCTTTGTGAACCTACGTCTGCCGGCTTTTCTATTCAAATATATTACAAATTAAACCCCCGCTTTCCGATTGACCGATTCAGCTCATTTTTACAACACTTCTTTCTCATGAGTTACCCACGACGTATACCGCGTTTCGTTACAATACAGCAGAAATTACGACAGGTATGAGTATATTAGGAATTTGGGTCCGGAGTAAACCCCCCCTTCTAATGAACCGATTTAGTTTATTTTTACAACACATATTTACCTGTGAATTAGCACTACGAATACCGAGTTTCGTCGAAATATACCAAAAATCACGGCTGGTAGTGGCGAATTGGTATTGTGGGTCCGGAGTAAACCCCCCCTTCTAATGAACCGATTTAGTTCATTTTTATATCTCACTTTTCTCTCTATATTACCACTACGAATACCAAGTTTCGTTGAAATATAACAAATATTACGGCTGACATAGTCAAATAAGTGTTTTGGGTTCGGGGTAAACCCCCCCTTCCGGTGGACCGACTTTAGTGGTTAACGAACTCGTTCAATCGTATGCTAATTGAATGCTATATACCAAGTTTCGTGACGAAAAAACAAAAACTCTGGCCGCTATCGTGTTAACAGACACATATATATATATGCATATATATATATATATATATAGATATATATAAATTTTAACGGGGGTCATTTTCGGTGTCTACTAGGTAGGATCGATAAAGATTTGAAGAAATTTTTCAAAAATTCCGTCATGAGTCCAACCTCAATAGCTACTTTCCTTCGGAGGAAAGTGCTAAAACCCGTTCATAAGAACAAAACAGACGTATTTGAAGTTTTAAGCACTTATTTCTCCGATTGACATAACCTAATCAAAAATAGTTTTAGAATCATTTTTGTAGAGAATTTAGTAAGCTTTCAAATAGTTCCTATCCACTTACCACGATTTCCCAACCGTGTTCGAGATATTAATGAAAGTATACGAAGTTTCCAAAACTTTTCATGTCTGTTCATAAAATATTTTATTCTAACCCTTCCTTAACTCCAAACGTAACATAACTTTCAACATATTAGTTTTAATAAAAGTAGAACATGCAGATAATGTTTCAACTGAATCCCGTTATTCTAAGTACCAAAATCAAAGACAAAAAGAACAGTTCGAATAAGCGAAATCAATGACTTAAAAGTTTTAAGCACTTATTTCTCCGATTGACATCGCTTATTCAAAACTTTCTTTAGAACCTTTCTTGTAGACCATTTAGTAAGCTTTCGAATGGTAACCTTTCGCTTCCCAAGATTTTCAACCGTTTTCGAGATATTAAGAAATTATACGAAGTTCCCAAAACTTTTTATTATTTCTGACAACAGAAAATTGGTCTCATTTTACCTATCCTGTTTTACAAACACATACATTTTCCTTACAAATACAACATAAGAAATTACAAAAATAAAAAGCAATAAAAAACCAAGGGAAAGAGACAAAAATTACAAAAAGAACGACAAAAACCCGTTCATAAGAACAAAACAGACGTATTTGAAGTTTTAAGCACTTATTTCTCCGATTGACATAACCTAATCAAAAATAGTTTTAGAATCATTTTTGTAGAGAATTTAGTAAGCTTTCAAATAGTTCCTATCCACTTACCACGATTTCCCAACCGTCTTCGAGATATTAATGAAAGTATACGAAGTTTCCAAAACTTTTCATGTCTGTTCATAAAATATTTTATTCTAGCCCTTCCTTAACTCCAAACGTAACATAACTTTCAACATATTAGTTTTAATGAAAGTAGAACATGCAGATAATGTTTCAACTGAATCCCGTCATTCTAAGTACCCAAACCAAAAACGGTATTCAAAAACTATTTTTCCAATTTTCTCGACAACGGTTAAAGCTATCGCCTTGAAAATGGTTTCATTCGTTTTTCTAGCCCAAGAAGCCTATAAAACGAGTACTTACAAGCTCATGAACTCAAAAACGTAAGCGTTACGATTTTTTATGCGCGAATTTCGCCCCAAACGCCATCTTCCAGTGGGCGGATTATGCTGGTTAACGAACTTGACCTTTCAAATTGGACGACAGATTTTTGTACCAAATTCCATCAAAATCGGACCATTCGTCTTCTACCTAGAGAGCGAACAGACAAATATATATATATATATATATATATATATATATATATATATATATAAATATATACATATATATATATATACAAATTTGAACCACCGTTATTTTCGGTTTCTAGGGGTTCTGAAACGCGAAATTTTCTAGTCGGCACTTCCGGATTGTTTCATTGTATCAACCTTATAAGCGGGGTTCCTCCCTATGGGGGAGGGAGGAACCGCGCTAATAAAACTATAATATAGATATATTATATCAATTTATTTTCATATTTAATGTATTAAAGAATCATGAAGGCGTCATCTCATCATGCAGGCAGTGGTCATTTAATGTATTAGAGAATATCATGAAGGCATCATCTCATCATGCAGGCAGTGGCCATTTAATGTATTAGAGAATCATGAAGGCATCATCTCATCATGCAGGCAGTGGCCAATTAATGTATTAGAGAATATCATGAAGGCATCATCTCATCATGGAGGCAGTGGCCATTTAATGTATTAGAGAATCATGAAGGCATCATCTCATCATGCCAGCAGCATAGATTTAGAAAGGAGTAGATGACTAACTCCCCTGCTTTTGACAGGAAAAGTCCGTCACGCAGGAGCTGCATAACTAAGCACTTTCCTCAGAATTTGGGTAGTGTAGACTGCTTTCCAGAACAATTTGCTTAAAATATCCTACATAAATAAAATAAAAACGAATTGGTATTGTGGGTCCGGAGTAAACCCCCCCCTTCTAATGAACCGATTTAGTTCATTTTTATATCTCACTTTTCTCTCTATATTACCACTACGAATACCAAGTTTCGTTGAAATATAACAAATATTACGGCTGACATAGTCAAATAAGTGTTTTGGGTTCGGGGTAAACCCCCCCTTCCGGTGGACCGACTTTAGTGGTTAACGAACTCGTTCAATCGTTTGCTAATTGAATGCTATATACCAAGTTTCGTGACGAAAAAACAAAAACTCTGGCCGCTATCGTGTTAACAGACACATATATATATATGCATATATATATATATATATATAGATATATATAAATTTTAACGGGGGTCATTTTCGGTGTCTACTAGGTAGGATCGATAAAGATTTGAAGAAATTTTTCAAAAATTCCGTCATGAGTCCAACCTCAATAGCTACTTTCCTTCGGAGGAAAGTGCTAAAAAGTGAAGCAGGCCCAACTGGAGAGCCGCCATCTTGTTGTGGGGAGATAGGGTCAGATGTCCATTAGCCCTAATGCTTTAATTTAACTGATTTTCTCCCATATAGCGCAGTATTTTGCATTTTTATTCAAGCAAAAATATTATTAGAATATTATATTATATAATTATGTTACTAAAAACACAAACTAAGTCCTCGCTAATATCAGAACACAGCTTTTTCAAGAAAATAAAATCATCAAATTAGTTGAGTTTTTTTGTTGGTTTTTGAATAAATTAATAGTTGTAATAAATAAATTACAAGAAACAATTATTTTACAAGTTTTTTAGTGAAAGTGGGGTGGAAAATAAATTAGCCCTTATTTTAAAAAGCATAATGGAATAATTTAATGGTAATATCCTTTTAAGGAAAATCAAAACCAAACTGCCTGGGTTAAATTTTCTTAAAGAAAACAATGTGTGATCCACATATAAATATCCATACAAAATATATAATTAAAAATGAAGTATTTAATTAAGGTTTAATCTAGTATAACCAAAATTATGTCATGGTGTTATTAAAAAGACAAAAAAAACTTAAATTATATTCATCATTTGTACGTTTTTTTCTTTTTTAAATATAATATAATACATTGTATACCTGTTCATGTAATAATCTGTACCTGAGGTTTTTCTCCATGAATGAAAAAGTAAGTGATACAGGATTCATGTTATTATGCTAAAAGGTAAGTTTTAAAAACGTTTGGTTCGAAATACGCTTTCACATGTTGTTATTGACTTTTCCAAAGCCCTGACTGTTTTCAAAGTTTTGTGAGCTCTTCTTTAAGGATACTCTGATGACATAGTTTAGAGGGAGCATATTAAAATTAATAAGAAATTTCATGGAAAATTTAATTACTCATTTATTTAAGTGAGCAACACAATTTAAGTGATCTGTTCTTTTTATGGACATAATATTTTAATAGATTAATTTGTATGACAACAAAAAAAATAAATAACATACATAAGAAATAATAATTAAAAATAAATGTTTCACTTCACTTTCATTACATAATTTATAGAAATTTATTATATACATCTATCTAAATGTGAATAAACAAATAACTTAAATATAACAATTTACATAAGTAATTAAGAGGTTTGTAAGAGTAATTTGTTCATACATTTAAGTGCCTTAAAAAATTACACATATGTAGTGGGAACCTGAAACAACATTTATAAATTAGAAAAGCAACTAAATTAAATAATTAAAAAAAAACTTAGATAGGTTTAACTGCTTGGTCACAGCGACTAAAGATGGATTCCACGACAGCAAATAATAAAAATATTAGTGAAATTAAGTTAGAGCTTGTTAAGCACTTAAAAATGTTATTAAAAAACAAACAAAAATCGTTTTTAATTCTTCAATAAAAAATAAACACCCATTTATTTGATACTAAATTTGTTTAATGTATTTTTTACTACATTTTTAAATTTTGGTTTTTCATTTATGTTATAATGATGTAAAGTTGAAGAAAACTCAATTTAAGATTTGTATATGAAGACTTGAAAATATTCTTTGATGGACAAAACGTTATGAAACAATACAAATTATCAAATGGCTGCATGTGTACTTCTTTTCCCTTAAAGATCAAATGTTAATTTGTCACTCATGTATAAATTTAAACAATAATTATGGAACAGCCTAAGAGGAAAGGATTATATCAACATAAGGTTCCTGATTAAGGGCGTAAGCACTTAAAAAGTTTATTAATAAACAAAAAAAAAAACTTTCTTAGTGTAAAAGAAACATCCATATATTTGTTACTAAATTAGTTTAATGTATTTTTTTAAATTTTGGTTTTTATATATGTTATAATGATGTACAATTAATAAAACTCATAATGTATAATAAAACTCAATTTCAGATCTGTGTATTATGACTTAAAACTATTCTTTGATGGACAAAACGTAATGAATTATTTGAAAAGTGCATGGGCGCTTTTTTTTTCATTGAAGAATTAAATCTTTTTAGCAGGCTGGAACATATTTATGTAAAGAAACTATTTTTATACGTACAATGGCCTAAGGTTGGGGATTTGTTGGCTTTTTAGGGAGAAAACAAGTCACTTGTTGAGCATGGGGAAAGAACCTTTGATAATCAAGTTGTAAATACTTACGAAAAAAGTCCGTCACGCAGGAGCTGCATAACTAAGCACTTTCCTCAGAATTTGGGTAGTGTAGACTGCTTTCCAGAACAATTTGCTTAAAATATCCTACATAAATAAAATAAAAACGTGAATAGTTCTCATTTTGTAATGAGTAACTGATCAACTACGTAATAAATACAAAAATCCTCATATTATCGTATTTTGAACTAACGCAGGAACAGGATACAGTCACTCTAGTGGTAGAAAGCGCTCCTTGCGGCGGCTTTGTGAACCTACGTCTGCCGGCTTTTCTATTCAAATATATTACAAATTAAACCCCCGCTTTCCGATTGACCGATTCAGCTCATTTTTACAACACTTCTTTCTCATGAGTTACCCACGACGTATACCGCGTTTCGTTACAATACAGCAGAAATTACGACAGGTATGAGTATATTAGGAATTTGGGTCCGGAGTAAACCCCCCCTTCTAATGAACCGATTTAGTTTATTTTTACAACACATATTTACCTGTGGATTAGCACTACGAATACCGAGTTTCGTCGAAATATACCAAAAATCACGGCTGGTAGTGGCGAATTGGTATTGTGGGTCCGGAGTAAACCCCCCCCTTCTAATGAACCGATTTAGTTCATTTTTATATCTCACTTTTCTCTCTATATTACCACTACGAATACCAAGTTTCGTTGAAATATAACAAATATTACGGCTGACATAGTCAAATAAGTGTTTTGGGTTCGGGGTAAACCCCCCCTTCCGGTGGACCGACTTTAGTGGTTAACGAACTCGTTCAATCGTTTGCTAATTGAATGCTATATACCAAGTTTCGTGACGAAAAAACAAAAACTCTGGCCGCTATCGTGTTAACAGACACATATATATATATGCATATATATATATATATATATAGATATATATAAATTTTAACGGGGGTCATTTTCGGTGTCTACTAGGTAGGATCGATAAAGATTTGAAGAAATTTTTCAAAAATTCCGTCATGAGTCCAACCTCAATAGCTACTTTCCTTCGGAGGAAAGTGCTAAAACCCGTTCATAAGAACAAAACAGACGTATTTGAAGTTTTAAGCACTTATTTCTCCGATTGACATAACCTAATCAAAAATAGTTTTAGAATCATTTTTGTAGAGAATTTAGTAAGCTTTCAAATAGTTCCTATCCACTTACCACGATTTCCCAACCGTGTTCGAGATATTAATGAAAGTATACGAAGTTTCCAAAACTTTTCATGTCTGTTCATAAAATATTTTATTCTAACCCTTCCTTAACTCCAAACGTAACATAACTTTCAACATATTAGTTTTAATAAAAGTAGAACATGCAGATAATGTTTCAACTGAATCCCGTTATTCTAAGTACCAAAATCAAAGACAAAAAGAACAGTTCGAATAAGCGAAATCAATGACTTAAAAGTTTTAAGCACTTATTTCTCCGATTGACATCGCTTATTCAAAACTTTCTTTAGAACCTTTCTTGTAGACCATTTAGTAAGCTTTCGAATGGTAACCTTTCGCTTCCCAAGATTTTCAACCGTTTTCGAGATATTAAGAAATTATACGAAGTTCCCAAAACTTTTTATTATTTCTGACAACAGAAAATTGGTCTCATTTTACCTATCCTGTTTTACAAACACATACATTTTCCTTACAAATACAACATAAGAAATTACAAAAATAAAAAGCAATAAAAAACCAAGGGAAAGAGACAAAAATTACAAAAAGAACGACAAAAACCCGTTCATAAGAACAAAACAGACGTATTTGAAGTTTTAAGCACTTATTTCTCCGATTGACATAACCTAATCAAAAATAGTTTTAGAATCATTTTTGTAGAGAATTTAGTAAGCTTTCAAATAGTTCCTATCCACTTACCACGATTTCCCAACCGTCTTCGAGATATTAATGAAAGTATACGAAGTTTCCAAAACTTTTCATGTCTGTTCATAAAATATTTTATTCTAGCCCTTCCTTAACTCCAAACGTAACATAACTTTCAACATATTAGTTTTAATGAAAGTAGAACATGCAGATAATGTTTCAACTGAATCCCGTCATTCTAAGTACCCAAACCAAAAACGGTATTCAAAAACTATTTTTCCAATTTTCTCGACAACGGTTAAAGCTATCGCCTTGAAAATGGTTTCATTCGTTTTTCTAGCCCAAGAAGCCTATAAAACGAGTACTTACAAGCTCATGAACTCAAAAACGTAAGCGTTACGATTTTTTATGCGCGAATTTCGCCCCAAACGCCATCTTCCAGTGGGCGGATTTTGCTGGTTAACGAACTTGACCTTTCAAATTGGACGACAGATTTTTGTACCAAATTTCATCAAAATCGGACCATTCGTCTTCTACCTAGAGAGCGAACAGACAAATATATATATATATATATATATATATATATATATATATATATATATATATAAATATATACATATATATATATATACAAATTTGAACCACCGTTATTTTCGGTTTCTAGGGGTTCTGAAACGCGAAATTTTCTAGTCGGCACTTCCGGATTGTTTCATTGTATCAACCTTATAAGCGGGGTTCCTCCCTATGGGGGAGGGAGGAACCGCGCTAATAAAACTATAATATAGATATATTATATCAATTTATGTTCATATTTAATGTATTAAAGAATCATGAAGGCGTCATCTCATCATGCAGGCAGTGGTCATTTAATGTATTAGAGAATATCATGAAGGCATCATCTCATCATGCAGGCAGTGGCCATTTAATGTATTAGAGAATCATGAAGGCATCATCTCATCATGCAGGCAGTGGCCAATTAATGTATTAGAGAATATCATGAAGGCATCATCTCATCATGGAGGCAGTGGCCATTTAATGTATTAGAGAATCATGAAGGCATCATCTCATCATGCCAGCAGCATAGATTTAGAAAGGAGTAGATGACTAACTCCCCTGCTTTTGACAGGAAAAGTCCGTCACGCAGGAGCTGCATAACTAAGCACTTTCCTCAGAATTTGGGTAGTGTAGACTGCTTTCCAGAACAATTTGCTTAAAATATCCTACATAAATAAAATAAAAACGTGAATAGTTCTCATTTTGTAATGAGTAACTGATCAACTACGTAATAAATACAAAAATCCTCATATTATCGTATTTTGAACTAACGCAGGAACAGGATACAGTCACTCTAGTGGTAGAAAGCGCTCCTTGCGGCGGCTTTGTGAACCTACGTCTGCCGGCTTTTCTATTCAAATATATTACAAATTAAACCCCCGCTTTCCGATTGACCGATTCAGCTCATTTTTACAACACTTCTTTCTCATGAGTTACCCACGACGTATACCGCGTTTCGTTACAATACAGCAGAAATTACGACAGGTATGAGTATATTAGGAATTTGGGTCCGGAGTAAACCCCCCCTTCTAATGAACCGATTTAGTTTATTTTTACAACACATATTTACCTGTGGATTAGCACTACGAATACCGAGTTTCGTCGAAATATACCAAAAATCACGGCTGGTAGTGGCGAATTGGTATTGTGGGTCCGGAGTAAACCCCCCCTTCTAATGAACCGATTTAGTTCATTTTTATATCTCACTTTTCTCTCTATATTACCACTACGAATACCAAGTTTCGTTGAAATATAACAAATATTACGGCTGACATAGTCAAATAAGTGTTTTGGGTTCGGGGTAAACCCCCCCTTCCGGTGGACCGACTTTAGTGGTTAACGAACTCGTTCAATCGTTTGCTAATTGAATGCTATATACCAAGTTTCGTGACGAAAAAACAAAAACTCTGGCCGCTATCGTGTTAACAGACACATATATATATATGCATATATATATATATATATATATATATAAATTTTAACGGGGGTCATTTTCGGTGTCTACTAGGTAGGATCGATAAAGATTTGAAGAAATTTTTCAAAAATTCCGTCATGAGTCCAACCTCAATAGCTACTTTCCTTCGGAGGAAAGTGCTAAAAGGTCGTCAACAGTCCAAACAACGTTTTCATATAAAGCACGGGATTTAGCTGGAAGTAGTCCGTTTAAAGCTTCTTAGGCTTCTTCTAAAACATCTTCTGGTATATCCATGTTGTATTGCACTTTAAACACACTACTTATTATAAGTAAACAAATATTAGAATGAATCACAGTACCTAAAAGTAACCTCCTTCAAACACATTTTTATTAGTATCAGGTAAGGTTAGCGCACCAAAAACATTTTTCGGGCCTAGGCCCGAAAAGTACTATTTTACGGACTCAAACCGAGTATTGAAAACACATGTCTTTTGATGCAGTATAATGAAAAACATATTTCTGATGACATTTTCAAAATCTGCATTAAATTTCGTATAATATCTCATTTTTATATATATATATAGATTTCAGATTTATATATATAGATTTTATATTATATATATTATTATATATATATACAGATTTTATATATATATATAGATTTCAGATTTTTATATATATATAGATTTCAAATTATATAAAACAAAACATGTGTTTTATTTATTTTCTTTTAAAACTAGTTATAGTCGGAGAGCCGGCAACGCACTTTTCATGAAGTGTTTTATGCACCCTGAAATTTTGCTATAATGTACATCTTAGGTAGATAAGAAGGTAAGTATGTGTTTCCTGGACATACCTTGGAACACCAGGTACTGCGCATAGGGGAAAGGTGCAAAACAATATTGCCCGAAAATAGTGTTTCATTCAGAAGCCAACTATTATTAATGAAAAACATTACAAATTAAGGCAATTTTAAAATTAATAATAATAAATAAATAAGGCAAGCACTTTTAAAGGGGTTAAAATGTAAATTTAAAAATAAAAACTAAGTACCTAGTTTTTATTTTTAATAATTAATGAAGTGCTTTATTCACGCTGCGAATTAAACAGCGTCTTCAATAAACATATTTGCCGGTTTTAATGGCAGCGCGAATAAAACTCTCATTTAATATTAGAATAAAAACAATTGTTATTATTTTTTTTTTTTTTTTTTTTTTTTTTTACGTGTTATTCCCCTTAAAAGTGTCTGCCATATTTATTATTCGTTGTAAAATTGTCTTAATTTTACATTAAAGATAATTGGCTTCTAAATAAAACTCTATTTATGGGAAATATTTTTTTGTACCTTTCCCCTATGCGCAGTACCTGGTGTTCCAAGGTATGTCCAGGAAACACATATTTACCTTCTTATATATCCAAGATGTACATTATAGCAAAATTTCAAGATGCATAAAACACTTCATGAAAAGTGCGTTGCTGGCTCTTGGACTATTATGAGTATTTGTGAAAGAGAACACTTTCTGTAATTAATTATAAATACTTAAAAAGTCCGACTCGCAGGAACTGCGTCATCTTAGCGCGGTTCCATTCATATCCCTAGTGTTATTTTGTAGACTTAGAATAGAAACAGTTATTACTTTGTTTGGATCATCCCTAATGTAAACAAATATGAAAAAAAAAAAAACAAGATTTTCGGCTAGGGATGAAACTATAAATTACTCTTTCTGCCGTCCCAAGTTTCGGTCTACGAAGACTCTTCTACGAATATATTTCTAATTTACTTAACTTGCAGTGCTAACATATCCATTTTACTTTTAAATGCAATTAAACAAAATAAAATTGTACATGAAAATGAGAAAGTAGTGTTATTTTTTATTGAACTACGGCCACATTCAACCACAAAATATAATTATATTTCTAGTATAGCATTTGGCTGCATGACTTCCTACAGGTAAAGGTAACTGTCAGCTGTCCTAGAATGCTTGATGAGAACAATGAATCTTGATTTATGAAGTGCAATAAAAGCCTACCTGAACCGGCAGACTACCTCGACCCGGACTGACCCAACACGGCGAATATTTACGTTTTCAGTTCTGTTACAGGTTCAAAGAATTTGTATTTATTCCCCTGTTTTATTGAGAAATACATCCTCCTCCTCCTAGAAGCAATAACAAAATAACAAGAAATAAAAACAGACAGAACCGTATAAATAAACGAAATCAATTATCGTTTATCAAACTTCTAAGATATATGTACTTATTTCTCCGTTTGACATCGCCTAATCAAAACTTTCTTCAGAACCTGTTTTCTAGAGCATTTAGTAAGCTTTCGAATGGTAACCATCCGTTTACCAAGATTCTCAACCGTTTTCGAGATATTAAGGGTAGTATATGAAGTTTCCAAAACTTTTCATCTCTATTAATAAATTATTTTAATTTAACCCTTCCATAACTCCAAACGTAGGTAAATTTTCAGCATACTAGTTTTGATGAAATTAGAACATGCAGAAAATGTTTCAACTGAATCCCAAAATTCGAAGTACCAAAATCAAAGACAAAAAGAACCGTTCGAATAAACAAAATCAATTACTTCAAAGTTTAAGCACTTATTTCTCCGATTGACATAACCTAATCAAAAATAGTTTTAGAATCATTTTTGTAGAGAATTTAGTAAGCTTTCAAATAGTTCCTATCCACTTACCACGATTTCCCAACCGTGTTCGAGATATTAATGAAAGTATACGAAGTTTCCAAAACTTTTCATGTCTGTTCATAAAATATTTTATTCTAACCCTTCCTTAACTCCAAACGTAACATAACTTTCAACATATTAGTTTTAATAAAAGTAGAACATGCAGATAATGTTTCAACTGAATCCCGTTATTCTAAGTACCAAAATCAAAGACAAAAAGAACAGTTCGAATAAGCGAAATCAATTACTTAAAAGTTTTAAGCACTTATTTCTCCGATTGACATCGCTTATTCAAAACTTTCTTTAGAACCTTTCTTGTAGACCATTTAGTAAGCTTTCGAATGGTAACCTTTCGCTTCCCAAGATTTTCAACCGTTTTCGAGATATTAAGAAATTATACGAAGTTCCCAAAACTTTTTATTATTTCTGACAACAGAAAATTGGTCTCATTTTACCTATCCTGTTTTACAAACACATACATTTTCCTTACAAATACAACATAAGAAATTACAAAAATAAAAAGCAATAAAAAACCAAGGGAAAGAGACAAAAATTACAAAAAGAACGACAAAAACCCGTTCATAAGAACAAAACAGACGTATTTGAAGTTTTAAGCACTTATTTCTCCGATTGACATAACCTAATCAAAAATAGTTTTAGAATCATTTTTGTAGATAATTTAGTAAGCTTTCAAATAGTTCCTATCCACTTACCACGATTTCCCAACCGTCTTCGAGATATTAATGAAAGTATACGAAGTTTCCAAAACTTTTCATGTCTGTTCATAAAATATTTTATTCTAGCCCTTCCTTAACTCCAAACGTAACATAACTTTCAACATATTAGTTTTAATGAAAGTAGAACATGCAGATAATGTTTCAACTGAATCCCGTCATTCTAAGTACCCAAACCAAAAACGGTATTCAAAAACTATTTTTCCAATTTTCTCGACAACGGTTAAAGCTATCGCCTTGAAAATGGTTTCATTCGTTTTTCTAGCCCAAGAAGCCTATAAAACGAGTACTTACAAGCTCATGAACTCAAAAACGTAAGCGTTACGATTTTTTATGCGCGAATTTCGCCCCAAACGCCATCTTCCAGTGGGCGGATTATGCTGGTTAACGAACTTGACCTTTCAAATTGGACGACAGATTTTTGTACCAAATTCCATCAAAATCGGACCATTCGTCTTCTACCTAGAGAGCGAACAGACAAATATATATATATATATATATATATATATATATATATATATATATATATAAATATATACATATATATATATATACAAATTTGAACCACCGTTATTTTCGGTTTCTAGGGGTTCTGAAACGCGAAATTTTCTAGTCGGCACTTCCGGATTGTTTCATTGTATCAACCTTATAAGCGGGGTTCCTCCCTATGGGGGAGGGAGGAACCGCGCTAATAAAACTATAATATAGATATATTATATCAATTTATTTTCATATTTAATGTATTAAAGAATCATGAAGGCGTCATCTCATCATGCAGGCAGTGGTCATTTAATGTATTAGAGAATATCATGAAGGCATCATCTCATCATGCAGGCAGTGGCCATTTAATGTATTAGATAATCATGAAGGCATCATCTCATCATGCAGGCAGTGGCCAATTAATGTATTAGAGAATATCATGAAGGCATCATCTCATCATGGAGGCAGTGGCCATTTAATGTATTAGAGAATCATGAAGGCATCATCTCATCATGCCAGCAGCATAGATTTAGAAAGGAGTAGATGACTAACTCCCCTGCTTTTGACAGGAAAAGTCCGTCACGCAGGAGCTGCATAACTAAGCACTTTCCTCAGAATTTGGGTAGTGTAGACTGCTTTCCAGAACAATTTGCTTAAAATATCCTACATAAATAAAATAAAAACGAATTGGTATTGTGGGTCCGGAGTAAACCCCCCCCTTCTAATGAACCGATTTAGTTCATTTTTATATCTCACTTTTCTCTCTATATTACCACTACGAATACCAAGTTTCGTTGAAATATAACAAATATTACGGCTGACATAGTCAAATAAGTGTTTTGGGTTCGGGGTAAACCCCCCCTTCCGGTGGACCGACTTTAGTGGTTAACGAACTCGTTCAATCGTTTGCTAATTGAATGCTATATACCAAGTTTCGTGACGAAAAAACAAAAACTCTGGCCGCTATCGTGTTAACAGACACATATATATATATGCATATATATATATATATATATAGATATAAATTTTAACGGGGGTCATTTTCGGTGTCTACTAGGTAGGATCGATAAAGATTTGAAGAAATTTTTCAAAAATTCCGTCATGAGTCCAACCTCAATAGCTACTTTCCTTCGGAGGAAAGTGCTAAAAAGTGAAGCAGGCCCAACTGGAGAGCCGCCATCTTGTTGTGGGGAGATAGGGTCAGATGTCCATTAGCCCTAATGCTTTAATTTAACTGATTTTCTCCCATATAGCGCAGTATTTTGCATTTTTATTCAAGCAAAAATATTATTAGAATATTATATTATATAATTATGTTACTAAAAACACAAACTAAGTCCTCGCTAATATCAGAACACAGCTTTTTCAAGAAAATAAAATCATCAAATTAGTTGAGTTTTTTTGTTGGTTTTTGAATAAATTAATAGTTGTAATAAATAAATTACAAGAAACAATTATTTTACAAGTTTTTTAGTGAAAGTGGGGTGGAAAATAAATTAGCCCTTATTTTAAAAAGCATAATGGAATAATTTAATGGTAATATCCTTTTAAGGAAAATCAAAACCAAACTGCCTGGGTTAAATTTTCTTAAAGAAAACAATGTGTGATCCACATATAAATATCCATACAAAATATATAATTAAAAATGAAGTATTTAATTAAGGTTTAATCTAGTATAACCAAAATTATGTCATGGTGTTATTAAAAAGACAAAAAAAACTTAAATTATATTCATCATTTGTACGTTTTTTTCTTTTTTAAATATAATATAATACATTGTATACCTGTTCATGTAATAATCTGTACCTGAGGTTTTTCTCCATGAATGAAAAAGTAAGTGATACAGGATTCATGTTATTATGCTAAAAGGTAAGTTTTAAAAACGTTTGGTTCGAAATACGCTTTCACATGTTGTTATTGACTTTTCCAAAGCCCTGACTGTTTTCAAAGTTTTGTGAGCTCTTCTTTAAGGATACTCTGATGACATAGTTTAGAGGGAGCATATTAAAATTAATAAGAAATTTCATGGAAAATTTAATTACTCATTTATTTAAGTGAGCAACACAATTTAAGTGATCTGTTCTTTTTATGGACATAATATTTTAATAGATTAATTTGTATGACAACAAAAAAAATAAATAACATACATAAGAAATAATAATTAAAAATAAATGTTTCACTTCACTTTCATTACATAATTTATAGAAATTTATTATATACATCTATCTAAATGTGAATAAACAAATAACTTAAATATAACAATTTACATAAGTAATTAAGAGGTTTGTAAGAGTAATTTGTTCATACATTTAAGTGCCTTAAAAAATTACACATATGTAGTGGGAACCTGAAACAACATTTATAAATTAGAAAAGCAACTAAATTAAATAATTAAAAAAAAACTTAGATAGGTTTAACTGCTTGGTCACAGCGACTAAAGATGGATTCCACGACAGCAAATAATAAAAATATTAGTGAAATTAAGTTAGAGCTTGTTAAGCACTTAAAAATGTTATTAAAAAACAAACAAAAATCGTTTTTAATTCTTCAATAAAAAATAAACACCCATTTATTTGATACTAAATTTGTTTAATGTATTTTTTACTACATTTTTAAATTTTGGTTTTTCATTTATGTTATAATGATGTAAAGTTGAAGAAAACTCAATTTAAGATTTGTATATGAAGACTTGAAAATATTCTTTGATGGACAAAACGTTATGAAACAATACAAATTATCAAATGGCTGCATGTGTACTTCTTTTCCCTTAAAGATCAAATGTTAATTTGTCACTCATGTATAAATTTAAACAATAATTATGGAACAGCCTAAGAGGAAAGGATTATATCAACATAAGGTTCCTGATTAAGGGCGTAAGCACTTAAAAAGTTTATTAATAAACAAAAAAAAAAACTTTCTTAGTGTAAAAGAAACATCCATATATTTGTTACTAAATTAGTTTAATGTATTTTTTTAAATTTTGGTTTTTATATATGTTATAATGATGTACAATTAATAAAACTCATAATGTATAATAAAACTCAATTTCAGATCTGTGTATTATGACTTAAAACTATTCTTTGATGGACAAAACGTAATGAATTATTTGAAAAGTGCATGGGCGCTTTTTTTTTCATTGAAGAATTAAATCTTTTTAGCAGGCTGGAACATATTTATGTAAAGAAACTATTTTTATACGTACAATGGCCTAAGGTTGGGGATTTGTTGGCTTTTTAGGGAGAAAACAAGTCACTTGTTGAGCATGGGGAAAGAACCTTTGATAATCAAGTTGTAAATACTTACGAAAAAAGTCCGTCACGCAGGAGCTGCATAACTAAGCACTTTCCTCAGAATTTGGGTAGTGTAGACTGCTTTCCAGAACAATTTGCTTAAAATATCCTACATAAATAAAATAAAAACGTGAATAGTTCTCATTTTGTAATGAGTAACTGATCAACTACGTAATAAATACAAAAATCCTCATATTATCGTATTTTGAACTAACGCAGGAACAGGATACAGTCACTCTAGTGGTAGAAAGCGCTCCTTGCGGCGGCTTTGTGAACCTACGTCTGCCGGCTTTTCTATTCAAATATATTACAAATTAAACCCCCGCTTTCCGATTGACCGATTCAGCTCATTTTTACAACACTTCTTTCTCATGAGTTACCCACGACGTATACCGCGTTTCGTTACAATACAGCAGAAATTACGACAGGTATGAGTATATTAGGAATTTGGGTCCGGAGTAAACCCCCCCTTCTAATGAACCGATTTAGTTTATTTTTACAACACATATTTACCTGTGGATTAGCACTACGAATACCGAGTTTCGTCGAAATATACCAAAAATCACGGCTGGTAGTGGCGAATTGGTATTGTGGGTCCGGAGTAAACCCCCCCCTTCTAATGAACCGATTTAGTTCATTTTTATATCTCACTTTTCTCTCTATATTACCACTACGAATACCAAGTTTCGTTGAAATATAACAAATATTACGGCTGACATAGTCAAATAAGTGTTTTGGGTTCGGGGTAAACCCCCCCTTCCGGTGGACCGACTTTAGTGGTTAACGAACTCGTTCAATCGTTTGCTAATTGAATGCTATATACCAAGTTTCGTGACGAAAAAACAAAAACTCTGGCCGCTATCGTGTTAACAGACACATATATATATATGCATATATATATATATATATATATATATATAGATATATATAAATTTTAACGGGGGTCATTTTCGGTGTCTACTAGGTAGGATCGATAAAGATTTGAAGAAATTTTTCAAAAATTCCGTCATGAGTCCAACCTCAATAGCTACTTTCCTTCGGAGGAAAGTGCTAAAAAGTGAATATCCGATCCTTTTTTAGCTTTGTTAGTACACCCATAAGCACAGCATGATTGAACCATATTTGCACTAATATTAGAATAATATTCAACACAATATTTCGAAGAAACTACAAGAACTGTCCAAGCACAACTAACATTGTTTATCCCCAAAAGAAAATGGCCGCCAGAATGTAGGGGGTGCTTCACTAAAAAGTGGGGAGTTAGACATCTATCCTTTCTAAATCTATGGCCATCAGTGGCCATTTAATGTATTAGAGAAACATGAAGGCATCATCTCATCATGCAGGCAGTGGCCATTTGTTAACAGTAGAGAAAATATAGTGTTATTATTACTTTTTAGTTTAAGTATTCTTTCAGAAATTTATATTTCTTATTTTTATTTTGTTTTGTGTTATTAATGGCATTTCAACAATTGGGCTTTTAAGGCTGTGCTATCTAAAAGTTGCCACCCTTATATAATGCCAACAGCACGTGTTCGGTCACCCATTCAGGTACTGACCACGCCTGACGTTGCTTAACTTCGGTGATCTACGGGAACCGGTGCATTCAACAAGGCTACAACCGTTGGCGAGGATTGTACTTGTCATCAATATTGAAAGAAATAATTGTTTTAACTACAAGATACACAAACTCCGAAAGTTTGTATAAGGGTGCGTTTACATCTGACACTTCTTAATTATTATATCCAACACCTGAGATATATTTCCTGCGAGAAGTGTCAGATGTAAACACACCCTTATTCCTCGTGGTAGAAATATATGTGTCATACATAATTTATTTGCCGGTTTTATTAGTTAAAATTTCTGTCTGACATGAATATCCTGCAAAAAATATCAGATGTAAACGCACCCTAAAACAGGACAGAATATAACTAAAACAGATTTTACCCTCTATAATATAAGCCTAAACATTTGATGCTTAAAACATAAACTAAATTTTAAAAATTCCTGAAGTCGTCTAAATTAACCGATTTTCAATCTGTAACATGTTTTTGAAAGCTTGAGTGACTTAGTTATTATTTAAAAATATTTCAAATGTCTAAAACATTTCGTTTGGATTTTGCAACAATTTGAAAAAAAATTACTTTTTTCCTTAAAACCTCGATTGCGATATTAAGCAAAAACAATCAAACACATAAAAACTAAATTAGTGGCTTGTTTTGTTATATATATATATATATATATATATATATATATATATATATATATATATATATATATATATATAACGATTTTACCCAGAATATTAAGGGGCTAAATGCATTTTAAGTTGCCGAAAAAAATTATTGAAATATTTATAAAAATATTTTGCTCGTCCTCGAATTTTAATATTTGTGATATATATATATATATATATATATATATATATATATATATATATATATATATATATATATATATATGTGTGTGTGTGTGTGTTATTTAAATTTTAACGTCCATTATAATTAAATTAGAATTTTAGGACGGGTTCTCTATAGGTTACCACCCTTTTCTAGCCAGGATAGGGCTGATGCCTTTTCTTTTTTCGAATGGTTGTGGGAATCGAGCCCATGACCCTTGGCACGGAGTGTTAACAATCACGGCCACCTGGCGTCCTATATATATATATATATATATATATATATATATATATATATATATATACAGTCTTCCTTTAATAAAGACCTTATAGGTCACAAATTTGCTTCAAAACTTCATTTAAACAATTTTATTTATGTCGACTAGTTTCTGGCAAACTTCGCCTCTCTTCACAGACAATCTTCTCTTATTCGTGGTAGTCGTCATCTTATAACTTAGTCCAAAAATAAACAGGAAATAAATTAATTTTTTTTTTTTAAATCTAAAAGGAACAAACACGAGCCATGGCTGGTCTCGTACATATACACAAACAAATTAGAACCATCGTTGTCACGTTGACCTAAGAGTTGTGAAATTTCCGGTCGGTACTTCTGGATTGCGTTATGCACGTCGGCTACTAACGAGGAAGGGAGGAAACACGATTAAAGCCCAAAAACATAATTACAAGTCCTTGTATAGATTAAAAAGCTATTTCGACTAAACATTAACGTCTCGCTGTATGTTTGTCTCTCCTTGAGAAGTATCATCGGAGCTGACACGTGCCTGTGATAAAGCTTTGGTATTATTACCGTGATATTCCGGGACATGAACAATGTTACAGCTGGTTAATAATTCCTCGGCACGAGAAGTGTTATGGTCCTTTTACGACGCTATAACGATTCGTTTAACAAACCTGTGTGAAGTCTTTCCGATGAGGTGCGGACATACAATCACATCAAACTCTACTCAGCAACCATCATTTTATATATACATATATATACACATGTATATATATATATATATATATATATATATATATACACATGTATATATATATATATATATATATATATATATATATATATATATATATATATACATACATATGAGGCGTCTCGAATCAAAACAAGACACAGCACTATTTTTACGATTTTGAGATAACAGTTGATTTTACGAATTCAAAATGCCCTCTATATACTGATTTTCAAAACACAATAAATCATGCTGTTTTTCACTGTTAAAGTAGAAACTTGGCTTCAAACTAAGACATACATCAACGTTTCTTAAAACTAAGTAAGATACATCAAAAATAAAAATACTTACAACTTGTCAGAAAATTATACAAATGTATAAAATTAACACATGTTCTGTTTTTGGTGTTTTCTGAACAAAATGGTTTCAATGATGTGTCTTGTTTTCATTCTACACGCCTCATATATATATATATATATATATATATATATATATATATATATATATATATATATATATTTATAAAACGCAATCAAATTTGTTATGTAGTATCCCCCAAAAACTAACGTTGAAAAAAAGAGGCCAAGTTCCAGGCCCCCTCCCAAAAAATGTTTGCCTCTGAATGTTATGATATCATAGCCTTGGGACAAGTTATAGGCTCTCAATAACTTGTCAAGAACCTAATAATACCCTCTCACTTAACTTGGCCAGTTTTCGTTGAATTATGGCCGTTTTAACTTACATTGAGTTCATACCAAGTCGTTCGTTTTAAGTCATCAGAGAGGTTATAATAATCCTGAATCCTCACTCTATGGGTCTGAATCTTTAAATGCTAGGACTTTTATAAGAAATCGGTTCGTCATAGCAGCCATCAATTAACAAAAACTAGCCAAGCAGGAAATGTACAAATAAGCAAGTGGGTATTATTAGGTTTTCTTGACCAGGTATTAAGAGCCTAAAACTTGGCCCACTACTTGATATCATAACTTTCATAGGCAAACTGTTTTTGGGAGGGGCCTGGAACTTGGCCTCTTTTTTCAACATTTTTTTTTTGGGGGGGGGGGATATCAATACTTTTTGTAAGTGAATTCTGACTTGGTTCCACCGACTTTACTGGCTTTCAAAGCCGATATCTCGAAAACTAAAACTATATACCAAATTAAGCACCTATTATTTTCTATAGAGGGGGCGAGGTTAGCTCAGTTGTAGAGCACTCGATTAATGAACTGGAGGACCAGGTTCAAAACCCGAGCGCGCACTAAAGATTTTTTCTTCTAGTGCTGCCGTTCGAGGGTTGGATTTGGGGTCCCAGATCATCCCTAGGCTAACCCAGCCTTTAATTAATTTAATTAATAATGGGTACCTTGGGTGCTAATGACTCTTGCAGTGGAAGCAGCCAAGGGGAAAATCAGGCGGCCGGAGCATAGTATTGACCACACTATCTCCCTAGTGTGTCGTACGGTCAAAAATCAGATACCTCTACAGTATCTGCCCTTCTGGGCCCTTGTGGCCTGTTACGGGACTGATTTTTTTTTTTTTTTTTTTTTTTTTTTTTTTATTATTATTTTCTATAGAATGATCATGTCGCTAGGACGAATGGTTTCCGAGATTTCAGCGAAAACCCGAAAAATGGGGGAAACCCCGAACCTTCCAACTTTTTATCGTGGAATGCTTGGAAAGACTCTGCTTTAATTCGAGGGGCAAAAAAAATGGGGACCACACAAAATCTGAGGCATACTCACCCCTATATTCTTGGGGTGGGGGATTAATGGAGGTGCCGCGGGGGTGAGTGGAGGATATATGCCTTATGAAAGAATGCCTTTTCACTATTTCTTTTAGTATTTTTGCGTTTTTCTTGGAAACGAAGCAAAAAGAGATATATGCCAAAGGACTTGTTTTCTTCTCTTTTTTTATCCTCCATTGATTCCCGAATTTTTGCTGTAGGGGACACCCTGTGTGTGTGTGTGTGTGTGTGTGTGTGTGTGTGTGTGTGTGTGTGTGTGTGTGTGTGTGTGTGTGTGTGTGTGTGTGTGTGTGTGTGTGTATGTGTGTGTGTGGTACATTACAAAATCGGGAGCAGTCTGATTGATTTTATCTTCTAGTCTTATCGATCGAGGTTTGGAATTCGCGTCCTTTACCGTCCCAGAAAAGGAGAAAATCAGGCAGCCGCTCTGTGGTCCAAATTTGAAATCTAGCTGGGGGAAGGGGGGTAGACAAAGACTGAAGTTAACAGTTAAGTGACCATCGTGCAAATATACCGTATATCTGCCCCCCTCCCTCTCTCGGCAATTCATTGCTGAGGAAGGCTACCAGAGAGTAGCCGAAACGTCCTTAATATAGATTTTTACAAAAATCCTATTGATGTTTTCCTAGCCGAATCCAAACTATTCCCTGATTGCTTAAACTTTTATAATATATAATTCATGTTGATTGTAATATTCCTCTTCCAACAGCAATAACTTTTTTCCTTTGACCTCGATTAATTCTGACATCACTATCGTGTTCTGTAAGAATTATTCTATAAGAAAACATACATCGGAAGGACAAATATAATAAAATATAAGCAGGAAAAGTTTTGTTCACGCAAATTATGATATTGGACCACCGTACAGTGGGGCCAAACGAATTTCGTGTTTCGAAAAAGGCTACAGCCTATAACTCAACCGATTTCAACGCATTTGTTTTTTTAAATGAAAGCTAATAATATTTAGAACAACTTTGTCAGGCCAGATTTATGTTTTTTGTTTCTCAGGTTTATTAAATAACATGTAAATAATTCACAAACTTTTACAATTGAACATAAAACAATATTTTATTTTTCATCTAACTTAATTTCAGCACTGATATCGTTCAAATTAAGCATTCAAACCCTGATTTGACTTGGAATAAATCAAAATTTATTATCAAATCATTCAAAAATTATATTATTTCAATAATTCTCTTTGTTGAATTATGATAAATTTACGTTTGAAAGATGTCTGTCTGATTTTTTCCAAGTCTAATCAGGATTTGAATGTTTAATTTCAACGGTATCAGTGCTGATATTAAGTTAGATGAAATATAATATATTATTTTATGTTTGATTGTAAGTTTGTGAATTATTTACAGGTAATTTAATAAACAGGGGAAACGAAAAGCAAAAATCTGCGTTGAAAAAGTTGTTCAAAAATTTATTAGCTTGCATTTAGAAAAAATGCATTGAAATCAGTTAAGATTTAGAGGCTGCAGCCTTTTTTGAAAAAAGAATTGTTTGGCCCCACTGTGCACGGTGAGCCGGGTGGTAGTCTCCGTAGAGGACCGCAA
Organism: Gonocerus acuteangulatus; assembly: GCA_946811695.1. Classification (NCBI taxonomy): domain Eukaryota; kingdom Metazoa; phylum Arthropoda; class Insecta; order Hemiptera; family Coreidae; genus Gonocerus; species Gonocerus acuteangulatus. Next base: position 97,167,131 of record OX328126.1, read on the forward strand.
GGTTGATATGAGACCCCTGCGCAAAATCTGCGCTCTGGACCTTCCTAAACTGTTACTTCTCCCCCTTTTTTATTTTATTAAAAAAAATCGTATGATCTGATCGGCCTAGCGCCAGTAGAACAGTGCTGATATTGAAAGTATGACAATAATTTGAAATGCAAATTTTGACTGTAATGTCCTCGTCCCTAAACCGGCTGTAGTACAAACATCTACAGGTTATTGTCGAGTTCACAAACATTGCTTGTTGCCCTTTATTGCAGCGCACCTCATAGCCTAAACATTTAATAGGTGATATCGTCCCTATCATGTCGAACTATCGAATATGCAAATCATGGGCGTATATAGAAAATAATTTCGGAGGGGACTGGGAAAATTTCGGGGGGGCTGAGACCATTTCCGGTGTATGGAATACTAACAGTTTAGGTCTTGGAAGCATTTTAGCCAGCATAAACGCTAATACGCCCAAAATAGAATATGTTTTATGGACTAAATGATCTTATTTAATTTATTTTTAAGGGTTTTATGAAATTTTTACCGATCAAATCAAAATTTCGGGGGGATGCAGCCCCCTCAGCCCCCCCCTTATTTACGCTGATGAATCGGAGCAAACTAGAGAACGAACATATTCTATCCATTGAAGAAGTAGTATATTGAAAATGGGGTACTTACGTATTAGCGTCAAAGCAGGTTAAAGAGTCGGGTCTCAGAGAACTGGATCTACACAGGGTCAGAGAGCTGGATCAAGGAGTCAAATCAGTTTTTACGGGATTATCAACGATTTGGGTTAACTAGAGCTATGATATAACCTTTAGCTAGCGAAAACGCGTAGCACTTATATTAATAGCATAATTGCTATGCGATTCCGCTCCGGTTATATCAAAACTCTAGTCAATCCAACTCGTTGATAATATAGATCAAGGATGGTTTTTCGCTGGATATTGGACTGATATACAATTTAGGGTACTTACGTATTAGAGTCAAAGCAGGTTAAAGAGCCGGGTCTCAGAGAACTGGATCTACACCGTGTCAGAGATCTGGATCAAGGAGTCAAATCAGATTTCGCCAATACGGCGACGGGTTTGTCAACGATTTAGGTTAACTAGAGTTTTGATATAATCTTTAGCTAGCGAAAACGCGTAGCACTTATATTAATAGCATAATTGCTATGCGTTTCCGCTCGCTCAAGATTATATCTAAACTCTAGTCAACCCAACTCGTTGATAATATAGATCAAGGATGGTTTCTCGCTGGATAATGGACTGATAAACAATTTGGCATCGCTTCGAAAAAGTAGCTTTCATCCTAGCTATTCTGATGTCGCTATCTCGCACAGAAACTGAAATCGCGTAACAAAAAACAACAACATTGCGTGGGTAAATAAAGCACAAATGAATTGCGTTAAAAACATTGAGTTAGAAGGGATGGTTAGGGATGATATACTAACTCAATGGTTAAAAAGACAAAGGGAACAAGATGGCTACTATAAACACAATAGATAATATCTCTGATAGTGATTGACCAATAGAAATCCATGATCCACATCTCTGAACGAGACCCGCCTCTTTAACCTGCTTTGACGCTAATATCTAAGTACCGAAATGCGTTATCAATGATCCAGATCTCTGAACGAGACCCGCCTCTTTAACCTGCTTTGACGCTAATATCTAAGTACCGAAATGCGTTATCCATGATCCAGATCTCTGAACGAGGCCCGCCTCTTTAACCTGCTTTGACGCTAATACCTAAGTACCGAAATGCGTTATCAATGATCCAGATCTCTGAACGAGGCCCGCCTCTTTAACCTGCTTTGACGCTAATACGTATGTACCGAAGTACGTTATCCATGATCCAGATCTCCGAACGAGACCCGCCTCTTTAACCTGCTTTGACGCTAATACGTAAGTACCGAAATGCGTTATCCATGATCCAGATCTCTGAACGAGACCCGCCTCTTTAACCTGCTTTGACGCTAATACGTATGTACCGAAGTACGTTATATATATCTAATAAATAAAATTCTCGTGTCACAGTTTTTGTGTTTGCACTCCTCCGAAACGGCTGAACCAATTTTAAGGAAATTTAAGGCATTAAAGGCTATTCTAAAGGGGGTTAAGAGTTGTGACAATTTGCGACAAGCCGTAACGTCCACAATCCAAGAGCAAACTCTCGAATCTGAAAAAATATTAGATAGTTTGACATGATAGGGACGATATATACACATGCAGTTTTTCTTTGTTATTTAAAATGCGACCCTTCTCACAAAAAAAAATAAATGTGATGAGTGTAGCTGTGCAAACATGAAAGAAAAACCTTATGGATTATTCTACGTTGTGTAATTACAATTAATCTGCGAGAAACAATGTTGTAATACGCAGAAAACAATGTTAGCAACTGCAGGTAAAAATATTTGATCATGTGCACAAGTGCATCAGTTTATGTAAGGATAGAAATATGTTTGTACAAGATAGTGGGGAAATGAGTGAGAGAGATGAAACTTTAGTGAAAGGAGTGTGAGAGAGAGAGAGTGAGTGAGTGATAAGGAGAGTGAGGGATTGATAAGGAGAGAGAGAGAGGGCGAGGAATAATGGGTAAACACTTGAGGTGGGGAAGTCGGGGGTGTGGTTATGGTGGGGGAAGAGTGAGGCCTGATGACGTCAGAGAAGTGGAAACCGTCCACGGCAACTCCACGTGTGCCTCCTGACCCGGTGCCTCGAAGAGGTCATTGCTACCAACAGAAGAGGGAGGTGGGCCAGCTAGGGATTTCGGCAGTTTCGGCTCTCGTCGGCCATCTCCGTCCTATCTCGGCCCCTTCGAGAAGCACACTGCCTACAGCCTACAATGCCGTAAACATACACCAATGTGCCGGTGGTTCTAGATCTTAAGTTCCCTGATCCCTTCAAGTGCTTCAAGCTGAAAATACTAGAAAATCATCGACAGAGAGAGAGAGAGAGAGAGAGAGAGTGGGAGAGTCGCAGCTCCGACGTATGACTGGCCAAGAAGACAGCTCACTCGCCCTCAACGCAGTCCTCCTTAATACTTTCTTGAGTACCATAGGTCAAGAAGAAAAGAACTCAGCACTTATTGTGAGTAAACACAAACATTTTAATAATCTTTCAACAACCAAATCACAACTCTGTCGCCTGGGTTTTGCATCGACATTCGCATAATTATCATTTCATCCATACAGACAAACATATAACCTCATACTCTGACAATCATATCAGTTCTCATTAATATAGAAACGTTTAACTCCCTTTTAAAATCAAATTTCACAATATTTGCAAAAGTACAACCAAAAACTTTTACAAAAACCTTCAGCAAATAGTGACAATATCTTAACCTCTGTTATCATTTTTTATCACATTCTTTGAGGAATATATTCTGAAACCCTCAATTTGAAAAACAGTAACCACCCAATTTTGCTGGGCTAGTAAATCTTAGTTTTTGTCTTCATTTTTCGATGCAATTATAATATTTTTAACAGTTTTAGGGGTTTTGTTATTTTTGGTTTTCAGGAAAGTATGTTTTTTGGTACCTTTGAATTTTAATCTGGTGTGTTATATGTATTGTGGGACATTAGGGGATTTTGGGCGTATGAACAGGTTCATTTTCTTAGAGGGATAACATTTTTTTTTTTATTGGTTTGTTTTGTTTAATGTTTTGAGCTCTTGATGGTGTGTTTTTTCCGGGTTAAAGGGACAGAAATTTTGTTAAAGTGTCGAGTCGGTTTGGAGAGCAATATGGCGGTTGGTTCCTTTCTCTTGTGCGTCGGTTGCGCCGTCGAAATCACCAGCTCGAAAAGCCCTCATCAAGAAGAACAGCTTTACAATCCCGCGGCCCTAGATTCGCATGTGCAAAGGCCAAGATAACAAGCCAGCTTAGAGATAAGATTGTAGCTTCCGAGCTGGTATAGAGATATTCTTGAGCCGCTGTTTGTACGAGGTCAGTCACAAGATGGCCGCTCCTGGCAGAACTGACCACAGCTATAGGCTTTGATATTCGCCTATTCCTCGAACGAGTTCGTACCTTCCAGGCTTGCGCCTTCGACGCAGCGCAGAAAGGGCCAATCGCAGCCGCCATTTTAGCCCAGGAGCAGGGCTCTCCCTTCCGAGTTACTTTCACTTTCTATACGCAGAACTACAAACAGGTAACCAGCTTTCTCTTAGAGATTTTAAACATTTTCCAAGCAATATTTTCCACCTTCCCTCAACTTTTCCACCTTCCAAACTATACTATTTCATAGAATCTTGTAACTAACAAACTTTCGGAGGTGTGGCGCAACCATGAACCTTTAACCACGGCGACTCCATACAAATCCCTTGCACATTTACCCGCAATGGCTTGCAAAATCCAATAGTTACCTCAAACGTTAATTAGCCATATCATATAACAATTTTTTCAGAAAACTAACTAAAAACCACGAAATAGTATTAAATTTCTGAATGACCTACCATTTTCATTATGGCTTCTACGCAGTCACATTCACAACTTAACTTTGCTTTTTTTTAAACAAATTTCCTTGTTTGTGAAAGACCTCTGGATACTAAGTGTAAATGTAAAACCAACCCCAATTATTGTATTTATATTCATATTTTTAGGTTAAATTTGTTTATTGTTTATTTGTATTCTTATGGGACGAAGTCCCAGAATAAAGTTTTTTTTTTTCATTCATTCATTCATTCATTGTGTATAGATTCCCAAAATAATATTTCTGCAAATTCCTTGGTGCAAAGCATTTTCACAATTTGATACAACATTTAAGACCTTGCGCAATAAAATTTGTTGTTATTAGAATGCTATGTTTACCAGATTAGTAGATATTTTTGGTTGTTTATAGCATTCTTTTGACGTTTTAAACATACCAGAGCTACTTTAGTGTAGTTTCTTGGCTTTTGTATATATTATATTTTATATTTTTGCCTGCCTTATTATAAAATTGTTGTTTCTATTTTCCTTGAATGATAGAGTATTGACAAGATGGAGGGAGGGGGGACCGTCCCCACTGTTGGCTCGGTTGTCGAGGTCGCTGACTCTTCCAAGGCAGGCACGTGGAGTTCCTGTGGACGGTTTCTCATTCAGTGACGTCACACAGCTCGGCTTATTGCCCTCCTTTCCCTTGCTCAAAATTAAAGGGGCTTATATTTTTTTTTTTTTTATTTATTTATTTTTTTTCTATATTTTAAATACTCTGAAATTAGTATAACATATTTTTTATACAAGTTTTAACTGTTATAAAAAAAAAAATATATTTAATTTTTTTTTCAGAAATAAAAGTCCCAATAGTTAAAATTTTGATTCTATTTAATAAAAGTAAAAATCATCTATTAAATGGATGACTAATTAGTAAAAATTAACAATACGTTAAAATTTAACATACTATTTAATTCTATTTTATAAAAATAACATTACCTTATAATTTAAATTTTATTTAATGAAAATAAAAATTCTTTCCAATTAGGTTAATGTATAATACAAATGTATTTGTGTTTAATAAAAATTAAGAATACATTCCAATTAAATCTATAATACACTAATTCTGTTTAATAAAAATAACAGTACCTTACTACTATTGATATTATTTAATTTACCAAAATTCCCATATTGATATTTTCAAGTTGTGGACTGCTTTGTTTTTCTTCCCTCTTGAAGTTCATAAAAAATATACTAGCCGAAGATATATAACTAAATAATTCTTTAGTTGGCATTACTGGTTGAAGGTTATCCTAACATTTAGGTTGCAAAGTTTGTCTTGAAGAGGTAGTATAATAGTCCGAAACAAGTAGAGAAATTAATTACAGTAAAATGGGGTCAAATTAAAATGTGGTGAAATTGGAACAAGACTATACTGATTATATATATTTCTGAGAGCGAACAGAAAAATATAAGGGTATATATGGGTATATATGGGTATATATGGGTATGTATGGGTATGTATGGGTATGTATGGGTATGTATGGGTATATATGGGTATATAAGGGTATATATGGGTATGTATGGGTATGTATGGGTATATATGGGTATATATGGGTATATAAGGGTATATATTTGTCTGTTCGCACTCTTTGGGCAATATTTGACCCTTTGGTATGAGTTAAATGAAAATATCCTGCTAGTATATGCTTGTGCCAATTTCACCCAATTTTTCGGTATTTTACAAGAATCTATTTTCTTTATTGTTGCTTACACCCCGGAATATTAATTGATTTTTAAGTAACCTTTTGATGAAACTAATTTATGGCGTAGTTTGGCTCCAAGAAAAATAATAAGAAACAAATTATTTATTATTGATAGGAAATTGCGCAAGATTTGTTCATAAAATATTGCATTGGCATATTTACTTATTTTAATCTATGATTTATTATTAATGAAGTATTTATATTGTTAATTGTGTATTTGTATATTTTTATTATTTTAGAGTGTATAATGTTTTATTCATTTTCTCTATGCGTATTCTGTTTTTTGTTTTTTTTTTTAATAGGATTCCTTTGTTAGTTTATAGTTGTCTTTGGGGCGATTAATTTTCAATTTAAATTGAAGGCTTTATGTTTTCAATTGACAAAAGTTGTGTAACATGCAGGAATTTGTTGCTGGGTATTGGATGCAAGTCTGTTTTCCCTCATAGTTCGATCAATAAGACAGAGAGACTTCAACTTAGGCAGGTAGATTTTCTCTGAATTCTGTATGATCAAAAGTTATGGAGGGGAGAATCACAGGTCGCGCTTGTTGTCATGCTGATCTGCATCTGGGGGTCGGAGAGGGGGAGAGGGGGGTTTAAGTTCAACCCCCATCGATTTAATCTAGATAACAATTGGTACATTGTGATAAGGCTGCAGGGGTGTAAACATGCACCATATTGGCTGGGGATGTGAATGCATTATGTAAGGAGGGGAAGCGTGGTGGTGGGGAGAGGCAGGGACCAGCCCTGACCTAGGTCGGAGGCGGTGTTGGGCAATAGAGCTGGCACGTGTAATGACGTCACAGCCTTCTTGGGCGCATGAACCCCCACTCATTTCCACGTGCACTAGCTCCTCTCATAGAGTTCAGTTGGAACCCGGGAGTCAACCATGGAGCAGCTCCACAACAAAGTCTGGGTTAAAAGTCTTTGGTCCACATGTAAAGAAAAACCCGCAAACGGTAAGGGTCGCTGAGGGACTCCGCGTTTGCTTTCATTTTTTTTTTTTTTTTTTTATTTTTATTTTATCTAGCTATTATTTTTTTTTTAATTTTTAATGTGAGTTTTTTTTTCGGGAGATTGAAGTGAAGTGTTGTCCGCAGATAGCCTTTGGAGCAGGGTGTCCGAGATGGTTGGCTACTTCAGCCAAGAGGAAGGCAGAAAGGAACCTTTGCCTGTTGGTGCGGATTGTACTCTGAGTCCTCTGCTGCCTCCTGGTGAACCCACGTCCGAGGAAGCAAAGAGCGTCGTTTGCAGCCCGGATTTGCCCGTAGTGTATCAGCCACCACCTTCAGAGGAAGCCCCTCCAGACTCCAGCACGACGGAAGTCTTCACTTGTGTGTTCTGCCAGAAGAGTTTCACGCAGAAGACCGCCTACCAGAACCACGTCAGAGGTCACAATAAGGACGCCGACGATCCGTATCAGTGTAACTTTTGCGGGAAGACCTTTGCCGTGCCGGCCCGTCTCACCCGTCACTATCGTACGCATACTGGCGAGAAACCCTATCAGTGCGAAATCTGTAAAAAATCCTTTTCTGTAAAAGAAAACCTGAGTGTTCACCACAGGATCCACACGAAGGAGAGACCTTACAAGTGTGAAATCTGTGAAAAGGCGTTCGAGCACAGCGGCAAGCTGCACAGGCACATGAGGATCCACACAGGTGAAAGGCCGCACAAGTGTGGTGTATGCAACAAGACTTTCATACAGAGCGGTCAGCTAGTTATACACATGAGGACGCACACTGGGGAAAAACCATACGTTTGCAAAGACTGCGGAAAAGGGTTTACATGTTCCAAGCAACTCAAAGTGCACAACAGAACGCACACTGGGGAGCGTCCATATTCCTGTGAGATCTGTGGAAAATCATTCGGTTACAACCACGTCCTCAAGCTTCACCAAGTTGCACATTATGGTGAGAAAGTTTATAAGTGTACGATATGTAATGAGACGTTTACTTCTAAAAAGACTATGGAAAGCCATATAAAGAGCCATTCGGAAACCCCTGGACGGGAAGAAGGGAACGGAGGAGAGATAGAGACTTCCTGTGCGTCGTCTGCTTCAGACAAAGAGAACAAGGAATCGCCAAAACCTGCAGAATATTCCAACATGCGCGAACTCTGCGGATATCTCTACCGCGGCGAGAAGCCAGGAGGTCTGGATCCTGCTCTCCTTGCGGCAGTAGCTGTAGCGACGTCCGAGAACTCGGAGGATTACAGACCTAGTCCGGAACACGTCCTAGAAACCCCAGCAGGTCTCAGCGAACCTCCCGTATACCTTGTACCTACCTCCATCAGACCCGATCTGTCACCACCTCAGGAACTGGAAGATCCTCGAGAAGTGATCAGCTTGCCGCCTAGGAAACGATCCAAAGCCATCCTGAAATCCATGGAACGGGACGAAGCACCACCAGTGAGATATTCTTCGGTGATCCACTATGCGAAGGCGTCTTAAATCCAGTATTACAGGGCCTCAACCAGCACTGCCGTCACAATCCACCTCTCCCGGATTATCTGTGATACAAGTAGACACGCCTCTTATATTATAGAATTATTATTATTATTAAGTATTTAAATCACTTTTTTATAAATTGCTATTGGTATTTAGTAATGAGAGTTTTATCAATTTATACTCCCGTTGTAAATATATCTGTTATGTATGCAATGTGCAATAATTTTAATGAAGTTTTTCTGACTGGAAATCATGCGATATTAAGATTTCAGGGAGAAGTCGGAATGCTTCGTAAAAGTTAAAAAATATATAGGTAAAATATTAGGTATACTGTTATGTTTCTAAATTATGTATCTGAATTCTAACGTTCGTCGTGTTATAATGAGTTTCTATTATAATGCCAACAACACTACTACCTCTTAGATGTAGTAAATAAAATCACGAGATAATGGAAAATCTCGTCTTTCGATCTTGTGTATGAACATTTATTTTCATCTTCTTCTTTAAACAAATTAATAAATAAATCTATAATTAATTAAAAAATAAATAAATAAATATTAAAGGAGAAAAAGTTAATGGTTGTCACTGACTTTAAATGTCTATTTTTAATTTTTGTGGAAAATAGATGTTTCTTAAGTATTTGAGTGAATAATTATTTGTATGTGTTTATATTTACAAGTAGCACATATTTTGTAGAGTTATCAATGGAACAGGCACCTCAGTACAGTATAAACAGTATTAGGCCGATGACAAGAATTTAGGGTTTAATATAAACCCGGAAATGTCGGCCAATACAAGAATGTGTGTAGATTTCTTAGGGATTTTGGATCCGCTTTATATTTGGTTTCGTATTCGCTAATATTAATGTTCTTATGAATGTTTATACCCTCTAAGACTGTACGCTATTTAAATATATCTTAGATAGATTTAATATAATGAAAAAGAAGAGAACTGATTACATTATGTACTGATTAATTGTCATTTTTATTGAATAGAATAATTGTTTCATAGTTAAAAGGATTTTTATATACCTTTTCATAAAAAAAAATTTTAAAAAAAATTTATTAGTGGAGTAGTTTATTATTATTGTTGTTGCGTAATGTGGAGTATCAGACAATTATATATTATTATAAATTTTATATAAAAAAATGTTTCCTAAAGTATTAAATTAATTTTTTTTTAATCAATGACTAGATCTTCACTATTAAGTTAACTCTGTTGTTTTTTTAATTTGTCATATGCTTTGTAATTTTTTGTTCAAAGAATGCACGAATCTGACTGTATACAAAAAAAAAAAAAAAATAGAAATGTTCCGTTTTCATTAGAAATAAATAATTTAAAAAAATAATAATTATGTTGTTTTTCTTAATTTTTTTTTTCAAAGTTACTTTTTTTATCTTTACATAAATATTCACATATTTCTTTTATGCATTTTTTGTTTTAATTTCTCCTTCTGATATCTTTGCATATTTATAAGTTTCATGTCAACAAAATTTTTCATTATTACGCTCAAAGGAATGGTAAACGGAGTGTGACTGGATTGAATATTAAATATATACCAGAAAAAATAAATAAACGCTTCACGATAAATAGATTATTTTATTTTTACATTCACGTATATTATTTTTTCCAGATTAAATTAAAAAATACTTCAGATATTTAAGCATTAAAATTTTGTTTCTTATAAAAAGCATGGAATTTTTCTGAAAACATATTTTTATTTTTCTGAAGAGCATTAATTATTTAATTGAATTAAAATATAATTTAATACAAAGTGAAAAATATTTATTTATGGATAACATTAATGCAACAAGACAGAAGAATAATTACTAATCATGAAGAAGGTTTGCTGGAAACTGAAAACAGATTAATACTTCATGTAAGTATTTAAAATAAAATCCATTATTTTGTGTATTTAAACTCAATATTTACTGGTATTTTGCTTGTGTAGGCAGGAAATCAATAGACTTATTTATTAATTTTTGTGCATCGGCTGCTAAGGACATTAGCACACCAACTCAATAGAAAAAATTCAAAAACAACAAAAATGTCTATTCATTAAATTAATATTCTTATCTTCGTGGACGGCGGAAGGTCAACAAATAAAATCTTCAACACTCAATATCACCAACTTTATTCCGTCCCTACATGTTTCACACCTTTATTGGTGCCTCTTCAGGGGAAAAAATTACAAAAATAAAACTTACAGCCTACACCTGAGGAGGATAACCTTCCACCAGTACGGCCACGTCTAGAATGATCATGGAAGGTTATCCTCCTCAGGTGTAGGCTGTAAGTTTTATTTTTGTAATTTTTTCCCCTGAAGAGGCACCAATAAAGGTGTGAAACATGTAGGGATGAAATAAAGTTGGTGATACTGAGTGTTGAAGATTTTATTTGTTCACCTTCCGCCGTCCACGAAGATAAGAATATTTAGAAAAGGGTCAGTTGAAGAATAATTAAATTAATATATTTCTAAATTTACTTATGTGTTCAATTTGCCTTTTTTTATTCACCTTCCACCTTCGCAATTCAAATGTTTGAGATTTTTGTTCATTATATTGAAATATAAAGGTATGTAATATCAAAGGAAATTGACAATTTATTATGTAATAATTAGTTTCCTGGCACAAGAAGCTTCACTCAACAAAAATATTATTTATTTATGAAATAGAATCAAGTGAGTAAAAAAATAGATATTAATAATAACTTCCCAGAAAGTGTAATTATTTTCTCGGAAATACGATAAAAATGTTACTATATCAAAAGGTTGGCATTTTCTTTTCCACTTTTACATAAAAACTTTCTAGAAAATACCTCAAAAATCACAGAAAATTTAATTACTAAATAGTATCCTGAATAGGAAGATATATAAATAAATGTTTCACCTGAATTAATAAAATTTAATTACTAAATAGTATCCTGAATAGGAAGATATATAAATAAATGTTTCACCTGAATTAATAAAATTTAATTACTAAATAGTATCCTGAATAGGAAGATATATAAATAAATGTTTCACCTGAATTAATAAAATTTAATTACTAAATAGTATCCTGAATAGGAAGAGATATAAATAAATGTTTCACCTGAATTAATAAAATTTGTTTTGGTAAAGAATGAAAAGTCTACTGAACTAAAAAACTCTTAAAGGAAATCAACATTTTATGCTAAAGTTTTTAGAATTGAATTGAAAAACAAAAAGGCTAGATAAAATTTTATAGTTTTAAGAATATTTACTACAATATCAAGGATGAACAAAAACTAAATATAATTTCATATATGGTAAAACACAATGCCTGGCAGAGTTGGGCATAATTAGAATTACGATTATAATCACAGGCTTTCAACATATGATTACAATTATAATCACAATCCTGGAGATATCACAGACCCTGGAGATATGATTAAGATTACAATCACAGACCATGGAGATGTGATTACGATTACGCTTATAATCACAGACCCTGGAGATATGATTATGATTACAATCACAGACCCTGGAGATATGATTATGGTTACAATCACAGACCCTGGAGATATGATTACGATTACAATCACAGACCCTAGAGATATGATTACGATCACAGACCATGGAGATATGACTACGATTACAATCACAGACCCTGGAGATATGATTACGATTATGATCACAGACCATGGAGATGTGATTACGATTATAATCACAGACCATGGAAATGTGATTACGATTATAATCATAGACAATAGAGATGTGATTACGATTACAATTATAATCATAGACCATGGATATGTGATTACGATTATAATTACAGACCCTGGATATGATTAATATTACGATTATAATCACAGATCCTGGAGATAGATTACGTTTACGATTATAATCACACATCTTGGAGATGTGATTACGATTATAATTATAATCACAGACCATGGAGATCTAATTACGATTACGATTATAATCACAGACGCTTTTAAACTTTATAAAACTATTTTTGAAACTTTTACTTTTATTTTCAAATTCACACCCTACAAAAAATTAAATATAATTTTACGTATGGTAAAATATAAAGCCTTAAAAGGCTGTTTTATGAAATCCACAACGTATACAATATTGTGTAACTTCAGTCTACAAGAACTAAATATAATTTTACATATGGTAAAATACAAACCATTAAAAGGATGTTTTATGGCATCCAGAAGGTATACAATGTTGTGTAATAGCAGTCTACCAAATCTAAATATAAATTTACATATGGTAAAATACAAAGCCTTAAAAGAATGTTTTATGGCATCCACAAGTTATACAATATTCTGTAATTTCAGTCTACAAAAACTAAATATAATTTTATACATGGTAAAATACAAAGCTTTAGAAAGATGTTTTATCCACGAGGTATGCAATATTATGTAATTTCAGTCGATAATAACTAAATATAATCTCACATATGGTAAAAAACAAAGTCTGAAAAGGTTGTTTTATGGCAGCCATACACGTATACAATACTGTGTAAATTTTATTTATTGGCATACTGTCGCAATAAGGCGATGCTGTTAAATTTATTTTTGTTAATTTTTTTATTTATCCAATAATTTTCTGAAACACTGAGAACCTCCAATTTCATCTTATTTCAATAATAAAGATTTATCAAATAAGTTGAATCGATAGGCGAAAATCTAATTTCGAACTCATGAAAATATTTTCAATAAATTTTGTTATCTTTTAATGCCCAAAAGTACGATATAGTCTTTATGACTTTCTTTTGAAATGGATTTCCCTGCCGATGGCCACAAAGGATTCATCCAAGCAACTTATGTTACTTTGGGCACGATTCGAACGAGATTTTAGGCGCAGCAATGTACAGAAAACTGTAGTCTAGTCTACGCGGACATTGCTCAATTGATCTACTCAAAGGCCTCCCATTATCAAGTTAATCTATTTTAAAAACTGGAATGATACAAACATCATTTACTTATCGAATTTTATCTTAAATTAATTATTCTGGTAAATTCAATTAAAAAAACACAAACAAAAATTATGTATTTAATTTTAATGTCCATTACTCAGAATTTTAGGACAGGTTATCTATAGGTCACCACCCTTTTCTAGCCAGGATAGGCCTATGCTGGAATGGATGCCTTTCCATCGAACCCACGATTCTTGGCACGGAGTGTTAAGTGCTCATGCCTTAAATAATAATTAAAAACTAAGGCAAACAGACACAAAATCCCTTTCTAAGACAGAAAACCTGCTCTTTAACGAATTCACCACTTCCTTTGATTTTGGCTAGATTTGTGCCAGCTAGGACATTATTTATTAAGTCCAAAGCACTTGAAGATTAAAAATATATAAAAATGTTCAACTAAAATATATCAAATATGCGCATAAATAAGCATAAATTTTACTTAACATTTAAGTGTATGTCCTATTGAAAAATAACAAAATAAAAACAATAACAGAACTACCAAAGCAGTTAAATACCAAAAAAAATATAATAAAAAAACAAAAACAGAAATATTACAATAATAAATAATAGAATAATATTTTTTTTTACATAAAAAATATTTTTGTATGTCCTAGATTTAATCTGAGGGGTTTACCGTGTACTCACTCACACACTGACTTACGCATACACAAACACAGGAATATAAAATGTATTTATGTTACCATTTACTAATTGCCTCGTTGAGTCTTACCCTTTTTCCCAACACAAAAAGTTTTTACCATCTTCAATGTTTAAGTATTCTCTCAAGAAGTTAGTTCTGCTTTCATTATGAAAATTATATTACTAAAAAATATTATAATGATAAAAATTAAAAGGAAAAAAAAGAGACATAAAAGTATTTCCTCTATTACTATCTCAACATACAAAATATAAACCAAGTATCCATAATAACTATTTATACTTTTGTTAAAGGAAATCCAACTTAATTTATTATGTTTGTTTCCTTGATGGGAACTTGTTCTTTCCTTCAGGAAAAACCTAAATAACAACTCACTATTCTAGTTCTCCTAGATTTTTCAAAAGCATTTGATACCGTAGACCATCGAATCCTCCTCACCAAACTCCAATCTCTTTCCTTTTCCAACAGTGCCATTAGCTGGTTCCAATCCGATCCTAATTCTATCCAATCGATCCCAATACGTGGTCATCCCCGACAGCAATCCTTCTAGCCCTCTTCCTCTTTCGCGTGGTGTACCCCAGGGCTCCTCATTATCCCCAACTCTATTTTCTGTTTACATCAATGATTTTCCTCTTTCCATAGTTTATTCCAAGTTCCATCTTTACGCTGACGTTACCCAAATCTACCTATCCTTTAAGCCCTCTTTGCTACGAGATGCTGTAGACAAGCTGCAAGTAGATCTTAATAACATCAATGCTTGGGCCGCAGCTAATAAGCTTTCTCTGAATCCAGACAAATCCAAAGCCATTGTTATAGGCTCCCAATCCCTCATAAGTTCCACTTCCCCTTTTCCTGTCCTTTACCTCAACAGCATCCCTATAAAATATTGTAAATCAGTTAAAAATCTTGGAAACATATTTGATTAAAACCTTTCCTGGAATAATCATATTTCCCAAATTTCCCGTCGGTCCATATTTATCCTGAGACAGCTCAACCTCTCCCGCCATCTCCTGCCAACAAAGACCCGTCAACTCCTCGTAACCTCCCTATTATTCCCCCAGTTTGACTATGTTTGTTTGGTGTACGATGGACTTTCTGGCGATCTCGAGGCAAAACTCAAACGCCTCATGAACTGTTTCATTCGTTTTATCCTCGGGATCCCCAGAGACTCCCACATATCACATTTCTACCAGGAGCTAAATTGGCTATTCCCTCTTTATCGTCGACAGTACTTCGACTGAATGAAATAATAATTTTTATTACCAGTCATCACATTCCACACACCAAACCCTCAAAATTACCAGAAACTTGGTAAATCGAACCCTTGCCCTATCAGATACCAAATTTGAAAGCAATCGCGACTTCTCGATACCCTGAATGCCTATGGATTTTTAACACCTAAATAAATTCCTCTAAAACTCCTAAATCCTCCGCGCCCCTCAAGATTCTATAGTCTCCCAATTTAGCTGCCCTCCATACATCCCTAATCATTTGGATTACATTATTATTTATTTGTATGCACCGCTTCATAGGCAAATTGCATTTTTTCCGGCATTTTTTCAATAGAGAGCGGAATCTTATGGGGAAAAATCCTACGAATCATCCAATTTTCCTCACCTGAACCTGGACTATCCACAAAAACTGAACTCATAAACTTATACACCACGATCCGACCCCCCTAAAACAGGTCTAATACTGTTTACCGGATTCCTTGTACAACATGTAACTACAACAGTACCTACATTGGAGAGATTAAAAACTGCATGAAACTGAGAGTACTCTCATAGTATCGGGACTTTCATAACGAATGCATCAGGTTGTATCGCATTGTAATATTTATTAAAATCTACATTCATTCATAAATTAGGCGACGCATTAAAGAACAGCTCAAACAGTTTTGTATGTTGGCACCTGTGCACATGTGCACGGATCATTCCTTCGCCCGTCGTTAGAAAGCGCTAGTATCAATGATGGCGACTAGGGAAGAGAAATCTTGTTATGCTAGACCTCCATGTTCACGATTTCTCTCTTCGGGGGTTCATAAAGGATCGTATGTACGCCCCTCCGCTATCACCTGGCTTCAAGAAATTAGATTACAGGCGAGTATCCATGTTACGACACAATAGAGAGATAGAGTGGTATGTAATTTCCATCTCGACAACATCATTCCTATTTTGTACCTCTTGAGATGCACTCAGCCCTAAAGGATTAAAAATAACAACTTTTTCGTGTAAATAACTCACAAAAAAGAAAGCTTTCAGGTGGTAGGATTCCGACGTTTAATAAAGTTGGCTTAAAGGTTACATTATCTCGCCTAATTTCATCAAAAATGGACAATATTGTAAAGCATTGTTCGTTCGATCGAACCAACAAATGAGTCTATGTACGAACCACAACGATCGAAGCGCTCATTCCTAATACCACCTCCAACTTTCCTATTTCCAGAAGGAATTGATGGTGGTATTAGGAAGGATGTAGAAGGTGGTATTAGGAAGGATACAGAATTCCTTCCTAATACAACCTTCTATATCCTTCCTAATACCACCTTCTACATCCTTCCCAATATAACCTTCTATATCCTTCCTAATACCACATTCTATATCCTTCCTAATAGCACCTTCTACATCCTTCCCAATACCACCTTCTATAGCCTTCCTAGTGCTACTTTCTATATTCCTTTCTAATACCACCTTCTATATCCTTCCCAATACCACCTTCCATACCCTTCCAAGTGCTACTTTCTATATCCTTCCTAATACCACCTTCTATATCCTTCCTATTAAAACCTACCATACCCTTCCAAGTGCTACTTTCTATATCCTTCCTAATATCACCTTCTATATCCTTCCTAATACCATCTTCTGAATCCTACCTAGTGCTACTTTCTACATCCTTCCTAATACCACCTTCAATATCCTTCTTAATACCACCTTCCATACCCTTCCAAGTGCTACCTTCTATATCCTTCCTAATACAACCTTCTACATCCTTCCTAATAACACCTTCTACATCCTTCTTAATACCACCTTCCATACCCTTCCAAGTGCTACCTTCTATATCCTTCCTAATATCACCTTCCATACCCTTCCAAGTCCTACTTTCTATATCCTTCCTTATTTCACCTTCCATACCCTTCCTAATACCACCTTCTACGTCCTTCTTAATACCACCTTCTATATCCTTCCTAATACCACCTTCCATACCCTTCCAAGTGCTACTTTCTATATCCTTCCTAATATCACCTTCTATATCCTTCCTAATACCACCATCTACATCCTTCCTAATACCACCTTCTATATCCTTCCTCATGCCACCTTCCATACCCTTCCAAGTGCTACTTTCTATATAATATCATCTTCTTTATCTTTCCTATTACTACCTCCTACATCCTTCCTAATATCATCTTCTATATCCTTCCTAATACCACCTTGTATATCCTTCCTATTATCATCTTCTATATCCCTCTACATACCACCTTCTATATCCTTCCTAATATCATCTTCTATATCCTTCTTAATGCCACCTTCTATATCCTTCCTAATACCACCTTCTACATCCTTCCTAATACCACCTTCCATACCCTTCCAAGTGCTACCTCCTATATCCTTCCTAATACCCCCTTCCATACCCTTCCAAGTGCTACATTCTATATCCTTCCTGATACCATGTCCTATAGCCATCCTAATACCACCTTCCATACCCTTCCAAGTGCTACTTTCTATATCCTTCCTAATATCACCTTCTATATCCTTCCTAATACCACCATCTACATCCTTCCTAATACCACCTTCTGTATCCTCTACCCCCTACATCCTTCCTAATATCATCTTCTATATCCTTCCTAATACCACCTTGTATATCCTTCCTATTATCATCTTCTATATCCCTCTACATACCACCTTCTATATCCTTCCTAATACCACCTTCTCCATCCTTCCTAATACCACCTTCTATATCCTTCCTAATACCACTTTCTCCATCCTTCCTAATATCATCTTCTATATCCTTCCTAATACCACCTTCTAAATCCTTCCTAATACCACCTTCTATATCCTGCCTAATACCAACTCCTATATCCTTCCTAATACCACCGTCTACATCCTTCCTAATACCATCTTCTATATATTTCCTAATACCACCTTCCATACCCTTCCAAGTGCTACTTTCTATATAATATCATCTTCTATATACTTCCTAATACCACCTTCTATATACGTCCTATTATTATCTTCTATATCCTTCCTAATACTGCCTTCTACATCCTTCCTAATATCACCTTCTATAACCTTCCTAATATCATCTTCTATATCCTTCCTAATACCACATTATATATCCTTTCGCCACTGCGCACGCGCGAACGCCAGGTGACATTTTTTTGTGACACATACAGACTTCTTTTTCGTACATGGCCATGCCACTGCGAATGCACGAACGCCAGCGGAAACTTTTTTGTGACCCATACAGTCTTCTTTTCCCTACATAGCCACTGCACTTGCGCGAACGCCACCTCGCATGCGCGAACCACAGCGGACTTTTTTTTTTGTGACACATAAAGTCTTCTTTTTCCTACATGGCCACTGCACTTGCGCGAACGCCAGCACTTTTTGTGACACAGTTTTGTAACGTTTTTTTTCAGTTTAGTCACCGGTAAACCATATTTATGCTAATAATTAAATTACTGACCCCCCTCCCCCTAAGACATTGGGGCCCTCAGAATAAAACGACAATATTAACATACATAGAGCCTACGTGAGTTAATATTATCGTTTTCTATGGACAATTATCCGTATAAAACAATAATATAAACATGATGATATGAAGGATTATAATCATTCATTAAAGATTGATGGAAAATATAAATTATAAAATAACAGTACATGAATATTACATATAAGTTAATACAACGAAATATACCGCTAATTAATTAACTTTGGCATTGTTTACCGGCTCCATTCCTTTCGGGGTACCCTTCCCCCCGCCAGGGTGCAAAACCTGTTTCGCCTTAGGCATGCGCGGTGGGCAAAGTATCTGCGTAAATATAACAACCACCAATGTGCGTATACCTACCAATAACTGCTTCTATTTCTTAACTAATGAGACAAGGGGTACGAACGGAACTGAGCTAAGATGATGCAGTTCCTGTGAGTGGGACTCCGCTAAATAAAATAAATAATAATAAAAAACAAAAAAAATCAGTCCCGTAACAGGCCTCGAGGGCCCAGAGAGGCAGATACTATAGAGGTATCTGATTCATGACCATACGGCACACTAGGGAGATAGTGTGGTCAGTACTATGCTCCGGCCGCCTGATTTTCCCCTTGGCTGCTTCGACTGCTATAGTCATTAGCACCCAAGGTACCCATTATTAAATTAATTAAAGGCTGGGTTGGCCTAGGGACGGTCAGGGAGGCCGAAAATAAATAATAATACTTATAAATCCTGAATAATATGCTATAATATATATATATATATATATATATATATATATATATATATATAAATAAATCCTGAATAAATATGCTAAGAATTGTTAATGCTTCATGGGTCTTTTGGCGAAGACTACATCCAGTTACTTCTCGAGTTACTTGTTAAATATCTGTAATGATTATACCAGTGATTCAGCGCACGCGCATAACTCATAAGCTTTTCTATTGGCTATTCCTATGGACAATTCTATTGGTTGTTGCTGGTAGTAAAGTAACCTTTAACACTCAAGTAAATCCAACTCGCAAAAATATGTGTCAATTATTTTTATTTAATAAATTAACTGAACAAAAGCTAATACTTCTAGGCCAAAGGTTTCAGTATAAATTGCCAAACTAAGTCTTGTTTTTGAATATCAATTTCGTCATGTGCCTCAGTGTTGTACTATAATTGAGAGGGGAGTGAGAAACAGGGCAGGGATAATTTTGAGGTTTGGATCACCTGTAGCACACCCTGTTTACAATGAAAAGCTTTTAATGACATCTAAATAAAGTGTTTGGGGGCACTTATCAAACAATGTTATCAAATCACAAGAATAAAAATCAACTGTTTTTTTATGAAGTGAAGGGGAGTGATAAACAATTTTTACAACTCGTTATTTTACTTGAAAAAAACTTTCAAAGCAGATCCTCTCTTTCCAGAAATCAAATTTCAAGCTGAAATCATTTGATTTTGTGTGCATTGAGATCCTAAATTAGCTGACTGAAAAATAAAAAAGCTACGTTTACGCTTCACACATGTTGTGTTTTCATTGTGACAGGGGAGTGATAACATGTTGTGTGACAGGGGAGTGATGACATGTTGTGTGACAGGGGAGTGATAACATGTTGTGTGACAGGGGAGTGATAACATGTTGTGTGACAGGGGAGTGATAACATGTTGTGTGACAGGGGAGTGATAACATGTTGTGTGACAGGGGAGTGATAACATGTTGTGTGACAGGGGAGTGATAACATGTTGTGTGACAGACATTAGTGAAGCTTTTGTCATACTTTAGGATAATATTTTTTAGTTTTTTCTCTTTCAGCTACATTCGTGAGGGCATAATGAAAAAAAATACTCTAACAAAAAACTTCCTGCAAGTTACTGTAGGCCTAAAAAAATCAACGAAAGTTACAAACCCGAGTAGTGTGACAGGGAAGAGGAGTGAGAATTAGGGCTTTGCAAAGCTCCAGCTCCAGATCAAAGGTTGTTACAGATCATCCAGTGCTAGGTATGATTCAAAATAGTTTTGTATCATCTTACTAAAAAGGAAACATATTAATATTTTCAATACGGACTGAATAATTGACAAAAACCAAAAAGTGCTACTTTTCTGTGGAATCGCCCTAATATGGTTTCTAACCTTAAATAAGCTGTAAAGAAGTAATAGATATCCCGCAAAGAACCTATGAGGTAATCCCTAAGTACCGAAATCACTGTTTAAAATCGTGACAGATACTTCAAAGTAACTGGATGTGGTCTTCGCCAAAAGACCCTGCTTCATTGAAAGGTTTGACCCGAACGAAAATCCCCCTAAAGGCGTGCCTGCTCCTAGGTGCTCGTCACCCGCCGCATAGTTGCACCTAGGTGGGGAGCCTATCCACCCTATACAAGCCCCCTTTCGGCCATCTTGCCGTACCATCCCACCACGGCAAGCCCCTTCATTGGTCAGACAGTATACCAGCTGAGCGGGTTTTTGTTCACAGTTCCCCCTTCTCTTGTTACTCCTACTACCAGCCGTTAATATTTCGGGGCCTATCTTCTCTCGTAAAAAAAAACAAATATTAGACCAGAATGTTCTCCCTTGTCTACTATATGGCTGTCAAACTTGGTCCCTAAACGTACTGTGTCTCGGAAAACTAATAAGAACTCAGAAAGCTATGGAAAGGAGCATAAAAGGACTTAGACGACACCAAAAACTAAGAAGTCCACTTATTAGGGGAGAGACGGGTTGCACAGATATAGCAAGCAGGATCAAATCACAGAAATGGGCTGGGCACCTCATGAGGACATCAGATAATAGATGGACGAAGATTGTGACACTTTGGAAACCTCTTCATAGAACTAGGAAGAGAGGAAGACCTTTCACAAGATGGGAAGACAATATTAAAAAAAGTTCGATTCGCAGGAACTGCGTCATCTTAGCGCGTTTCCGTTCTTATCTCTAGTGATTATGAAGGCATAGAATAGAAACAGTTATTACTTTGTTTAGATCAATAGCGAAACAGCTATCCAAATGAAATCTCAAACAAACCAGTCTTGATAGGTCTTGATTTACAATCTTACCTGTATGGGTCAGCTATACCATAAGTCGGGCAGAAAGGCCTCCGCTCAGAGGCATTTGGAAAGCCTTGGGATATCTCTACATTTCTAACAATAAATTGATCTTCTTATTTTACTTAATCTGTTTTATTGTCAAATACATTATCTGACTATAAGCAATTTAAAAATAACAAGGAATAAAACAGACAAAAAGAACAGTTCGAATAAGCTTTTTTTTTTTTTTTTTTTTTTTTTTTTTTTTTTTTTTTTTTTTTTTTTTATTTATTGAATATTTACAATCTGTATACATATGTTTACATATAATACAATAAGTAAATATGTATCTCATAAACTAGCACAAGGAAAAATAGAGGGAGAAGGCAGCCATTGCTGACACTCCCTGAGGAATTATAAATATTTCATTTAAGTATTACAGCTGGTCTCTAGGCCACTTTCTTTTCAAGCGTCTCGGAGGATTGGAAGGGATCGTATCTGTGGAAAGGGATTGGGCAAGGGGTTTGGGATGAAAGGATAGCTTGGAATGAAAAGTGGAGAAGCGGGTTTTAGCTAATTCAGCGACAAAGGGAATTTCGAGGTCTCGGTGGATGATACTATTGTTGACGTAGAAGGGAGCATTAAGGATCCGGCGAAGGACTTTGGACTGGAAGGTTTGGATTCGGTTTATGTTAGAAGGTTTTGCTGTACCCCATAGTTCAATGCCGTATGTCCAAATCGGTTTAATAATAGTTTTGTAGGTTGTTAGTTTGTTTTCAGTACTGAGTTTTGATTTGGGACCTATTAGTCGTCTAAGTAGGCCATAGCGTCTGTTTAGTTCTTGTCGTTTTGTTTTTGTGTGTGTGTTCCAAGTAAGTCTCTTGTCGAGGTGGAAGCCTAGGTATCGAACAACATCGGATTTGGGAATGAGGGATTCGTTAAGGGTAACAGATGGGCACTCACTACGCCGCAGTGTGAATGTGACGTGTTTACATTTTTCGGCGTTGACTTTGATTCGCCACTTCTTTAGCCATTGCTCGATTTCTAAGAGATGATTCTGGAGCGCTTCTGAGGCTTGCTGCGGGTTGGCGGAACATGAAAGCACTGCAGTATCATCTGCAAAAGTTGTGATAATGGTACTGGGATTAGTGGGGATATCAGCGGTGAAGATGGAGTAGAGGAGAGGGGCTAGGATGCTGCCTTGGGGGACTCCAGCAGATACGTGGCGGGATGAGGAATTCGATGCATTGTATTGGACATGAAACTTGCGGGATGAAAGAAAGGATTTTAGGATTAAGTAGTAGGTGATGGGGAGAAAACGCTTGAGCTTATAAAGGAGGCCCGGATGCCAGACCCGGTCAAAGGCCTGGGCTACATCTAGAAAGACTCCAGAACAGAAGTCCTTACGCTCAAGCGTTGAGGAAATTGTGTCTACAACTCGGAAAGCTTGTTGAGTGGTAGAGTGGAGTGATCGGAAGCCAAACTGATGAGTTGGAATGATACCAGAGGATTCAACTATTGGAAGGATACGTTTGTACAGCAGTTTTTCAAGGATTTTAGAGAGGATGGGTAACAAACTGATTGGGCGGTAGGATGATGTTTCGATAGCTGGTTTGTTTGGTTTAGGAATAAGGATTACAGAGGAGTGTTTCCAGGAGGAAGGGAAGTGAGTGGTTCGCAGTACACTGTTGTATATAAGGGTGAGGAACATGATGGCTTTATGGGGGAGGTGCCGAAGGATTTTAGCGGTGATAAGGTCAGGACCAGGGGACTTATTGAGGGGTAGGTGATTAATGATGTATTTGACTTCCGATGGGTGAAAGGAAGGTGGAGGTAAGGACATCGGTAAGGGTTCGGATAGATAAGTGATTACCTCTTCAGTATGGGAAGGGTTTAACTCTGGGTTCGGAGAAAAGGTTGCTTCTAGATGATTGGCAAAGTGGGAAGCTTTTTCTTCGTCACTTCTGGCCCAAGTTCCATCTTCACGTCGGAGTGGGGAGGAGGTAGGTTGAAATTTAAGAATTCTTTTTGTGGCTTCCCACAGTGAGTGGTTACGGGGCGTTAAAGAAGAAAGATATTCTTCCAGTCGGTGATTGTCTAGTTTAGTCAGTTCGTTTTTTAGCTTTCTTGTTAGTCTATTGAATATGGTTTTGTCTGCAGGGAGATGGGATCGTTGCCATTGTGTCCGGGCACGTCGCTTGGCTGAGAGGAGCAGTTGTATATGATGAGGGATTGGAGTTGCTGTTGGTTGACGTTTGTGAGTTGGTTTGCTGGCGAGTCTAGCGCAGTCCTGGACTGATTTGGTGAAGAAGTCCACAGCATCGTCAACATCATGCGCTGTCTTCAACTTTACATTGAGGTCCAGAATACTGTTTAGGCTAGACTGGAACATAGCCCAGTCTACAGGTCCGGTGGTTAGAGATGGTTTAGTTTGAATAGGGATAGGAGATGCACTGAGTGACAAAAGGAGAGGGGAATGGTCAGAAGAGAGGTCTAAAAGGGGAGATACCGACGTGAAGATACCGTTCAAGCCAGAAGTAACGAAAAAATCTAGGATGTCCGGATTTTTGTGGGGATCGGAAGGCCAATGGGTTGGATGAGGTTGGGAAATGTAGGAATACTCACCATTGTACAGTACGTCGTTTAGCACTCGGCCTCTCGAGTTAGTAAGGCGACTTCCCCAGAGGAGATGCTTGGCATTAAAATCTCCCCCAGCGATAAAGTGAGTGCCAAGGGACTGGAATAAATTGGTAAAATCAGGGTGATACATCCGTTGGTTCGGAGAGCAATAGATGGAGGCGATGACGAGCGGAAATCTTGGTAAAGGAATGGAGATGGAGGTTAATTGAGAAGAAGCAGTAGACTGAAAGGAATGGGAATGATGGGATATGTTGTTTTTAACCAAGACCAGTGTACCACCACGGCCTCTGTCGTCAGGGTGATCTGTACGGTAAGTTTTGTATCCTGCTATGTTAAAGTAATGTTGAGTTCGTAGGTGTGTCTCTGTTATAAGTGTAATATCTATGTCACGGTCTGTAAGTAGCAGTTCTAGTTCTTGTCTTCGGGGTAACAGCCCGTTGGAATTCCAGAGGAGGATAAGGATAGGAGATGTACTGGGTGGGATCATTTTTTAAGAAGTACTGGGATGCATTGCTCAATAAAGGAGGATAGGAGCTTAATAAGAGGATTGATTAAGTTTTCTAGTCTTGTGAAGAAGGAGTTGAATAGATTGGTGGGATCGAAGGTTTTGTTTGGTTCAGGTGAGTTATACGGGATGTCGCACGGGGTAGATTGTAGAGGAGGTTCTTTAGGTTGGGCAGGAAGTCGATGCTGAGGGACTTGAAAAGTAAGTGGGCTTTGACTAGAGGGACGCTGACGCTGCATGAGGGGTTGAGGGTTGGGGATAGGAACTGTGGGTTGAGGAGAGGATTGTAGGTTGTGGAGTTGTGGACAGTTTTGTTGAGATGTGGACGGTTGAAGAAGGTCAGAGAAGGTGACTCCTGACGAGATGAACCTGGTTGGAGGTAGATGTCTTGCAGAGTACTGTCCGCTTGTGATGGGTTCGCCGCTAGTGGAGGGCTGAGGTAGATTATCAGGTTGGGCTGCCTGCCGGTGTGCTGCGAATCGGTTTTGGAGAGTCTTCACGGCCTTGTAAACTTCACAGCCGCGGTAGTTTGCAGGGTGATTACCGCCGCAGTTGGAACATTTGGGTGGAAGTTCCTTGGGATGGGTGCAGTCCTTAGCGTCATGCTCTCCTGCGCATTTCACGCATTTAGGTGTGTGCTCACAGTAGTTCGCTGTGTGTTTAAATTCAAGGCATTTGCGGCACTGCGGGATATCTCTTCTCTGCCTTGGCTCTTCAACTGAGATTCTCGTATGTAGGAGATATTTTTCTTTGAAGATTTCTTTACTCTTCGGTTCTTTAGTCAGATCAACAAAGAATAGTGGCATAGGTTGTTTTGTGGCTGGGTGTTTTGCATTATGTACATTTTTGACCTTGTATCCGAGCTCTTCGAGTTCCGATTTAATATCATCTGGAGGAGTGGTGTGGTGGAGATGACGTAAAACAACTCTGTAGGACTTGTCTTCCTTGAGCTGATAACAGTGGAAAGTTCGAATAAGCGAAATCAATTACTTTAAAGTTTTAAGCACTTATTTCTCCGATTGATATCGCCTAATCAAAACTTTCAGCAGAACCATTTTTGTAGAGCATTTAGTGAGCTTTCTAATGGTCATCTTCCGTTTCTCAAGATTCTCAACCTTTTTCGAGATATTAAGGAAAGTATACAAAGTTACCAAAACTTTTTATGTCTGTTAATAAAATATTTTATTATAACCCTTCCTAAACTCCAAACGTAACAAAAATTTCAACATATTAGTTTTAATGAATGTAGAACATGCAGAAAATGTATCAACTGAATCCCATAATTCTAAGGACCAAAATCAAAGAGAAAAAGAACAGTTCGAATAAGCGAAATCAATTACTTTAAAGTTTTATGCACTTATTTCTCCGATTGACATCGCCTAATCAAAACTTTCTTTAGAACCATTTTTGTAGAGCATTTAGTGACCTTTCTAATGGTCATCTTCCGTTTCCCAAGATTCTCAACCTTTTTCGAGATATTAAGGAAAGTATACAAAGTTACCAAAACTTTTCATGTCTGTTCATAAAATATTTTATTCTAACCCTTCCTTAACTCCAAACGTAACATAACTTTCAACATATTAGTTTTAATGAAATTAGAACATGCAGATAATGTTTCAACTGAATCCCATGATTCTAAGTACCCAAACCAAAAACGGTATTCAAAAACTATTTTTCCAATTTTCTCAAAAACGGTTAAAGCTATCGCCTTGAAAATGGTTTCATTCGTTTTTCTAGCCCAAGAAGCCTATAAAAAGAGTACTTACAAGCTTATGCACTCAAAAACGTAAGCGTTACGATTTTTTCTGCGCGAATTTCGCCCCAAACGCCATCTTCCAGTGGGCGGATTTTGCTGGTTAACGAACTTGACCTTTCAAATTGGACGACGGATTTTTGTACCAAATTTCATCAAAATCGGACCATCAGGGAAGCCAGAAATGAGCGAACAGACAAATATATATATATATATATATATATATGTATAAATAAATATACACATATATATATATATATATATATATATATATATATATATACAAATTTGAACCACCGTTATTTTCGGTCTCTAGGGGTTCTGAAACGCGAAATTTTCTAGTCGGCACTTCCGGATTGTTTCATTGTATCAACCCTATAAGCGGGGTTCCTCCCTATGGGGGAGGGAGGAACCGCGCTAAAACATTCTGGTCCCTCTTGGTACAAGCTGGCTAAGGATACATCCAAATGGATGGAATTGGGAGAGGCCAAGGTTCAATAATGGACCTTTCTTCATAAAAATTACCTAAAGACTTTTATTTATTTATACTTTTATTAATTTATTTTCTTATGCATTAAAGAAAAAGAAAAAAAAATTATAATTTTAATAAATAATAATTTTATTCATTTATTTTCTTATGCATTAAAGAAAAAATAAAGGCTTTGTTATTATTGCTATTCTCTCATATTCCATCAGGTTTTTTTTTTTTTTTTTTTTTTTTTTTTTTTTAATATTATTATTATTTTTTTGTTTTTAAACGGCGTTTCAATAATTGGGCTATAACGCCGGGCTATCTACTGGTTGCCACCCTCTTTTAAACCAACAGCACGAGGTCGGTCACCCATTCAGGTTCTGACCAAGCCCGAAGTTGCTTAACTTCGGTGATCTACGGGAACCGGTGCATTCAACGTGGCTATGGCCGTTGGCTCATCAGGTTTTTGTTCTACTCTCTTTTCAACCTTGAATGAAACACATTTTTCATCAGGTTGTTGTTCACAAATGTGTTTCATTCAAGGTTGAAAAGAGAGTAGAATAGGCGCTGTAATCGTAGGGGTCATTACAAAAACCAGACAAATACAAAAACAGAAACAAAAATGCGAAGCTTCATTTGAGCAGGACGAAGTGGAAATTGCTTCTATAACTAATACTGTCCCACTAACAGCTTTGCATTGTACATAAAATAATTATATTTTTTAAGAGGATAGTTGGGGGGGGGGGGGAAATGGACTTGTCTGCTTTTTGCAGAAATCTTAGTTAAATGAAACATGAAATAATTTAATAATTATTATTAATGGATAATCCTGACAAATTACAAATTCATTTTTGAATGATAAACATTCTGAAAATAGCAGACAGGTCCAAGGACTAGTCTGGATTTTGGCGGAAAGGAGTTAGACTTATTTTTGTAGAATCCCTAATACTTCACACTCATTTGTATATAATGTTCCCTATCTGTTTTTTTGGGTACATCAATAATATCAATATGTACAGATGACATTGGAGGGGAAAAAAAAGTATTTATCCCAAAATGTCAAATTTGGACTTGTCTGGTTTAAACACCATGACTGATGTTAACAAATTCATTATTTTTTCAAAACTAATCTATTTTTTTTTCTAAGCTCCTTAACGTCGCAAGTGAAATAATTTTCAAATCTTTATTTATTACACAAAAATTAACTCACCAATATGTGAATTGAACCCACATACTCTCGTTGTACAATTACTTGACCGGGCTTCATAACACCTAATCCAAAAATGAAATTTTAGCCAAAAAGGATACTTAAAGGAGTTTTTGGGGGGGGGACGGTGTTAGAAGGAGATGAGGAATGAAACATATATTTTATTTTATTTTTATAGAGGTCTTAGGAATGACTGCGTTTTTATAATTTTTTTTTTCTACTTTTTCTCGGAACCGCAGCGAAATCGAGGTATATGCCAAATGACATGTTTACTTTTTTTCTTCATATCTTATATATATATATGTATATTCCACTTTTTCATTTAATCCACGAACCAAATAAAGTAGTTAATGTGAACCAAGAGTGTACTACTTTATCGACCCCCTGCCAGAAAAAAAAAAAAGAAAAAGTGGAAAATATATATCGGGTCATCTTTCACAAGAATTTATATATATATATATATATATATATATATATATATATATATATATATATATATATATAAAATGTGATAAGAACCAAATACGAAATCACTCTCCTGTAAGAAGTCTCCCACCTTAGGCAAACCTTTCACAATACGAGAATAGGAATCGGGGCTTGTCTCTCCACATATTCATTCCTCTTACTCAAACAGCTTCCTATTTCTCCATAATCGTTAGTTTCATGTGTGTGTGTTTGTACGTATCCCTTTTAGCACTATGGTGGCCATAACAAACAATTGGCTCATTATAGCGCCCACAAAAATATTTCCATCTAGACTGGGGGTTTACCGAAAGATTCGAAGAAATTTTTCAAAAATTCCGTCATGAGTGCAACCTCAATACCTACTTTCCTTCGGATGAAAGTGCTAAAACCATCTCAAGTTATTAATTACAAGTGAACCTGTAACCAAAATTTACATTTTTTTTAAAATTTAAATAAATGTAATATATATATATATATATATATATATATATATATATATATATATATATATACATACATGATAGGTGGGATGGATGGAAATTTTAAAACGATTTCTAAAATACATAAATGATTCCAACCTAAAAAAATGATTAAAAAAAGAAATTAGATACTCCATAGTGTAATGTATAAAGGACGTCAATAGTCAACTACCACTTTTAGCACTTTCCTCCGAAGGAAAGTAGCTATTGAGGTTGGACTCATGACGGAATTTTTGAAAAATTTCTTCAAATCTTTATCGATCCTACCTAGTAGACACCGAAAATGACCCCCGTTAAAATTTATATATATATATATATATATATATATATATATATATATATGCATATATATATATATATATATATATATATATATATATATATATATATATATATATATATGTGTGTGTCTGTTAACACGATAGCGGCCAGAGTTTTTGTTTTTTCGTCACGAAACTTGGTATATAGCATTCAATTAGCAAACGATTGAACGAGTTCGTTAACCACCAAAATCGGTCCACCGGAAGGGGGGGTTTACCCCGAACCCAAAACACTAATTTGACCATTTCAGCCGTAATATTTGTTATATTTCAACAAAACTTGGTATTCGTAGTGGTAATATAGAGAGAAAAGTGAGATATAAAAATGAACTAAATCGGTTCATGAGGAGGGGGGGTTTACTCCGGACCGACAATACCAATTCGCCACTACCAGCCGTGATTTTAGGTATATTTTGACGAAACTCGGTATTCATAGTGGTAATCTACAGGTAAATATGTGTTGTAAAAATAAACTAAATCGGTTCATTAGGAGGGGGGGGGGGTTTACTCCAGACCCACAATACCAATTCGCCACTACCAACCGTGATTTTTGGTATTTTTCGACGAAACTCGGTATTCGTAGTGGTAATCTACAGGTAAATATGTGTTGTAAAAATAAACTAAATCGGTTCATTAGGAGGGGGGGTTTACTCCGGACCCAAATTACTAATATACTCATACTGGTCGTAATTTCTGCTGTATTGTAACGAAACGCGGTATACGTCGTGGGTAACTCATGAGAAAGAAGTGTTGTAAAAATGAGCTGAATCGGTCAATCGGAAAGGGGGGTTTACTTTGTAATATATTTCAATAGAAAAGCCAGCCAGATATAGGTTCACAAAGGCGCCGCAAGGAGCGCTAGAGGGACTGTATCCGGTTCCTGCGTTAGATCAAAATACGATAATACGAGGTTTTTTGTATTTATTATGTAGTGTAGTAGGTACCATGTGTAAACATAACTCTGGAAGCAAATTAATAATTTATCAGTTACTCATTATGAAATTAAAAGAGAACTATTCATGTTTTTATTTTATTTATGTAGGATATTTTAAGCAAATTGTTCTGGAAAGCAGTCTACAGTACCCAAATTCTGAGGAAAGTGCTTAGTTATGCAGCTCCTGCGTGACGGACTTTTATATGTAAAGTGAGTCCTGGGACAGCAACAAATCATGTTCATTTTTTTAAACTTTTAGCATAAATATGCTTTAACGGTGACTAAAATGGAAAAAACCGTTAGAAAAAAGTGTATGAAAAAGAAGATTGTATGTTATAGAGTACATTACATAGGTTTGTCGGGTGGACATAAGCGTTACAAAAAAGTGTCCGCTGGCGTTCGCGCATGCGCAGTGGCCAAGTGCGAAAAGGAAGACTATATGTTATACAGTACATTATATAGGTTTGTCGGGATGGACCTAAAGCATATTTATGTTCCTGAATTTGAGCAGAAGGCTCTAAACGAAATTATTAGGATCAGAGATGTAATAAGGTCATACCTAAATACATAAATGCATATTATCTAATTATCTATCTATCTCTATTTTTATCACTTTCCTCCGAAGGAAAGTAGCTATTGAGGTTGGACTCATGACGGAATTTTTGAAAAATTTCTTCAAATCTTTATCGATCCTACCTAGTAGACACCGAAAATGACCCCCGTTAAAATTTATATATATCTATATATATATATATATATATATATATATATATATATATATATATATATATATATGTGTGTCTGTTAACACGATAGCGGGCAGAGTTTTTGTTTTTTCGTCACGAAACTTGGTACATAGCATTCAATTAGCAAACGATTGAACGAGTTCGTTAACCACCAAAGTCGGTCCACCGGAAGGGGGGGTTTACCCCGAACCCAAAACACTTATTTGACTATGTCAGCCGTAATATTTGTTATATTTCAACGAAACTTGGTATTCGTAGTGTTAATATAGAGAGAAAAGTGAGATATAAAAATGAACTAAATCGGTTCATTAGAAGGGGGGGTTTACTCTGGACCCACAATACCAATTCGCCACTACCAGCCGTGATTTTTGGTATATTTCGACGAAACTCGGTATTCGTAGTGCTAATCCGCAGGTAAATATGTGTTGTAAAAATAAACGAAATCGGTTCATTAGGAGGGGGGGGTTTACTCCGGACCCACAATACCAATTCGCCACTACCAGCCGTGATTTTTGGTATATTTCGACGAAACTCGGTATTCGTAGTGGTAATCTACAGGTAAATATGTGTTGTAAAAAGAAACTAAATCGGTTCATTAGAAGGGGGGGTTTACTCCGGACCCAAATTCCTAATATACTCATACCGGTCGTAATTTCTGCTGTATTGTAACGAAACGCTGTATACGTCGTGGGTAACTCGTAAGAAAGAAGTGTTGTAAAAATGAGCTGAATCGGTCAATCGGAAAGCGGGGGTTTAATTTGTAATATATTTGAATAGAAAAGCCGGCAGACGTAGGTTCACAAAGCCGCCGCCTGTATCCTGTTCCTGCGTTAGATCAAAATACGATAATATGAGGATTTTTGTATTTATTACGTAGCGTAGTAGGTACCATGTGTAAACATAACTCTGGATGCAAATTAATAATTGATCAGTTACTCATTACAAAATGAGAACTATTCACGTTTTTATTCTATTTATGTATGATATTTTAAGCAAATTGTTCTGGAAAGCAGTCTACACTACCCAAATTCTGAGGAAAGTGCTTAGTTATGCAGCTCCTGCGTGACGGACTTTTTATTTTTACACATGGTGCTTTGTAATGAGTATAACACCTGGTTAAACCACTCTCGAAGAAAGAATCCTTTTCTACATTCATTGTTCAAAGACTAACTGAAATAGAAGACCGAATCATCTGGACCATTGAAGCGGAACCGACACGTGGATCCCTCGAGAGGAGGACATTCCTAGATTTATATAGGGGGGGGGGGGCAGAGGACGGGCGACCGAGGGGGGGGGGGGATTATCGCCGATAAATTAGTTAATCATATCTTGGCATTCTCAAATGATCATTATCATCAACCATTTCTCCTATTAACATGTTTCAGCTGATACGTTTCTTAATTACTTTTTAGCGCGTTTCTTCCCTCCGTTTATGGGACGTCCAGCTTATTACTCAATCTGAAATGCCGACTAGAATATTTATTTATATACAACGTCTTTGAAAGGAAAGTCGTAAACTCAACGATGTTTTTTTTTCTCGGAATTATGCCCATCAAATATTGTTTCGGAAGGTGAACTCTGTTGGTTATCGATCTTGACCTTTTAAATTTGACAACGGATATTTGTGCCAAATTTCATTAAAATCGAACAAGGAGACGCCCAATTGTTAAGTTGGCCATGAGTATTTTATAGAGTGTATAATAACAATGTAAGTGGACTATATCTCCTAAAAAAAGTCCGTCACGCAGGAGCTGCATAACTAAGCACTTTCCTCAGAATTTGGGTAGTGTAGATTGCTTTCCAGAACAATTTGCTTAAAATATCCTACATAAATAAAATAAAAACATGAATAGTTCTCTTTTAAATTTGTTATGAGTAACTGATCAATTAATAATTTGCTTCCAGAGTTATGTTTACACATGGTACCTATTACACTTCGTAATAAATACAAAAAACCTCATATTATCGTATTTTGATCTAATGCAGGAACAGGATACAGTCACTCTAGTGGTAGAAAGCGCTCCTTGCGGCGGCTTTGTGAACCTACGTCTGACGGGCTTTTCTATTGAAATATATTACAAATTAAACCCCCGCTTTCCGATTGACTGATTCAGCTCATTTCTACAACACTTCTTTCTCATGAGTTACCCACGACGTATACCGCGTTTCGTTACAATACAGCAGAAATTACGACCGGTATGAGTATATTAAGAATTTGGTTCAGGAGTAAAACCCCTCCCTTCTAATGAACCGATTTAATTTATCTTTACAACACATATTTACCTGTAGATTACCACTACGAATGCCGAGTTTCGTCTAAATATACCAAAAATCACGGCTGGTAGTGGCGAATTGGTATTGTGGGTCCGGAGTAAACCCCCCCCCTAATGAACCGATTTAGTTTATTTTTACAACAGTTATTTACCTGTGGATTACCACTACGAATACCGAGTTCCGTTGAAATATACCAAAAATCACGGCTGGTAGTGGCGAATTGGTATTGTGGGTCTGGAGTAAACCCCCCCTTCTAATGAACCGATTTAGTTCATTTTTATATCTCACTTTTCTCTCTATATTACCACTACGAATACCAAGTTTCGTTGAAATATAACAAATATTACGGCTGACATAGTCAAATTAGTGTTTTGGGTTCGGGGTAAACCCCCCCTTCCGGTGGACCGACTTTGGTGGTTAACGAACTCGTTCAATCGTTTGCTAATTGAATGCTATATACCAAGTTTCGTGACGAAAAAAAAACTCTGGCCGCTAGTGTGTTAACAGACATATATATATATATATATATATATATATATATATATATATATATATATATATATATAAATTTTAACGGGGGTCATTTTCGGTGTCTACTAGGTAGGATCGATAAAGATTTGAAGAAATTTTTCAAAAATTCCGTCATGAGTCCAACCTCAATAGCTACTTTCCTTCGGAGGATTTCGGAAAAAAAAAAAAAAAAAAAAAAAAAAAAAAAAAAAAAAAAAAAAAAAACTTTATTAAAATAATTAATTAAAGTGAGGCTGGCCAAATTAATGGGGTTGCTAGGCGACACAGCTCTTCAATCAGTCGCGAGATAAGTGTTAAGAAGAAGATCTCCTGGTTTAAAGCAAAGTCTGGGATGTGTCGAGGATTCGGAAGTTGTAGTCATGATATCTTCTTACTCATGAATGCACTACAGGGTGAATGGTGCTACATCAGGTTTCTTCATTTTGTTTATTATTAACCGTAAATATGTTGATTAATTATCCCAAGGGAGTCTACTAATATTTGTTCGGCTAAGAACGGGAGGCTATTAATATCGAGGCCGAGCTCCTGTAAGAATATGCTTGTATCCTTTGGTATGGTTCCTCGAGCTCCGAACCATAACCCTTTCACTATGAATTTTCTTTTGCCGAATTGTTCTTGGAACTTTTTCCGAGAAGAATGTTAAACATTTCTCGTAAATCGATCTTTTTTCACGATCGACTGCGTTTGCTTGGTCGCTGTTATTTGTTTCGTACCTCACAGTGGGGTCGATGATATAAGCGAGCTCACTATTTGGTTTAAATTCGACGATACCGGCAAATCTGGAGGATCCTAAATCGTCAATACAATAGACCTCTTCGAAACATCGGGCTCTTCACCACATTTGCGGCAAAGGGGTCCAGCATCAATTCTCATCGCTCCACTCACGCCGGGAACTCATCGATTGGGTCCATAGTTTGTATTTAGTTTTAAGGCGTTTACCCATTCTGAGCCCGATAGCACGCATTTATCATAAATGTACTTGTTTCCTTTGGGGTAATCCTTAAAGTGCTTGACACCGATACCTTGCCATTTCGAATTGGACCATTCCTCGAAAGAACCCTCACGTAGTTTACTTCTTATTTCCTTAACACAAAGGCCATGAGAGTCTTCTATGTTGAGGCCAAGTCGATGGACACATTGTTCGTATTCAAATATGGGCTCGAAATGTTGGTCTGCTACGTTTGCTAGTTTCTGGATGACCTATAAATGCTGGAGGGGTGCTTCCCATTGGCAATGAAGCAATCCAAGACCTCTATATCGTCGTGAAGAATAAAAAAAGTCCGACTAGCAGGAACTGCGTCATCTTAGCGCGGTTCCAGTTCATCTTTTTTTTACGGCTCATCTACATCTAGGTCATTAGCGCCGACATCCAGGGTTTAGCGAGGAATTTTACCAGCGAGCCGTGGGATGATAAAATTCCTGCCGGAGGTTGGGAATCGAACCCACCATCTCCCGCTTATGAATCCAAGGCGCTAGCCATTAGACCACGGGAGACCCCGGTTCCTGTTCATATCCCTATTCTCATTTGAAAAGCATAGAATAGAAACAGATAATATTTTCCTCGGCCTTTGTTCAAAGGGTTTTATGGCTGGCTATACCTGGGGTCAGGTCCGCAAGACCCTAGAATCCTCTTCTACCGATACTTCATTCCATACGTTTCAATGAATTGGAAAATATCAAAAAATTTCACATATTCCTGTGTTCTTTTACTATAGTAATAATTCTGCAGATAAAATCAATTAAAAAATAACATAAAAAAACCAACAGCATAAAGGCAATTGAAAATATTCAAAAGACGTCATCGAATCTTTTTCTCTTGGCAAGCTATATTTCTAACAATGAATTGTTTTTCTGATTTTGCCTAATCTGTTTTATTGTAAAATACATTATCCAACTATAAGCAATTAAAAAATAACAAGGAATAAAAACAGACAAAAAGAACAGTTCGAATAAGCAAAATCAATTACTTTAATGTTTTAAGCACTTATTTCTCCGATTGACATCGCCTAATCAAAACTTTCATTAGAACCTTTTTTGTAGAGCATTTAGTAAGCTTTCTAATGGTATTCTTTCGTTTACCAAGATTCTCAACCTTTTTCGAGATATTAAGGAAAATATACAAAGTTACCAAAACTTTTTATGTCTGTTAATAAAATATTTTATTCTAACCCTTCCTTAACTCCAAACGTAACAAAAATTTCAACATATTAGTTTTAATGATAGTAAAACATGCAGAAAATGTTTCAACTGAATCCCATGATTCTAAGTACCCAAACCAAAAACGGTATTCAAAAACTATTTTTCCAATTTTCTCAAAAAAGGATCAAGCTATCGCCTTGAAAATGGTTTCATTCGTTTTCCTAGCCAGAGAAGCCTATAAAACGAGTACTTACAAGCTTATGAACTCAAAAACGTAAGCTTTACGATTTATTTTGCGCGAATTTCGCCCCAAACGCCATCTTCCAGTGGGCGGATTTTGCTGGTTAACGAACTTGACCTTTCAAATCGGGCGACAGATTTTTGTACCAAATTTCATCAAAATCGGACCATTAGGGAGGCCAGAAATCCGCGAACAGACAAATATATATATATATATATATATATATATATATATATATATATATATATATATGTTTGATGTTATTTTTCATATATATATATATATATATATATATATATATATATATATATAAATATATACATATATATATATATATATATATATATATATATATATATATATATATATATATATATATATAAATATATACATATATATATATATATATATATATATATATATATATATATATATATATACACAAATTTTAACCACCGTTATTTTCGGTCTCTAGGGGTTCTGAAACGCGAAATTTTCTAGTCGGCACTTCCGGATTGTTTCATTGTATCAACCTTATAAGCGGGGTTCCTCCCTATCGGGGAGGGAGGGACCGCGCTAACATAGAACTGCAGGTGTTGGCAAGCAACCCAAGCATTGCTTCGACACTTCGCCTAATGATTGTGTCGAGTCCTTCGAGTAGTGTTGGCGGAAGCTTCATCAGAGGTACAGTCTGGAAGGGATAAATCAACGATGGAAACACGTACTGGTTGATTCAGTTCGACATCGTTAATTTATTCAAGTTTTCATTAAATCTGGTCAAGGCGTCATCATTGCAGATTAGTTCAGATGAGAGATTGCATCCGAGGTATTTCACCTTCTCTCCAGCTCCAATTGATGTAATCTCATCACCGTTTTCTAGCTTTAGACATTCCTTTTGAAGTTCTCCATTTTAGCGCGGTTCCTCCCTCCCCCATAGGGAGGAACCCCGCTTATAAGGTTGATACAATGAAACAATCTGGAAGTGCCGACAAGAAAATTTCGCGTTTCAGAACCCCTAGAGACCGAAAATAACGGTGGTTCAAATTTGTATATATATATATATATATATATATATATATATGTATATATTTATATATATATATATATATATATATATATATATATATTTGTCTGTTTGCTCTCTAGCTCGAAGACGAATGGTCCGATTTTGATGAAATTTGGTACAAAAATCAGTCGTCCAATATGAAAGGTCAAGTTCGTTAACCAGCAAAATCCGCCCACTGGAAGATGGAGTTTGGGGCGAAATTCGCGCAGAAAAAATCGTAACGCTTACGTTTTTGAGTTCATAAGCTTGTAAGTACTCTTTTTATAGGCTTCTTGGGCTAGGAAAACGAATGAAACCATTTTCAAGGCGATAGCTTTAACCGTTTTCGAGAAAATTGGAAAAATAGTTTTTTGAATACCGTTTTTGGTTTGGGTACTTAGAATCATGGGATTCAGTTGAAACATTTTCTGCATGTTTTACTATCATTAAAACTAATATGTTGAAATTTTTGTTACGTTTGGAGTTAAGGAAGGGTTAGAATAAAATATTTTATTAACAGACATAAAAAGTTTTGGTAACTTTGTATATTTTCCTTAATATCTCGAAAAAGGTTGAGAATCTTGGTAAACGAAAGAATACCATTAGAAAGCTTACTAAATGCTCTACAAAAAAGGTTCTAATGAAAGTTTTGATTAGGCGATGTCAATCGGAGAAATAAGTGCTTAAAACATTAAAGTAATTGATTTTGCTTATTCGAACTGTTCTTTTTGTCTGTTTTTATTCCTTGTTATTTTTTAATTGCTTATAGTTGGATAATGTATTTTACAATAAAACAGATTAGGCAAAATCAGAAAAACAATTCATTGTTAGAAATATAGCTTGCCAAGAGAAAAAGATTCGATGACGTCTTTTGAATATTTTCAATTGCCTTTATGCTGTTGGTTTTTTTATGTTATTTTTTAATTGATTTTATCTGCAGAATTATTACTATAGTAAAAGAACACAGGAATATGTGAAATTTTCCAATTCATTGAAACGTATGGAATGAAGTATCGGTAGAAGAGGATTCTAGGGTCTTGCGGACCTGACCCCAGGTATAGCCAGCCATAAAACCCTTTGAACAAAGGCCGAGGAAAATATTATCTGTTTCTATTCTATGCTTTTCAAATGAGAATAGGGATATGAACAGGAACCGGGGTCTCCCGTGGTCTAATGGCTAGCGCCTTGGATTCATAAGCGGGAGATGGTGGGTTCGATTCCCAACCTCCGGCAGGAATTTTATCATCCCACGGCTCGCTGGTGAAATTCCTCGCTACACCCTGGATGTCGGCGCTAATGACCTAGATGTAGATGTGCCGTATAAAAAAAAAAAAAAAAAAACTGGAACCGCGCTAAGATGACGCAGTTCCTGCGAGTCGGACTTTTCAACAATTATAGCCGAACTTTTGCTAGCATTACCAGACCTATTTCTTTAAACTTCTGGGTTACTAAATTTATTATTCTTTCACTGATTCCTTGTTACAAGCTGAAATGGCTTGGTCGTCGGCAAAACCAGTAATTGTCACGTTATCGGCTTGATCGTGCAATTTGTATCCGTATCGATTCGAAAATGTAGGATCGTTCAATTCTTTATAGAGATGATCGAAAGCCATTTTGAAGAGAGTTGGCGATATAAATAAAAATCATATATATGTATGTATATATATATATATATATATATATATATATATATATATATATACATGTGTGTGTGTGTGTGTGTTATATATATATATATATATATATATATATATATATATATATATATATATATATGCTTTCATAGACTTCCAGGTACAATTTTTATAGGTAATTTGGCGTGGTGAATCAAATAAAACCAGTTTTATTTCTTTAGAGCTTTAGACCTTAACCTTTGTCGATAAAAGTGTAACGAATTAGGATTTTCTTGAGATTATAGTAAAGATGAATGTATGAAGTGCAGATCTAAGAATCACGTTCTTATCTGAGTATCACGTTCTTATCTATGCATCATGTTCTTATCCAGGCATCGTGTGCTTATCTAAGTATCACGTTCTTATCTATGCGTCATGTTCTAATCCAGGCATCGTGTGCTTATCCGAGTATCACGTTCTTATTTGTGCGTCATGTTCTTATCTAGGCATCGTGTGCTTATCTAAGTATCACGTTCTTATCTAAGTATCATGTTCTTATCTATGTATCATGTTCTTATCTAAGTATTATGTTCTTATCTATGTATTATTTTTTCTTTCCTTTTCCCGTTGCAACGACTGCTGGGGTCATTAGCACATCTATGTATAATGTTCTTATCCAGGCATCATGTGCTTATCTAAGTATCACGTTCTTATCTATGTATCATGTCCTTTTCTAGTCATCATATGCTTATCTAAGTGTCACGTTCTTATCTACGCATCATGTTCTTATCTAGGCATCTTGTGCTTATCTAAGTATCACGTTCTTATCTAAGCATCATGTTCTTATCCAGGCATCGTGTGCTTATCCGAGTATCACGTTCTTATTTGCGTGTCATGTTCTTATCTAGGCATCGTGTGCTTATCTAAGTATCACGTTCTTATCTAAGTATCATGTTCTTATCTATGTATCATGTTCTTATCTAAGTATTACGTTCTTATCTATGTATTATTTTTTCTTTCCTTTTCCCGTTGCAACGACTGCTGGGGTCATTAGCACATCTATGTATAATGTTCTTATCCAGGCATCATGTGCTTATCTAAGTATCATGTTCTTATCTATGCATCATGTCCTTTTCTAGTCATCATATGCTTATCTAAGTGTCACGTTCTTATCTACGCATCATGTTCTTATCTAGGCATCTTGTGCTTATCTAAGTATCACGTTCTTATCTAAGCATCATGTTCTTATCCAGGCATCGTGTGCTTATCCGAGTATCACGTTCTTATCTAAGTATCATGTTCTTATCTATGTATCATGTTCTTATCTAAGTATTATATTCTTATCTATGTATTATTTTTTCTTTCCTTTTCCCGTTGCAACGACTGCTGGGGTCATTAGCACATCTATGTATAATGTTCTTATCCTGGCATCATGTGCTTATCTATGTATCACGTTCTTATCTATGTATCATATCCTTATCCAGGCATCATGTGCTTATCTAAGTATCACGTACTTATCTATGCATCAAGTTCTTATCTAGGCATCATTTACTTATCTAAGTATCACGTTCTTATCTATGCATCAAGTTCTTATCTAGGAATCATGTGCTTATCTAAGTATCACGTTCTTATCTATGTATTATGATCTGATCTATCTAACGTGTT
The DNA here is from genome assembly GCA_946811695.1 of Gonocerus acuteangulatus. NCBI lineage: Eukaryota > Metazoa > Arthropoda > Insecta > Hemiptera > Coreidae > Gonocerus > Gonocerus acuteangulatus. Next base: position 97,208,107 of record OX328126.1, read on the forward strand.
CTGGTCTATGAACCAGGTTCTTAAAACAAAATTGACTTTAACTGTCTAACCGTTGCTAAATAAATTTCATGGATGAAATGGTAAATAACACCATTCTGACAGCACACATCAATAGCAACTTACGTTTAAAGGTCACGCGCAAGAAATGTTATCTACACGTCTAAGCTATTAAAGGAATTTGGGAGATATAAACTTGAAGACCATAATAAACCTTGGAGTCATCATCATCAAAAATCAAAAATGAAGTATTAAGAGAATTAATTGGTTATAAATGTAATTTTTTTTTTTTTTTTTTTTTTTTTTTTTTTTTTTTTTTTTTTTCTGGAATAATAATTTCGAAATTCGAATGAAAGAAATCTTCGCAACTCCGGATTTGAGTCTATTTCACGTGAGAATTCCTTTCTTACTCCTAATAGCTTTTTGTCCCTGTGATTTATTCATTTTTTGAAAAAAATTTCACAAATAGTTTCATCATTATATTCTTAGATTTTTTTTTATATATATTTAACTAATTAACTTTAGTTTCTATGCCTACTGGTTGATAACTACGTCTATCGTGTGAAGCAATCTAATTTAGGGCAACTAAACTTTCTTTTTTCAAAAATAAAGTTTTTTTTTTTTTTTTTTTTCCGTCTCTCTCATTTGCACCTTCGGATAGTGTCGTAATATTGACTTCCCTAAGAACTACTCACTTCCCCAAGCCATGGAAACACTCCATAATAATTCTTATCCCAAAACCCCAAAAACCTCCAAATACACCATCCTCTTATCGCCCTATAAGCTTACTCCCAATCATGTCCAAAGTTTTTGAAAAACTTTTTCTGAAGAGAATCCTTCCCATCGTTACATCCTCGAATTCCATTCCTGACCACCAGTTCGGTTTCCGCTCCCGGCACTCCACTATTCAACAATGCTTTAGCGTTGTTGACACAATATCCTACGCGCTTGAATGTAAAAACTACTGTACGAGTGCCTTCCTCGACGTCGCCCAAGCGTTCGATCGGGTTTGGCACCCGGGGTTGTTATACAAAGTAAAGCGTATTTTACCTCACACATACTACCTCATCCTTCAATCCTACCTCTCAAATCGTTCCTTTCAAGCAAGGTCTGGTACTACCTTGTCCTCCTCTCGACCCATATCCTCAGGCGTCCCACAAGGCAGCATCCTAGGTCCTGTCCTTTACCTCCTGTACACGGCAGATATCCCCACCCATCCGACTACACACATTACGACCTACGCCGATGATACAGCCATCTTTTCCTCTTCCTCTGATCCCTCTACAGCTTCCCAACAATTGCAGGAGCACCTTGAGTCTGTCGAGAAATGGTGCAACTTGTGGAAAATTAAAGTGAACCCAGAAAAGTGCTTCCATGTTACATTTACACTTAATAGGAGCGCCTGCCCTCCTGTATTCATTTGCAGCAGTCAACTTCCAACATCAAATGAGGTACGTTACCTGGGACTCCTACTAGACAGCAGACTCACATGGAACCCACACACACGACTGAAAAGACAAGGGCTGAACAGGAGATTTGGACTCCTACGACGACTACTTGGACCTACTTCAAAGCTTACAACACAAAACAAACTCAAAATTTACAAAACTATAATTAAACCTATCTGGACTTACGGACTCGAATTATGGGGAACAGCGAAAAACTCAAACATACAACGAATACAAGCATTCCAATCCAAAGTCCTTCGTAGAATAGTTAATGCTCCCTTTTATGTCTCCAACAAAATCCTACACAACGACCTTAATATTCCTTTCGTAAACGATCTCGCCAAATCCCGATTCCTAACCTTTCATTCCAAGTTGTCATCCCACCCAAATCCTAGAGGTCAATCCCTTTCCACCCAGACCCATCCTAAAAACCTCCCCAGGAGGCTTAAGAGACTTTGGCCCCGTGACCAGCTAAACTAACAGCGGTTAAAGACACCAAAAATAAATATTAAGATATAATAGGAAGTGTCGATAATGTTTGGCTCCTTCCATATTCTGTTCTACACTAATATGTATTCATTTACCAGCACAATTAATTATTGTATTTTATTGTACAGATTTTAAATAAACATGTATTCAGAGAAAAAAAAAAAAAAATATTGACTTCAATAACGGCTTTCCTTCCTATCCAGGGGTGACATCTCTGTTCTTGCACATATTATCAGCCTTGTTGCGCTTTGCTGTAAGTTCTAATATTTGTACAAAAAGGTAAAACAGTGAAGCAATCAGGCAGTTTAGTTTTCCCTATACATCAAAAATAGCCATTCCAGTAAAATTCCTGTTGTTGATGGCTGCTCTCTCCACAACAAAAATATAGATGCAGGTCCATGTCAATGAGGAAGTGTTACGTGTTGGCAGATCTGACAGGTCCATGAGTTTCGGAGTTATTGGCTTCGCCTGACAATCATGCATAGATGTAGCCTGCGTTGTTGTTAGGAAGTGCGGGCTTGCGTCGTCTGTATTTGAAGGGGTTTGTACAAAATCAGGCAAGCTCCGATATTTACGACATTCTAATAAAGTGGTAGGCAACCTTATCTAAAAGAGCAGAATATCAGACTATGAACAATTTGAATTTACTCAAAGAGCCATTTTTTTTTTTAAAACAAAAGCTTTGTTGTAGAAAGGGACAATATTATGGAAATTAGATAGTTAGATATGGCGTTTGAGGCTCTACTACTAGGTTATTTGCCCCTTCCAATATATCGGTTAGAAAAGGTGAGTTCAGTTTTACAAATGTTTGGCTTATTTAATTAGATTTTGAGAGGTCTATGAATTTGAGGTATAGCTGTAGTTCTTTGGCTGTGTCTAATGATGTTATGTTTTTTATACTATTGTATATCCCCTGCTATATTACTAATACTATACTATTCCATAACATAATGGCCCCCTATGACTTAGAGGTATAAAAATTAGTTATAAATCTATTCTCAAACCTACTGAATATACATATTAAATGTTATCTAAATCGGTTAAGCCGTTTCGGAGGAGTATGAACACTAAAACTATGACACGAGAATTTTATATATTAGATGTAGTTATCGTCTTAAATTGAGATAATTATAATAAAGTAAGACTAATTAGGTACAATCTTTTCTTAACGTTTGGATGGGATTTTAATAATTTTTTTTTTAATAATAATCTATTTTTTATTTATTTTTTTTATTAATCAATTTTTTTTTATCTTTTTATTATTTTTATTTAATTTTTTTTTTATCCTTAATATTTTATGGAGGAGGTTTTTGGAAATTAGTGGCAGGATTTGCTCCCCAATTGTTTTTAAAAAATTAACTTATATTGGGGTCTCCCGTGGTCTAGTGGCTAGCGCGCTAGATTCATAAGCGGGAGATGGTCGGTTAGATCCCCACCGGCGACAGGAATTTTCTCATCTCAGGGCTCACTGAGAAAATTCCTGGCTGCACCCTGGATGTCGACACTAATGGCCAAGATTTGTCAATGCGCCGTAAAAAAAATAAAATAAAAAAAATAACTTATATTGGCTACGTTTCGAACCTATTCCAGCTCACCATGAGTGTGAATATAAATCCACTCAACACATCATGAAGATGTTTACCCGGTTTTAATATTCACAAATTCTCAAAGTTTAATATTTATGGACGTAAAATGAAATTTAAAATCACCGTAGACCTTAATAAAACTTAATATAAGATGCCTGATGATGAACACGAATAGGTTCGAAACGTCTCAAATATAAACTAATGTTTTAAACAATTTTGGAGAGAAACTCGTGCCACATTCTTCAAGAATGCATTCATCCTTCCTCAACATCACTTCAACATATATTATGGAAATAGTTAGGATTATTAGAACACTCTAAGTATCATGTTCTTATCTATGTATCATGTTCTTATTTAAGTATCGTGTTCTTATCGATGTATTATGTTCTGATCTATGTATCATGTTCTGATCTATGTATCATGTTCTTATCTATGTATCATGATCTTATCTAAGTATAATGTTCTTATCTAGGTATCATCTTCTTATCTAAGTATCATGTTCTTATCTATGTATTATGTTCTGATCTATGTATCATGTTCTTATCTATGTATCATGATCTTATCTAAGTATAATGTTCTTATCTAGGTATCATGTTCTTGTCTAAGTATCATGTTCTGATCTATGTATCATGTTCTTATCTATGTATCATGATCTTATCTAAGTATAATGTTCTTATCTAGGTATCATGTTCTTATCTAAGTATCATGTTCTTATCTATGTAGTATGTTCTGATCTATGTATCATGTTCTTATCTATGTATCATGATCTTATCTAAGTATAATGTTCTTATCTAGGTATCATGTTCTTATCTAGGTGTCATGTTCTTATCTATGTATTATGTTCTGATCTATGTATCATATAGATCATAGTTTCAAAGTGTCATAATAGTTGAAGTTGTCGCATAAGATTTGAATCACATAATTTAGTAAGTGTTTATTACTATTATTTTCCTTTCTCATTTTAAGTGTACTGAGCGTTTTACGTTCTAAGTCATTCCTCTCAGAAAGAGCGGCGAAAAGGGTATGGCGACTGAATTACGGAGAAGAAAATATAATCAGAAATGCTCAACATTCACCATTAGTTTATGGTGAATGTCGGCATTCACCGGTGAAAGTCAGAAATAAGGATATTTAACAAATATTTCGGAGATAGACCAAGCGACTATGTGTTTGTCGACATTCAGCAGATTTCTCTGTTAACCGTAACATATATATAAAATTTGTTCCCTATATGGAACTAAATGGTCATACGAAAACTTGCATTATTAAGGAAGCAACTTAATAGTTAAATAATATAAAAGATATTTTTAATAGTAACAACAAATACTAACAACTAATATTAACAAGCCAACGGCCATAGCCACTTTTAATACACTGTTTCCCTTTCATCACCGAAGTTAAGCAACGCCGCACAGTGGTGCCGAATGGCCAAAAGCGGAACAAATTCAATATCTGGAGAACGGATTAACCTAGAAACCTGGGGCTGGTCTCATTCGAATCAGATCAAAAAAACACATCTTGTTCAAGAGTTTGTAGTCGTAAATTTAATAGCTAATGGAAAATGAAAGCCTAATACTTTCCTTCGTAAAACTGAAGTTTAGGGTCCTCACAAACTATTATTTTAACATTTTTCACTATATCGTATTTCGATGCACTAAATACGAATCCACTAAAAAAAAAAAAAAAAAAATGGGTCTCAACTAGGGAAGAAGTTATTAAGCACCAAGGTTACTGTTATGGAGGTTATAAACGTTGACGTAAACAGCGTATTTGTAAACATGCGCATGCGCAGACATGTAACATTGGGAAACCAAGAACTCTCATTTGAAATATTGATAAACTATTTATTCGAAAATAATTGACAAATTTTAAGGGCATCCCCACCCGTCGTAACCTGTCGCTTATGGGCAGACGTGCTATGTGTTTCCGCTCGCTCAAGAAGCTATCAAAACTCTAGTCAATCCATGGGCTTATATAGAAAATAATTTCGGGAGGGGTGGGAAAATTTCGGGGGTACTAAAAATTTAGAACTTGGAATAGTTTTAGGCAACTAAAACGCTATTACACGAAAAATAAAATATTTTTTATGAACTAAGTGATCTTATTTAATTTTTTTTATGGGTTTTACGCCAAATTTTTACCATCAAATCAAAATTTCGGGGGGGGGGGCTGAGGGGACTGCAGCCCCCCCACTCATGTACGCCCATGAGTCAATCCAACTCGCTTAAATGAATAGAGTTATAACCTCAATAACAGTGAACATTAGTGCTTAATAACTTCTTTCCTAGTTGAGAGCCATTTTTTTTTTAACGGGTTTGTGTATAGTGCATCAAAATACGTTATAGTGCAAAATTTAAAAGTAATCGGTTGAGAGGACCCTAAACTTCAGTAATACCCTTTCCTTTCATTCCGCTGTTATGATCGGATAAGCAGATAAAATCAGATAAATATTGATTACCAGTCATAAATATACTTTGCACAAGACAATTTTGCTTTCTAAGGCGGTCACCCATCCTAGGACCAAGCACGCCCGACGATGCCTAACTTGGACGATCGGACGAAACCGGTCAATTCAACACGTTATGTCGGTTGGCAGCTCTGTCACATTCATGTAGCTGAAATTCATACTGCACCTGGCATATTCAATTACACAGCTTATTGGACATGTCAATAACAGAACCCTTAACGTTATCATTCCAGATACATAGCCCAAACTGATAATGATATTAACCTATTAAAGTCCGACTCGCAGAAACTGTGTCATCTTAACGTGGTTCCGTTCTTCTCTCAGGTCTCATTGGGAAATATTAGAATGCATGGGCGTATATAAGGGGCAGCTGAGGAGTCTCCAGCCCCCCCCCCCCATTTTGATTTGATGGTAAAAATGTGTCTTAAAACCATTAAAAATAAATTAAATAAGTTAGTTTAGTTCATAAAAAATATTTTATATATATATTGTATTAGCGTTTTAGTTGCCTAAAACTATTTTTTTTTTTTTTTTTTTTCCATACCTCAGTAACCCTGAGGTGTGGCCGTTTATTTACTACATGCCCCATGCATTGCATATCGCATGTATTTTGTACACAATATTTTACAGTTTACTTAAATGATTTAATAGTTTTATATGTAGAAAAAAAAATTAAACATAAATAAGATTATTAATTAGAAATTACAATTAAAAAGTTAAAATTAAACTTAATGAATGTATTAAGATGATTAAATAAATTAATTAAACTGAGAACATTATGTGTAGGAAAATAGATCATCTGTAGAGAAAAAATAAGATTATTAATTCAGAATTACAATTAAAAACTTAAAATTAAACTTAATGAATGTATTAAAATTATTTAATAAATTATTTAAACTAAGGACATTATATGTAGAAAATAGATTACATGTAGAAAAAAAAATAAATAAAAAAATAAATAAAATATATAAATAAGATTATTAATTTTTTTAAAAAATAAATTAATTAATTAATTAAATGAAGGAAGTGATTCTTCCTATCTTTGAAGATTTCGGTCTTCCGTGATGTGGTTGCTGAAGGCTATCAGAGCTCCCTTGAAGTTCCTGTACAGCAGTGCAGGGCTCGCCGGCCACTGGTTTCCGGCTCCTGTAACCACGCGTTCCAGCTCCTGTCCGTAGTCATCGGAGAGTCTGCAGTCGTATAAAAGGTGTGTGTATGTTTGTTCTGTATATTCATCACAAGGACATGCGGCTGAGTCTCTAATTCTAAATCTGTGGAGGTAAGAATTTACTTGTCCGTGTCCTGTTAGAAGCTGAGTAAGTCTGTATGAGTGGGTTGTTAGTCCTTTTGGTTTAGCGATATTTGGAATAAAGTTATACAAATGTCGGCCTTTTGTGGATTCGTCCCATCTTTTTTGCCACAATTCTACACTCTTCTCTTTAAGTATATATTTTAGGTGTGTTTGTGATATCTTATCATAGCTGATGGGTAATAGCTGATCAGCTGCAGCTGATTTAGCGAGCAGGTCCGCTACCTCATTTCCCTCTAAGCCTGCATGTGCCTTAACCCATTGTAAGTGTATATGAATGTTAGAGACATGTAGTTGCCTAATTAGCTGTCGTATATTTTCAGGTAGTGGATCGCGAAGTCTGTTGTTTATTATTTTTTCCAACGAGACTTTGCTGTCAGTATTTATTTGTATGTGTATGCTCGGTGTAAAGAGTGTCGTTTTTGTGTATTCTAAGGATTGATAAATTGCAAATAGTTTAGCTTGATTGTTTGTACAAAGTGATGAGAGCCTAAATTTCTGTCTGTCAATGAAGTCTCGGTTTTCGTATACTACAAACGCACACCCAACTCTGTGTCCGTCCTTGCTTCCGTCCGTGTAGAAAGTATAGTCTGGTTCACTGAAATTGTCGTTTATATTTAGTTTTAGGGTTTCTGATGGATGAATCCAGTCATGTAAGGGTGTTTGATATTCAATTGTCGTATGAGTTGGTCTGCTTGTATAGTAATTGGTGTGATGTTGGCTCAGACGCATGCAGCCTCATAGGACAAAGTTCGAAATCCTTCTCCTAAAACTATTAAAAGTCGTAAATTGTTAGTATTCCATACCCCGGAAATGGTCCCCCCTCCCAAAATTATTTTCTATTTACGCCCATTTTAGAATGGAAACTTTTAATGTTTTGCCCTACTCTTTTGCAAAACATCTAATCACATGTAAAACTGCGTCACGCAGGAGCTGCATAACTAAGCACATTCCTCAGAATTGGGTAGTATCGAGTACATTCCTGAATAATTTGCTTAAAATAACCTCCGTCTTCGTCACCCGTCTTTGTACGCTCGTCTGTATTTACGCATCTGTATACAACAGCGTCTTTTAATCGCAGTCTTGCACACCCGACGTTATAAACCCGTCTTTACACACTCTTCTATAAACCCGTCTTTATACACATGCCTACACTCCATAATAATTCTTATCCCCAAACCTCATAAAGCCCCAAAAAAACCATCCTCCTAACGTCCTATCAGTTTACTCCCAACCATGTCCAAAAGTTTTGAAAAACTTTTTCTGAAGAGAATCCTTCCCATCGTTACATCCTCCAATTTTATTCCTGACCACCAGTTCGGTTTCCGCTCCCGGCACTCCACTATTCAATAATGCTTTAGCGTTGTTGACACAATATCCTACGCGCTTGAATGTAAAAACTACTGTACGAGTGCCTTCCTCGACGTCGCCCAAGCGTTCGATCGGGTTTGGCACCCGGGGTTGTTATACGAAGTAAAGCGTATTTTACCTCACACATACTACCTCATCCTTCAATCCTACCTCTCGAATCGTTCCTTTCAAGCAAGTTCTGTCACTACCTTGTCCTCCTCTCGACCCATATCCTCAGGCGTCCCACAAGGCAGCATCCTAGGTCCTGTCCTTTACCTCCTGTATACGGCATATATCCCTACCCATCCGCCTACACATATAACAACCTACGCCGATGATACAGACATATTTTCCTCTTCCCCCGATCCCTCTACATCCTCCCAGCACCTTAGGTCTGTCGAGAAATGGTGCAACTTGTGGAAAATTACAGTGAATCCTGAAAAATGCTGTCACGTAACATTCACTCTTAAATATGAAAACTCGCCCTCCTGTATACATATGCAACAGTCAACTTCCTGTATCTAATGAGGTGCGTTACCTGGGACTTCTACTAGACAGCAAACTCACATGGAACCCACACACACGACTGAAAAGGCAAGAGCTGAACAGAAGATATGGACTCCTACGACGACTACTCGGTCCTACTTCAAAGATTTCAGCACAAAACAAACTCACTATTTACAAAACTATAATCAGACCTATCTGGACTTACGGACTTGAATTATGGGGAACAGCAAAACACTCAAACATACAAAGAATACAAGCATTCCAATCCAAAGTCCTTCGTAGAATAGTCAATGCTCCCTTTTATGTCTCCAACAAAACCCTACACAACGACCTTAATATTCCTTTCGTAAACGACCTCGCCAAATCCCGATTCCTAACCTTTCATTCCAAATTGTCATCCCACCCAAATCCTAGAGGTCAATCCCTTTCCACTCAGACGTTGCACATCCATCTTTATAAACCCGCATTTATACGCCTCCCTTTATGTGTGTGTGTGTCCGTATTAATGTGTCTGTGCCCGTCTTTATGAACACTCTTCGTACACAGGTCTTTGTGTACCCGTCCTTTTACAGCAGTCCTGCACACCCGTCTTTGTGCACCCATCTTTATACACCCATATGTATAAACCTGCCTTTCTACAACCGTCCTTATACACCCATATGTATACACCTTCCTTTCTATAACTGTCTTTATACACCCATATGTATGCGCCTGCCTTTCTATACCCGTCTTTATACACCCATATGTACACACCTGCCTTTCTATAACCGTCTGTATACACCTATCTTTCTATAACCGTCTTTATGAAGACGTATTCATACACATGTCTTTGTATGCCCTTCCTTTCACCGCTGTCTTGTACACCTGTCTATATACACCTAGATCTATATATACCTAGATCAGGTTAACTAGTTGAAAAATAAATGAATTGGATGTTATTGGAATTGTGAATGCTACTATGCTGCTATTGGGGATGTAAACAACACAGCCTATAAAGGAGCGATGGTTGATTGTGCTGATGTCCAAGGTCTCACCAACCTCATTATTAGCTGTTTCAGCTTGGAAACATTGACAGTATAACCTACAGTAGAACCTGTAACAAAAAAATGGCTTGGAATTAAGAGTTCCACGGGGTACATAAGCTTGCATTGAGGTCGCACTCATCAAAGAATTTTTGAAATAGTTCTTAAAATCTTCATCGATCCTACCTACTAAACATAGAAAATGACCTTTCTTAACAGTTATACATATATACATGATTGCTATAAAAAATCATTTCATGTAGTAATTAATAAGCAGTTGAATAAAATTTGGTAAATGAAATAAAGCTGATAAAACCGGCATATTGAATTATTATCTTAACATCTTTACCAAATTTCGTTTTTAACATTTATTATAACATTAATGAAATTTTTTATGATTGTATATTAATAATAGTTTTTCAAAAATTGTTATAAAATTGATCATTTATAAAAATTATAGCATCTATTTTCTAAATGAACTAAATTAAATTTTTAAATATTAAAATTATTATCCTCATCAAAAAAACTGACCTTGAAAAAAAGGCCAAGTTCCCGGCACCTCACAAAAACAGTTTGCCTATGAAAGTTATGATATGATAGTATTGGACCAAGTTTTAGGCTCTCAATACCTTGTCAAGAACCTAATAATACCCTCTCAGTTATTTGTGCAATTCCAACATGGCTAGTTTTCGTTAAATGATGGCTGCTTTAACTTAGACATAGACTGCTTACAAACCAAAAAGTCGTCGTGTTAAGTCGTCAGAGAGTTTATATTAACCCTAAGGACCTGAATCTTTAAATCCCAGAAATGTTATAATAAACACATTTTTTTATTGAATTTTCTGTCTCTTCTCATCTCCCTGATGAAAGATTTAATCTCAAGCCAAAATGTCGCTAATAATATAACACATTATTTATCTAAAAGATTTAGTTTTATTCATTTCGTGACTGAACCCGATAAAATAATAATAAATAAAAATTATGATGGGTGTGTGAATTTATCAATAAAATAAATTTTAAAAAACAACATTGCTACAATAAAAAAATACAAAAAAAAAAAAGAAAATTATCTGTTGAAGAGTGTAAAATAGATAAGGTTTGGATCTCTTTATAAAGATCCTTACGTTTTTTTTTTTTAAATATTTGTTTTCTTTATCAAACGTTATAAATATATTTCCAGATTTGCTAAATCTTATGTAAATAGTATATAGGTTTTTACTGTCCCGAAAGCTAAACCTATAATTCACAATTCTTCATAACCAGGAAAGGTTTATCAATCTCTTATCAATGTGTAGTCAGGATTTTGAAACCACCGAAGATAAAAATAAATGTGTCATGTTTGATTTCAGGACTAAATGTGATGACTTTATCTTCACTGTCAGAATTATCGGAATTTTTACAGATCAAAAGACAGAAGTAACAGCTCAAGTGTTTTCTGTATCTGAAATTTAGGGTGGGTTTACATCTGATACTTCTCGTAGAAAATATACCTCAGGTGTGGAATAGATAGTTATCATAATTATTATAACCGACACCTGAGATATATTTCCTCCGAGAAGTGTCAGAAAGAAACACCGTTTGATAATTGAAGCTTACCACAATATATTAGTGAAAAACGCATCTAAATAGGATAAGCCGTTTCTGAGATTAGCGCGCACAAACGCACAGACAAAAATTCTAAAATCATTGTTTTGACTACTATTGCGTTAATAAAGGCCCCCAATAATATTTTTTCCATAAATCTTCCATGAACAGACAGCGATCCGCTACAATTTAATTATATGTATAGATGTAGTGTTAATGATTAACACATGTTATGGCGTTATACTTTGTCTTGTTATACTGATACATTTAAGGTAATATTAACATGTATTTTATTGTTAAAAAACATTATAAAAATAATCTTAGAAATTTTTAGTACAAATGTATGATTAATATAAATAACGTATGAATATAACAAAGATATTAATGATGTAAATTACATAATAAGTTAACTTTAGAACTATATAAACTTTATATTGTCATTTGATGTGAAATTGTTGAAATATTATAGCATTTACTAGACTCGAAATGGAAAGAAACAAAGTGTCTAATATTGATATTATATGTACAAGACATATCTTACACAAATAAATATCTATCTATCTATATATCGTCGTTACAAATACAGAGTATCGAATATGAAAATCACCACTTTTCAGAGTGGGAAAGTATTTATTCATAACTTTTTTTTGGACAGTCAAATATTCGGCAGATTTGACCTTTTGATAGTGGAATACTTTCCCTTTAATAGAGTGAAGTAAGATTGAAGAATTTGCCGTACATAAGCCCTGCAGAAATTAGTAAAGATTGACAATGAAAGATGCATTTTTTCACATCCGATACTCTGCATTTGTATCGAGGATATCTCCTTTGTTTTGCGTATGCGTAGGTTTTATTTCACTTAATTTCCGTATCATGAAATTGAAATTTGACTTACTCGGATTGACATCGCCACGTCGAAAGTTATACTTTTACACTATTATATTATACTTAAATATGAACAAATCTATATCTCCAACGTTCTAAATATAATAATACCAAACAGGTGAAGAATAACCCTTCAAAAAGTTTTTCAAACTTTGCATTTATTCCTCCATCACAACGTTTCGGACACACAGGTCCATCCTCAGGCAATCATGTCCTGTTCATTACTATAGTTACACTAAAACAGTCATGCAATAAATAAACATGATTCCTGTAAGGAACCAAGTCAAATTACACCTACATCAATTAATAATGATAGTGATAATGAGTGTTTAATTGATGTAGGTGTAATTTGACTTGGTTCCTTACAGGAATCATGTTTATTTATTGCATGACTGTTTTAGTGTAACTGTAGTAATGAACAGGACATGATTGCCTGAGGATGGACCTGTGTGTCCGAAACGTTGTGATGGAGAAATAAATGTAAAGTTTGAAAAATTTTTGAAGGGTTATTCTTCACCTGTTTGGTATTATTAATTAATACCCTTCATTTAGTAATCGTAATAGTTCTAAATATAGATTTTTCTGAAAATTTGAAGTTTTCTCTTAGCCGAATTTTATCAATCTAATAGAAATTAATTTTTGAAAATTAGTCGCTTATAATTAATTATTACCAATTTGCATCCTTAAATCCTAGTAATTCTCGTGAATATTTGTTCCAAGGCAATATAGCACAAATTAGCCATTTTTCCAAGGAATTTAGCGTTTGGACGAACGGGCAATACTAGCTTATATATATATATATATATATATATATATATATATATATATATATATTACCATTTTCTTTTTGATGGGCTTAAATGCTTACTAATTAAAAATCATATCCAAGAGTATTTATATGGCGTACCAGCTTCTAAATGTGCCAAAAATAAAATGATTCAACTAAATTCCCGATACATTTAAAAATTAAAACCATTTTTTTTTAAATATTTATTTATATTACAAAAAATTATGAAAAAAAAATTAAAAAAACCTTTTCATTACATTAAACTTTGAACTCGATTTTGTCAAAACTATGTTTTCCAAATCGGGTGATACGCTAGCGCCTTCAATTTTCACCCGATCAACTTCAAATTTTAACTGCAGGTTCCTAATGAAATGATATTTCCTAGTTAAATATGTAGGCTTTTTTTTCGATTCATTGAATTATAACGATTTTATGGCCGATTTTCGGCGCTTTTGTTTTAATATAAAATGAAGAATTGTTCACTATTTTCTGGAAGGAAAAAAAAATTAATACTTCTTAAAAATCCTACGTACCTAACGAGATTTTACCTTTCTTGTAAAAATAATTGTATTTATTTTTTTGTTCTAGATCCAAAATCGCTGCCTGCAGACTCTCGCCCTTGGAAAAAAAGGGTTTCCGTTCTTCAGACACAGCGACATAATTTTGTTTTCGAAGAATTAAAACTTAGTTTATTTGGATACTTTAACTTCCCATATAAAACGTAAGACATAAAGAATTGAAAAGTATTAATTTATTTGATTTCCATAAGTTGGAGAAAATTACTTTGATTTAGGTTAAACAGAAGGTAGTATTAACCATTAAGAACTAAACAGAAGGTAGTATTAACCATTAAGAACTAAACAGAAGGTAGTATTAACCATTAAGAACTAAACAGAAGGTAGTATTAACCATTAAGAACTAAACAGAAGGTAGTATTAACCATTAAGAACTAAACAGAAGGTAGTATTAACCATTAAGAACTAAACAGAAGGTAGTATTAACCATTAAGAACTAAACAGAAGGTAGTATTAACCATTAAGAACTAAACAGAAGGTAATATTAACCAATAAGAACTAAACAGAAGGTAGTATTACCCTTTAGGAAATAAACACGTTGATCAACTATTATTTTTGTAAACAAAAAAAATTAATAAATAAATATCCGAAAATATGTACGTTACTTTTAGTTCCAATACATTTGCTTGATTGAAGAAGCCAATCTAAACACATTATTTAATTTCACGCGAATATGGTGATGTCCCATCCTTCCCACACTTGGTACACACACTTTTTGCTCTGATTAAGGATTAGGGGACATCTTGGAAAGAGTGAAGAACATTATAGAAATAATAAAAATTATTGTTAACACAATAAATTCAGATGTTATATTTTTATGCTTTGAGGGTCTTGTTTTATTAAATTTCTATTTAAGTAGTATAATAGTCTTTTCATTTAAATCTATTTTTTTTTCGCTTTATATTTGCAGGAGAGAGTTTTTTCTATACAATTTCTAATGATTGTAATGAATAAACCAGTTAGGAATGTTCTTCTGCCATCTTTCACTCTTCTCAAGATGTCCCCTAATCCTTAATCAGAGCAAAACGTGTGTACCTAATGTTGGAAGGATGAGACATCACCATATTCGCGTGAAATTAAATGTGTTCGAAATGGCTTCTTCACACTAAAGCAAATGTATTGTTTTTTTGTATGGGCTTAAATAATTTTTGTTTTTAAAACAACAGGGTACCGTTTTAAAGCTTATTAAATAAGGCAACTTTTGAGGCGGAGGCAAACCGCTAAGTCTACAAATAGCTGATTAAGAAAATATTGAATGAGTTAAGAAAACCCTAATAACAAAAGTTCACATCTATATGGCTCTTAGTGTAGCTCCTAATTTACATGACAACATTTCAATAACTGGTGTTTCTTATTGGAAATTTAATGTAGATTCTAAAAATGTGGTAGTCATTTACGATAAATAGACCAGAATCCCGGAAAACACAGTTTTTCATAAGAAACCCCAAGAGTTTTGAAAATAGACAAAAGTTTGAATAGCTCTGCTACATGATGAGATTAGACGCTCATTTCTGCGTCCCTGAACTACAAATGAGGTGCAATAAAATTAATAGATATTTCATTTTCTTTCTAATATAAAAGAATGTAATTTACAATGAAAGTTTCTTTGAGACAATTTATTAAATTTTTATAGTGAATTTAAATGTGTACTCATTTATATTTACACAAATCTTTTTATAAAATGTGTAAAAGATCTAATGAAAACTAGATGTATTGAGTTAAGTATTGCATGATCTTACCATGAAAATATTACAAGGATCATGGTGGAATATATAATAATTTATTTTTTATTGTTCTTATTTTTTTAAATCAATTTTACTTAATATTATGATTTAAAAGAACAACATAAATAACGAAGTCTCAATTAAAAAATCCGGAAATCATGGTGTTTAAGTTGTCTAAATGCATTAGCTTGCAAAGGTGATAGTTACTGCGTCATCAGTCGCCTCGTCAAGCAAACAGCACATCGGAGCTTAGTGAATTCTTAAAACCAAATAATAACGTGAGTTTAACCAAACAGATCAATTATTTCTCATTTTTAATTACTATTAATAACTATAGATAAATTTTGAATTTTTGACCAACTTCAAAACAATTCTAACATAATTGCTCATAATTTAAAAATAGATTATGACTAAACAATTGCATTTTTATATAAGTGGAAAACATTGGTTAACCGTATTTTTATAAAATATTATATTTTTTAATTATGTACATTACTTCAGTTTGGATATAATTATGAATACGTACCTTTCAAATAAGTTGGAAATTACACCTACAAAGAAATATCTATATATTTTGTTTCTAGTCCAAAAATAATTTAACCAGATTATAAGTATGCAGGTATGATTTTTGGCAGAGGATCAAAATATATTAATAAAGTTACACTCAAAAGAACAAATCATTCTCAGTTGATTGTTAATTTTGTCGTTTGATCAATAAGGTTTGTTTACAATTAGTTAAAAGGAAACAATCGTGAGAAATGTTAATGAGAGCAGGATTGGTATCAGCAGCTATCATTGCATTCCAAACAGACGCCCATTGGGTTCAAGGACTTTTTAAAAAGAACATTTATACAATTTATTTAGGGACACTGATAATTCAGGAAAATAAATCTGTCATATATTTTGTGGCAAATGTTTATAAAAATTATGAATATTTCTTTGGAGTTATCATTGTGGATAAGGCGAAAAAATGTTTGATTTCTACAATTTGGTTTGAGCGTGAGAACTTTCTATTGATTTTGGAGAGAGTCAAGCCAAAATTTTGACTATATTGAGTTGATTGCGTCGTTTGGGGCGAGTTGCAAACCTGTTATTGATTTTTAGAAGGGCTACCCGCATCGCATGGTCCAAGAGGAAAAAATCAATAGACGCTGCTATTTTGGACATCATTTCGGCTTATTTGGATATTCTCCAATTGGAAAAGTAAGGCCTTCAAACTATAAATAAAAATGCATGATGATTTGGCTTTGAAAAATATTTTTTTTTTTTTTTTTTTATAAATGGAATTCGATAATTTACGCAAAAGGGTTTCTAAGTAATTGTTTAAGCAATTAGCTAAAATTTAAAAGAAATGAGAGATTTAAGGTTTTCTATCTGGGATCTCGGTTATAGAAAGTCAAGATGGAGTACCTTGGAAACATAAAGAAAAAACAACAAAAGATGGCGACTTTGTAATCTGAAATTAAAAGAGAAAACATCTCTCTGAGTCCTTAAGTTTTGCGTTATGATTTCAATTTTTGGACGAAGAATCAATAACAAAACGTGCAAATTTTGGGCCATATTGAGAATCTGAAAATGAAAAATATCTGTGCAATATTTTCGAAAATTAAAGATCTTAATGAAACAAATGTTCATGTTTGTCGCAACAAAAATAAGGAATTAAATAAACACTGTTTTACTGTTAACACCCCTTCAACTGTAGAAAAATAATTTAATACTTTGATAGCTAACAAAGAAATTTTGGTGACTCCAAAAGGATCAAAGAGAAATGGTTTTAGGGCTTTTGCAGCGATCATTGAAAAGAAAGATATATTTTGGGCGTTTGTATGTTTGATTGTTTATACATCAATGTTCCTATTTGAGAACAACATAAGAAATATAACTCACAACAATAAGCAATTTTCCCGAAGAAGAGGTTCAACAAATTGTTGAGAAACACAAATCTACAGAGGAACAGGAATATTTTTAAGTATCATTGTTGAAAAGGTGAATTTAGGGCGTGTAGGTAGAGAGCAGGTAACCAAAGGTGCCTTTCACTATTTGCTCTAGGGGCTACGTGTAGAATAGGAGGCTGTCCAACTCCACAACTAATAGACGAATCAATAGAATCAGCTGACATTTATTTTAAAAAATCAATAATTATAGAGGTTCAGTAATGTAAATAAATAAAAAAACAGAAAAACTAACTAGCCCCCCAAAAAAATAAATAAAAAGTTTTTTAGTCACCAGAATTAAATTCTCCAAGTCTTGCCATATGGAAGGCAAACATCCTAGCAACAATAACACCACGACCATGAGCATAAAAAATACTTATAAAATTATATTCACAAGAATTATTGAAAATATACTTATTAAAGTTCAATAATAAACTTTAAAAAATTATATATTCAACCCTAAAATTAAAAAAAAATATGATGCTGTCTGATTGGTAATTAAATTAAAAAATTACTTTAAAGAATGTTTTAACACTGTCTAATAAAAAAAAATCTAAGTAAAATTCCAATCAATAGAAAATAATTTAATTTGTAAAATAAAACTATTCATAAAGTGCTGTAAGATAATAGGAGTTCAATAGTTCTTTTATTATGTTATTGATCTTTATGTGTAAAACGGTATTAAAAAGAATATCAAATTAATTGGATTATTAATTAAATTTATAAAAAGTAGAAAGTTTTTTCCACTTAGCTATTATTTTTAGAAAATTGGACCAATATTCTTTGCTTTCACGGGGAATAAATGCTTCTTTAAAATATATATTTATGTATAATCAATTAAATAAAATACTAATTAACAACAGGTATTGATCTTTTAAAAATTTAATGAAATAATATTTAATAATCATCAGATAAAAACCGTGTTCGACAAATTTATTTCACGGATCATCATTTTTTATTGCTTACACGTTATTAAAACAAACGGTCTAAGAAATCTATAAAATTACTTTCATTAAGTAATTATTTTTGCCAATTTTTAATTGGTGTATTGAGAAAGTATAGGCGTGCGGAATTATGAGTTCAAAATATAATTCTTTAGAAATGTATGGTTTTTTTGTCTTTGTTTCCTAAAAAGCACGTTTTGATCTCGAGGATTTGCTTAAAGTATTTTCAATTTGGGATTAGAAATTTAAATTTATTGTTATTTATATTTTTTGTTTAAATTGGAAATATGTCCACTTTTTTATTTAAGTTAGAACCTGTGAATTGATAAGTTAAGTTAAACAATTTTGTACGATATGGTGGTGATGTGCCCCCACTCCCCCCCTAGGGTACACCGAGGAGCCTCCCCCAGCTGAGGAGCACCAGTTCGTGCTGTATGTGAAGTCTGTCAGCTTTTTGGATAACCGACGGGCGTCATCTGATGCAGGTCAGCTGAGGCGTGTCGAAACTAGTCACAAGCTCTTCCAAAACTCTACAGGGTCGCAATTCTTCAAGGAAACTCGCATAAAAAAATCTGAGGTAATTAAGAAACCATTATTATGTATCCATACTCTTGCGTCATACTCCATTAGAGAGCTCGGGATCTATAAATGTCTGTAAATGTTTGGTAACACTTTTGGAAAATTTCTTGAAGGAACTAAGAATACGAACTGTTTGTATGTTTAAATGTCTCCCGAAGTAATGTTCTAGTATAGTCTCCGCTCGGAGCTTAGTCACACAAAGGGATACGATCCGCTCTCAAAGGGAACATTACACTGACACACTTAAGCGATCCTCTTTGTATTCGAAACACAAACACTAGTACAGCAGAACGAAAAATATCTACGGAAAACATAAAATCAATACTTTCGGTTCGAATAAACAAACATTAAAACTATTACTATGTATAAATGTCTGAGCCTCCATTACAGTGCTGGGGGATTGCACGTAGTGAAATGGACAGAGTTTCATCCTTGGAGCGCTAGTGCCTTGGTAAACCTTGTATAACCTTCCCCAACCTTCGCATTCTCCAAATCTTTAGTAAATCTCTATAGTTTGTGTTTATTCAGTGAGTTTGTTTTTCAAAAAAGTCCGTTTTGTATATTTTAAGTGTTTTGTTTAAAAGAATGTCTACTGCCGACGTTTGGAATAGTCTCAGGAAAGACGGTATGTAACAAAACTATTTTTTCACGTTTCCTACTAAACTTTACGAACTAATAAGTCAACATTTTGTTCAATGGCCTTCTATTTACCTGCCAGATTGTTATAAACTATAAATAACTTTGGAATAATTTTTTTACCTGGAACTTATTGACTTTCCCTTTGTATACAATGGATTTCCTCGTCATCTTTAAGCATTTCCTATCTGCTGAATTGTATAATATTTTTTGCTTTAGTCTTTTCAACAATAGGGACTGTCAGTTTATTTGTTTTGGCATATTTTAATTTTGTTAAATTCTATAATATGTTAATTTTAATATCCACTGTGGACGTCATTGTCGATTGTGAGTTTCTACTTTTGTTGAACTGTTAATTTTGTGAATTTGCCTAACATTCTCCAAGGTATTGATAATTTTAATATTTGATTTAAGTTTTATTTATGGATTGTCATAAATGTTGATTAGTATTTGGTTGTGAATTTCAATCTGACTTTACGTCCGAGTTATTTCATTGGAAATTTTATTTAAACTTGGTGATTATTTATAATATCCATTGGATTACACACTTTTCCTGTGGTTTGCGAATAATAAATTTCGTTTGGGGAAATTCGCTTTATTAGTTAACTACATCGGGTCCGCCATGTTGATGAACACTAATAATCTATGCTTTCTGTTGGGACTCCAATGTTCGACTTTTCTCTGAAGGGCTTATTATCTTTTCATCGGTAATGGTGAGTTTATTATAGACATTTATCGGGATTCTGCAGGAAAAGGAGATAATTGTATGTTTCGCGAATTGGCGTTCGTCTCTAGATCGTCCCATTGCTAACGTGTTTTAGACCATGAAGGAACTAAAAATGGCCTTTGGAAACGAGCTTTAACTTCCCGTGTTTGCAATTGTTTCCACAAATATCAGATGCTCTCGCGTGTTGGCGTCTCTTATTTTGGATTAAGTACACTTGGTTCGTATTCTTAGTTAATTTTGTTATTACTCAAAACTCCATAATGACTAAGTGCTCTATTGAACTTAATATGAAACTTTTGTTTTTGTACATTCTCAAATTTAACAAATCAATAATTTGTCAAATATGTTTCGGGTTGTTATTTTGATTTAGTGTTTTCTCCTTTGGGTGGCATTAATTATTGTCTTATATAATTGTTATTTTTTTTTGTCCTTTGACATCGTCCTTTTTTCTGTTTTTTTGACAGTGAATGAAACCTAAACCCAGAATGGAAGGCTCTTCACCAGAGGCTAAAGCGCCTTTAACCCCGAGAAAGTGTAAAAGTTTAGACCGCTGTAAATTCAGATTCGATCCCCCTCCTGAAGCTCCGGTCTTTTTGCCGACTCAAGAAGAATTCGAAAATCCCTTGAGATATATTAACAAAATCAGACCGATTGGTCAAAAAACTGGAATTTGCAAAATTATTCCCCCACCAGGATGGAAAGTTCCATTTGTCCTTGACAACGACAAGTTAAAGTTCACACCACGTATTCAGAGAATTAATGAACTCGAAGCGAGGACTAGGATAAAATTGAACTTTATCGATCAGTTAACCAAATTTTTCGCCTTGAAAGGTAAAACATTCCAGATTCCTGTTATAGAGAAGAGGGCACTGGATCTATACACTCTTCACAAATTAGTGAAAGAATTAGGTGGTGTCGAAAATGTAACAAAAAATAAAAAATGGGGGGATATTGCCCTCAAGATGGAGTTGACAAGCACTAAAACTCCTGCTTTATTGAGAACGCACTACGATCACTTGATTCTTCCATTTATTACTTCTAGGCTCGATAGTGAACGGAACAAGGAAATTGGAGATGGTGACAGGTCAGATAAAAATTCTGATGATACTGCTCCATCTTTAAGAGAACTTAAAAGTTTGACATTTTTAGGGCCGGGGCCAAAAATGGCAGTGTGTGATTTAGCCTTTTCTAAATCAGTCAAAACAAGAACTAGAGGGAAAAAAATTATGTATGAGTTTGATCCATTAGCTAAGTACATGTGTAAGAGTTGCTCTAATGGCGAAATCGAAGAGTCGTTGGTTACTTGCATTAGCTGTGACGATCGATACCATTCGTCTTGTCTCATTCCTCCACTGACGGAAGCTAATATGCTCGGCTGGAGATGTCCTAAATGTGTTGCTACTGAAGCATGCAAGTCCCTTGAAGAGTTCGGTTTTGCTCAAGCAGAAAAAGAGTACACTTTGAATGAATTTAAAGAAATGGCGGATAGCTTTAAGTGTAATTACTTTAAGACTAGTAACCCAAAAGACGTTCCCACTAGTAAAGTAGAATCGGAATTTTGGAAAGTTGTTTCATCAATAGAAGAATCGGTGACCGTCGAGTACGGAGCAGACTTGCATGTTATCGATCACGGCTCTGGGTTCCCTATTAAAAACAAACCTGCAGAAACTCCTATTGACCAAGAACTTTTTAATAAATATGCCGAGTCTGCTTGGAACCTGAATAACCTGCCTGTTTTAAAATCGTCTGTTCTACGTCACATAAGTGCCGATATATCCGGAATGAAGATCCCTTGGATGTATGCGGGAATGTGTTTCGCTACTTTTTGTTGGCATAATGAAGATCATTGGAGCTATTCTATCAACTATCTGCATCTAGGCGAGCCGAAGACTTGGTATGGAGTTCCCGGAAGTAGCGCTGAAGATTTTGAAAAAGCGATGAAAGAAGAAGCGCCCGAACTGTTTGATTCACAGCCGGATATTCTTCACCATCTTGTTACGATCATGAACCCCAACGACATCATGAAGACCGGAGTTCCTATTTACAGGACCGATCAGAAAGAAGGAGAGTTTGTTATTACTTTCCCTAGAGCATATCACGCTGGTTTCAATCAGGGCTTTAACTTTGCAGAGGCTTGTAACTTCGCACCTTACGATTGGCTGCACATCGGTAGAGAATGTATCACACATTATTCTTCCTTGAAGAGATATTGCGTTTTCTCCCATGACGAATTGGTCTGCAAGATGGCTGAAATATATGATGAACTCGATAAGAAAATATTGCTTGCCACTTACAAAGATATGAGGACAATGGTAAACGCTGAGCACACAAAGCGTCGTTACCTCTTAATGCAGGGAATAAGGAACGCTTCTAGAGTTAGGTTTGATGCACTTCCCGACGATGAACGACAGTGTTTCGTTTGTAAAACTACATGTTTCCTTTCAGCTTTAATTTGCAAGTGTAGCCCTACAAAGCTCGTTTGCTTGGATCATTTCGAACAACTTTGTGTCTGTCCCCCTTCTAATTATAAACTGAAATATCATTACAAAATCGATGAATTGGTTGCTATACTTTATGTGATGCGTAATAAAGTCGAGCACTTTGACAAATGGATAATAAACGTGAATAAGTCTTCTAATGATCCAAACAGGAAAATATATTTTCGTATATTTACAGAACTTTTAATCGACTCCAAGGATAAAGAGCTCAGAAAAGAGGAGTTATTAAAAGCTCTTGAAGAGCAGGTTAAAAATTGCTTGAAGATGTCTGCAACGGCTAAATCTTTTATGAGGAGAGTCGGTGGTGATTCTTCCAAAAATGAAAAGAAAAATTCAGTTGACGATCTTCTGGAATTTTCCAAAGAGTTAAAAAGTTTTCCCTGCACTCTTGTCGAAAGCAATAGCATTAAAAATTTAATAGATTGTGCGCTCAAGCTCCAGAAGGTTGCTGGAAAATTATTGAATTCTCGAGTTCCTAACAGAAGTCGTTTGGAACACTGCATTCGCCTGATGAAAACATTGAATTTAGATTTTAGCGAGGTCTCTCGACTTGAACTGAGGTTGAAGGAATGTGTATGGATTGAGAAATGCTCGAATGTTTTGTCGAAGCCTTGTTTTTCAGAGGATGTTCAAACTCTCATAGAATTGGGCGATAAATTACCAAACACTAGGCTCATAGTCAAACAAAGAAACGAACTTTACGAATTGTTATCTTCTTTACAATCTTGGACCGACAAGATAAAATCTGTTTATACTCCACCTTATATGACGCTAAACGAAGTCGAGGAAATAGCCGAAGAGGGTAACAAACTCACTTGTGTCGATGTCGATGCTCGGGAAAAATTATGGAAAACTGTTAAAGAAGCGAGAGAAATCAATTCCCGCCTCGAAGCTATTCGCTCTGGTCTGATAATCCTCCATTACTCAGAAATCATTCTGATTGTGGATAAAGCTAAATCAATGCCCATAGCATTTAAGAATTTAAAATCATTGCAAGACGAGCTTATAGATACAAACAGATGGATGGCTGCAGCTAAGAGATTGTTCTTCAAGCGTACTGCTCCAGTCGACCTCATGAATGTCCTTTGGCCTCGAAGATTTTCGCCAAGGTCAGCATTTTATTCTCGGTTGAGCGGCTTGTCATATCGAGAAATAGAAGGTATAATCAAAGAAACTGATAGTAACTTTACTAAAGCTGACTTCCAAAATGCTTATCGAGAACAGTTCAACTCTTTACTACAACTTCGAATGGCAAATAACAATATGAGGACGAGTAAAGTGCGAAATTGTCCTTGCGGCTCATTGTTATCTGGTAAAACACTCGAATGCGAGCTTTGCTGTACTGTCTATCACAGCAATTGCTTCTTAATCGATGATAAATCTTCAAATCCAATGCTCTATAACATATACAATAAATTGCTCTGCAGTTTTTGCATTCGAACCAAGCGCCCTCCGTTTGACAAAATTAAAGAACTTTTTAATGATTCCAAGAAAATTAATATAAAAGTTCCTGAATGTTTTGCACTTGAATACAATATTTCTAAAATGAATTCTTGGTTAAAGAAATCTCGAAGGACTCTGGCAGACAAGGAATTCATTATTGCCCTCGAAATAATTAGTAATAACTCCAAAAAAATAACGAGAGCAATTTCAATGAGGCAATCGAAGAGCGGCCAGTCGAATCAGTCATTGAGCCAAGATATTTCCTCAGACGTCATAAAGCAGATTATCGAAGACATGACCGATTTCCAGCACGTTAAACTATCTTCGGAGAAACTTATCGATCTTAAGATATTAATGCATGAAGGTGCTTTATTAGAATTTGCTTCGAGAGAAAATATAAATATTTGGATGCTACTGGAATCAGTAAAACTCAACATCTATTACGCTATTAAAGAAACAGTTCCGCCAGAGATTAAAGTTGGGACAGAGCTTATCAAAACTAAAATGCAGGTAATTAAAAAAGCTAATATGAAATTGAGGAAAAAGCCTAACATTAAACGAGTGATGAGGAAAGTCAATTTTCGAAACTTGCCTGAAGTTGCGACTGCTTTAAAAGCTCCTCGTCCTCTGAAAATAACATCAGCCGCCACAACGAGCAACTCCGCCGAGGAGCCTAAATCTCCTCAGTCGCCAGTCATTAGCGAGCATGAAGAAAACGAAGAGTGTGCTTTCGAGAACTGCTTGAAGCCGATAGAAGACTCGCTCGACTGGGTCCAGTGCGACGGGAAGTGTGGGCAATGGTTTCACATGAAGTGTGTGGATCTCACAAAACAAGAAATCAGCGAAGAAGATGAATACAGGTGTATTAACTGCGCGATCGATGAAAGCCGTAACGAATTCGAAGAGGAAGTATCCTTCGAAGCCCTAAAGGACAACCTTGGAGAGACGTTTGCTATTCCTTTGAGCATGCCGACGAGAAACAACATTGGAACTTTCTAAGGTATGATAACTTTAATATTTATACATCTGAATTGAAATTATTTATTGAAATCCTTAAGTAAAGATGGAGTGGTTGGGATTCGGCTAAAGAAACCTCAATACGATTTTTGAAAAAAATCTATATTTAGGACGTTTCGGCTACTCATTGGTAGCCTTCGTCAGCAGTGAAAATGCCGGGAGGCAGAGGAGACCAAAGATGACAGTTAAGTGGCGACCGAAGTCGACTTAACTGTCAACTTTGGTCTTCCTCTGCCTCCCGGCATTTTCACTGCTGGCGAAGGCTACCAATGAGTAGCCGAAACGTCCTAAATATCGATTTTTTTTTTTTTTTTTTTTTTTTTTTTTTTTTTAACAAAAATCGTATTGAGGTTTCTTTAACCGAATCCCAACCATTCCATCTTTACTTATCACCTCGACGGCTAACTATCTAATCTTCATGTTGAAATCCTTGTTGGCTTAATATAAGTTCTAATAGCATCACTTTATTGTGCGCTATAGTACAATCATTGGTGCTACTAAACAATGTTGAGATACTTCAATGCCAAAATAAGTTAAACTAAATACAAAATTAGTTGATATAAATAAATTGTGAGTGTGAGAGTAATACACACACACACACATATATATATATATATATATATATATATATATATATATATATATATATAAGTATATAAGTAAATATATAAAAATAGAAAAAAAAAACTCCAGGTCTCCACCACAATTATTTATTCAATTTTCAAAGTACACTTTAGAAGTCAACTGCTGTATCATCAGTATGTCAGGCAGTTGAACCATATACTCAGAGGTGGTTGATTTGTAGACACACAAGTCAACCATAGTCTAGCGTACTAGACACACCAAAGATGGAGCTGTTGACTCCGAAAGTGTGCTTTAAAAGTTGTACTTATTTACACATATTTGTACATTTAAATATATGTAAATATAAAACCAAATTCATTTTGTGGCGTTGATTGGGCATCATTGACCTGACAAAATACCCTTTTTTTTTTTTTTTTTTTTTTTTTTTTTTTTATAAACCAAAACACTTCAATGTAACCAATACTTAATTTTTTCTGTAGTAATTTTGACACAAGCAAGGACTAATTACAATGAGAAAGTTTAATCGCCAAAAGGGTGTCAACTAAAAATAGAATTTTTTCTGCTTACTCCTCTGTCTAAATGTAACATACCACAACTCTATGAACACATCGATGGAATCAGTAATTATTTTTTTCTTTATTTATAACCACACACACATGAAATAATGTTGATGAAAAAGTTTAATCACCAAAATGTTGTAAATCCAAAAATAAAACCTTTCTTATATTAACGTCGGCACAATAAAACCATTTTCTCGATAAAATGTAGTTTTATTAAGAAGCAGTGACCGAACCCCGACAATCCCTACCTTCGCATCATCAACGGTCAACGATCTCCTCTCAATGACTCATATATTATTTTTTAAATTATTTATTTATTTATTGTGTCCCGCTTCAATGGCGATAACACAAAGGACAATATCCTCTGAACTGAGTTATTCTAGGAAATTAGCATGGTTATTGGTCTTGGAAGTGTGTGTGGTTATGTAATGGTTTAGACGTAGGGTTCACCTATAAATAGTGCTTAGTATCAATGGAAATATAATATGTTATAAGCCAACATTGCAGACGTTCATCAAATGAGGTTGTTTAGTCCTGTATTCTTGAGGTAGGTCAGTATAGTGTTGATGTACTGGCTATCAGATCGTTATTTTTTAAATAACAAATGCATTATTTTTCAATGAAAGAATTGATTTATTCACTATTTTTTATTTACCTACTCAACAAAAATATAGGAGTGAAATAAAGCTAAAACAGAAAACTGTTCTCTACTTCCCACTTTGATGAGCTCAAAACGTCTTTGTAGGAAAATTAACTTCCTTCTCGCTTAATTAATTCTCATAGTGAAGAGATAGTCGGCCGTTTCTATTAAGAAGGTGTAGATGGTCAGAGTTCGATCAATCTATATATATATAAAATTTTTGAATAAAACTACATTTTATAAATAAAACGAGTCGTATTAATTGCCAACGTTTTGGCTTGTGTGACAAGCCATCTTGAGGGCTTTAAAACAATAATAGATATGAGGAGAAATCTAGATTCATTCATTAGATTTATCCTTATATCCATTATTGTTTTACAGCCCTGAATATGTCTTGTCACACAAGCCGAAACATTGGCAATAAATACGACTCATTTTATTTATAAAATGTAGTTTTATTCAAAATTGACCGAACCCCGATCATCTACACCTTATTAATTAATTCTCAATTCATACCCGCTGCAATTTAATGTATAGATTTCTTTGTTAGGATACCGCATATAACTTTTCAAATTGTTAGGGTGCGTTTACACTAGGATAGTTATTGCAGGATATTTATGTCAGGATATATATGTATCGGATAGGTATTCTCTAGCAAGTTTATATACAGAATAGCTAGACATTTATATCATGGATATCTATAGGATAGTTCTGGATTTGCGATAAATGTACAGCTCGTTTACACTCAAACATATATGTCTTGTGTAGTCCGTTCTGCTAACTAACAATAAAGAAAGAATCGAAATGCAAAATCGCGGCCTGTGTAATTATTATAAAAATGTTGGAAATAAAAAAAAAAAAACTTTCTGCATGGGTTCGAGAATGTATTTTGAGACGGAAAGAATTAGGTTTCTTCCGTCAATTAATGTCTGAGCTCTGTATCAAGGATTCAGGGTAGTTTTCGAATTTTTTAAGAATGAAACGAGCAGATTTCGAAAAGCTTGCTTCTAAAATAGGTCTTCTTATATCAAAGGAAGATAAAAATTCAGAAAGGCTATTAGTGTAACAGAATGACTAGCTCCAGCTTTACGATTTTTAGCATTGGTGAGTAGGTATTTACTTGATGAAATACTATTCTATATAAAGAATTTTTATTAATACAAACTATGTTTTGAAACTGTACACTTGATATATTTCACAATTGAATTGGTTTCTTTAGTTGTAATTTATTTTTAAATTTCTTCGGTAGTTGTACTGAATGCTTTGGCCATTCCCCTTAAATCATGATGTTTTTTTATTTTATCTTTTTAAGTAATACGCCTAACGTCCCATAGCTCCGGTACATATTGATAAGTTCTATAACTTCTACTTTTAATAAGTGCCCCCCCCCCCACATTGCAAGAGTAAAGTAGACGAACTGTTAAAACTCCAGTTTAAATCAAGTAGTTTTGTTGCAATAATCAGTGTTTACATCTGTTGGTTTAGAAGTGTCGACAATACAGCAGTAACCAAGATATTTCTCCTTGACATTTATTCTTCTCTTTATAATCAGTGTTTACGCCTGATGGTATAGAAGTGTCGACACTTAAAGCTCGTGATAGAAATATATATGTCAGTCATAAATTGTTCATGGTTTACATTAGTCAGAATTTCTCTCTGATATAAATATCCTGCAATAACTATCCAAGTGTAAACGCACCCTTCTTAGGTGCCTAGAAAAATAAGAGTAGAGTTAATCCTTATTCGATTGTTTTACTAATTCAATTTAAAAATGTTATTTTCTCCAGTTTTGCAAACTTCATATTAGAAATTAATTTAAATTTTGCACAATCTTCAATGGCATGTAAATATTTGGCCATTTTGTTCTATACTATATATTTATTTTTTTTTCATTTATTAAATTATTTTGCTCCTCACAGATTTCCTGAGGCAGTACATCGGCAGAGTAGAACATTCTGAAGACATTTCACTTGCATCGTCTATTTCACAGACATTAACTGTCTCAGAGCAATTAGGAAAACTAGCTGAAGGTAAGTCTACTTGCGATATAGAATTTAGTGTCGTAACACTTTTTATTTTTGAAATTGATTGTGTTATCTCAAAACTTAAATTCTCTTGAATTATGATATTTTTCAATGAAAGTAGCAGCCCCCTTGCAAGTGCTCTATAAAGCTTATGAACATGTATCTTCAGCGTGTCTGTACAAAAACGTCAATACATTTTGAGACCATGTCACAAAATTTCAGTTTTACCAAAGTCTAATATAATCCCGGGACATAATTTTTTTTTTTTTTTTTTTTTTTTTTTTTTTTTTTTTTTTTTTTTTAAACAGATTATCAACAATTAGGCTATTAACACCGGGCTATCTAGAGGTTACTATCCTTTTATAATGCCAACAGCACATGTTGGGTCACCCATTTAGGTACTGGCCACACTCGATGTTACTTAACCATTTCCTTCCTATAGACTTCTGTAGAAGTCGAGGCGCGCCTTGCCCCTGGAACAAAGGACTTGTACATCAGTCCGACCCTCCTCTCTCGATTACTGGCTCCCTACGGCTGACATTTCCTGGAGTTCGGCCTTGGGGCTATTAAGCAAGTTCTGAGGGAAGCTTTAGCTATTTCATTCAACTCTAGTTGTCGGGGGAATTAAATCTTTGTCACGAGGAAGCTAGGGATTAGGGACACATGGGTAGGCATCAAAAAAATTAACACTGCCATTGTTAGATCCAACTCGATCCGTATTGGAAAGAAGGATAGATTTTTTGTTTTTGTTTTAATAAAAAAAGTGGTTATTTATGTATTCATTGATTAGTTCCTACATCATTAAAACAAATTATTTTTTGTATTAAAAAATATTGACTATAAAAAATGTATTGGATCGTATAATTGCATAATTCATCCTAAATATTTACAGCTAAAAGAAAAAGTTAATAAATAATAAAATAATGTTTTCCTACAATTTGAAATTTTAAGGGAGGAAATTATATACATTTTCACGCTAGTAGTGGGGAGGGTGAGAATAGCTTCATAACTAGGGCCCGGCCAGGTAGAGAGATCAAAGGTCAAACTGTGTAGATTTTTATAAGGAACAAACAGACATACGAACAAACAGACAGACACGTGATTTTTAGAAGAAGAATAAAACTTTGTTACCAAATAACAAAGTGAGCTGCCCAACTAAATCGGGTTGCTGGCCACACAGCATGCTAATCCACCAATTATAGGTATTAGTTTCTAAATCCGGAGGATGTTTCATTTGTAGTCTCTTCTATTTCAGTTAGAGCTAAAAGTTAAGGCTTTTACTTTTTAAGTGAAATTATTTTCTTTATATGAGCATGCAAACATGCTATGGGAACTAATGCTAGATAGCTCTTAATGTCGAGAAATGAGAAGAGAAAGATTGTAAGAGATACGCAGAGCTCTGGCTGCTGGAGCAGTGAACCTTAGGGAAAGGGTCAACAGGATGGAGATTCAGTCAAAATGGTTAAATTAATACATTGGTGCTGGACTGGTATAAGCCAGTGGCTGGACTGGTATAAGCCAGTTGCTGGACTGGTATAAGCCAGTGGCTGGACTGGTATAAGCCAGTGGCTGGACTGGTATAAGCCAGTGGCTGGACTGGTATAAGCCAGTGGCCGGACTGGTATAAGCCAGTGGCTGGACTGGTATAAGCCAGTTGCTGGACTGGTATAAGCCAGTGGCTGGACTGGTATAAGCCAGTGGCTGGACTGGTATAAGCCAGTGGCTGGACTGGTATAAGCCAGTTGCTGGACTGGTATAAGCCAGTGGCTGGACTGGTATAAGCCAGTGGCTGGACTGGTATAAGCCAGTTGCTGGACTGGTATAAGCCAGTGGCTGGACTGGTATAAGCCAGTGGCCGGACTGGTATAAGCCAGTGGCTGGACTGGTATAAGCCAGTGGCCGGACTGGTATAAGCCAGTGGCCGGACTGGTATAAGCCAGTGGCCGGACTGGTATAAGCCAGTGGCTGGACTGGTATAAGCCAGTTGCTGGACTGGTATAAGCCAGTGGCTGGACTGGTATAAGCCAGTTGCTGGACGGTTTATCTAAATTCCAGGAGAAGGAACGTTCCATGAACGTGTCTAGGCCCATGGAATGTCTTGCATATACTAACCCGCATTACATGAGATATTTTGTCATTTGCGTGTTTTTACTGAAATGCTTTGTTCATGTTTGTCTTATTATTAATTGATAAAGAGGGGTCTAGATTTTTTAAAATAAAATTTAATCATTCTTATGTGTATCAGCCATGTTTCTATCAATAGGAAAGGTTGCTATGATATAATTATACGCCCAACAGAGGGAGCTGATGTTCTAGATAAAGAGCAGTTCTATGCAGTTCTAGAAAGAGAAATCATCAAGGGGCAAAACAGGAATAGAGATATTATCCTAATGGGTGATTTCAATGGCAGGACATGAAGAGATCATTTTAATACCCAGGGTGTAATGGGCCTACATAGAGGGGAGATCACTAGAAATGGAAATGGCCAAAGGTTTATTGATCTATGCATAGATTATTTATTTAAATTTATTTAAATTTTAACGTCCATTTATTATTAACTACGAATGCATGCATAGATTATGATCTGCTCATCGGTAACTCCTTCTTCCCTCATAAACTTGTTCATAAAATAACCTTTTCAGCAGAAGAAAAAAATGTAAATATCATAATAGACTACATTGTATACACTAAGAGCAAAGCCGTGGTTTTGTCACCAAATGGCAAAAAAACTAAAATAAAATAAAATAAAACATTGTATACAGTAGAAGAATAAGGAGATACTTCACTGATGTAAAAGTAATTAGAGGTGCTGAGCTTAATACAGACCATCTTCTGATTGGAAACACCCAGATTCTTCGACCTAGGAAGGAACGTCCAAAAGCATACAAAAGAAGATTGACATCAGAAAGCTACTGATGGAGGAGAAAAAATCTTCTGGATGGAGTATACAAACCTTCTGGATGAGAAACTAAGAGGTATAAGTATGGAAGACAATGTTGACAACGCATGGATAAACAATAAGCATGCAATTCTAGAGACAGCAGAAAGTGTGTGCGGGACAAAAGGACTAAGTGGTGGAGTGATCGAGTGCAAGCTGCAATATCTAGGAAGAAGGTAGCCTGGAATGAATATTACAGCTAAGAATCCAGGTAACTGGGAGGTCTATGTTAGAAGATGAAATGAGGCCGAATTGGTGGTAAGAGGGACAAAAAAGAAAAGCTAGGAGGAGTTCGGAAAGAGCCTACAAAATGATTATAAAGAGAACACCAAAGTCTTCTGGAAAAGGATAAAAACGTTGAAAGAGAAGTCTAGGAAGCCTATTAGAAATGTGAAGGATGAAAGGGGCCTATTATTACTAGGGACAAGGGAATTTTGGAAAGATGGTGACAACATTATGCAGGAGTATTCTCTGGAGGTAATGGAGAAAGAATATAAATCAGGCAAGAAGCAGAAGGAGTAGAATATGATGAAGTGATCTGGGAGGAGGATATCATATGGGCAGTAGAAAAGATGAGAGTTGGCTAAGTAGCAGGTAGAGATGGTATTGTGCCTCAACTCATAAAATTTGGAGGCCCAAATCTACAAAGGCTCTACAAGAACTGTTACAGATTATTTTTTACATTGAAGCCATGCCAAAGGAATGGGAGTATAATATTATAATACCAATCCACATCCTATAAGCTCTACTCCTCTATTCTGGAAAGGAAGCTCGGAAATTGTAGAAGTCCAGTTAGAAGAGGAGCAGGCTGCATTTAGACCCCACCGCCAGACCCAAGATCACATTTTCTCGCTCAGGACAATTATCGAGAAGTCATGGGAAAGAGGGAAGAGTATATACCTCGCATTCCTAGACATTAAAGCAGCATTTAATTCAGTTCCTAGAGAGGAATTACGTGCAGCCTTAGCTCCTAAAAATGTTTCCCAAGGCACTAATAAGCGCTATAAAATCTACCTATCATGACCCTAAAGGTATCATATAATTAGATTAAATAGAATTTAATCCAGGCCCTTCGCTATGAATAAGAGAGTTAAACAAGGAGATAGCCTTAGCCCCCTCCTTTTCATCATATTCATGGACGAAATCTTTAAAATTTACAAACGTAGGACAACACGCACAGTAATAGAAAAGTGGAATACTTGTACAAGCATTGGTCTTTGCAGACGACATTGTCCTCATAGCTGATTCCAACGAAAATTTTCAGCAAGTAGTTTCCGAGGGAGAAGCGGAACTGGAAAGGAAGGGCTTGGTCATAAATGCAAGGTGATGCACATTGGTCATGAAGAGGAGGAAATTGTAGTTCGATGCAAGAGGGAGATATTGGAAACAGCAGAGGAATATACATACCTCGGAACTGTGATCAGCAGAAATGAGAAAATCGACTTGAAGCTCTCCAACAGAATAAAAAAAAAGCAAATAATGTTTATTACATTAGTAATAAGTTTTTAATAAAGTTGCTTATTTTTACTTTTTTTATTGGTCTCATGACCATTTTAGACTTGTTTGTTTCTTATTTTTGAATATCAAATAAAATTGATTTCTTTTTAATTAAAATAAAACTTGCCCAAATTTCATCAGAGAGTTGGAAAGATTATCAAGTATATATCTTAAATAATCAGTCCCTTAACAGGCCCAGGGCCGCCACATGGGGGGGGACAACCGGGTACAGTCGTCCCGGGCCCGGGCCGATCCTCTCTATTTGGAAAAAAATGTATAGGTTATGAGCTTGTAAAAAGAATGGGGTTTAGAAATATAGACGAGCGTAGCCTATATTTATTGGAATGGGATCTATATTTTTTTAATGTACATGAACGACAAAACAAGTGCAGTCCCAGAATAGTATATTTCATTAGGAGTCGTAATAAAACTACAAGTACCGAAACTGACCTTTGTTGCACCGATTGTCGGCTTTTATTCTCATTTTGCTCAAAACTCAAGATGAAAATAATTTTAAAATGCCCAAAGTCCTATAGCAAAGTACTAGAATTTTCATTCTGGCTCTGAGAAGTGGGGGCCCGTGATCTGGTCCCGGGCCCGGCTCTGAGATGTGGCGGCCCTGAACAGGCCACAAGGCCCCGGATACTGTAGAGGTATCTGATTCATGACCATACACTAGGGAGATATTGCCAGGACTATGCTTGGGTCATTTTATTTTCCTCTTTATACAGGAACAGTTTCGAACTGAGTTCCTCCAGACCTGTTTCAATCTCAGCCCCTAATCATGTATGTATAATATGGAAATTATTGAGACTTATTGTTTTCATGTTGCAGGTATAACTTTACTCGACAAGGAACTCAAAAAACAAGTTCTCGAAAAGCATGAAGATCTTGTTTCTCAAGCAACTTGGGTTGAAAAGTTGGAAGGTGTACTCTCAGTTATGCATGTACATGTTCAGGTAGTTTAGTCATATTTATAGAATTTTATTCAGAAAATGAAGTGTTTATTTTATCAAAGGGAATGTAAATATTTGAACATATTTTAAATATACTTAATTTTATTTTTTTAAATCTGCTAGTCTTTTCTTTTTTTTAAATTTAAGTTTGTTTTTTTAAAGCTAGCTCAATTCTCTGAGTGTGCAACTTCCTGCAA
Source organism: Gonocerus acuteangulatus (assembly GCA_946811695.1). Lineage (NCBI taxonomy): Eukaryota > Metazoa > Arthropoda > Insecta > Hemiptera > Coreidae > Gonocerus > Gonocerus acuteangulatus. The sequence goes on from OX328126.1 coordinate 97,243,012, forward strand.
ATTTTAGGTTTTCACAAACTATAAATCATTTTCTTATTTGTTCTCTTGAACAAAAAAAAAAAAAAAAAAAAAAAAAAAAAGCATTTATTGAATTGGAAGTAATTGTCAAATGTTTTCAACTGCTTCATGAAAGCAAGTCATTTATTTTCTTGGTGATATTGTTTTACCGTGGTTTTAGTAAACATTTTATGTAAAACATTGTTTTTCTTATTATTTTTGTAGTTATAATATTAGTGATAACAAAGTTGTGTTTAAAAAACAAACACATTTGTACATTATAACTGTATACATTGTTTGTAAGTTTATTTTAGTGGTTTTGTGTATAGGCTTGTAATTGTAGCGTATTATTAAAATGAGAAAAATCTAAGGAATTCCTTTCATTAGGCACAATTTAAGATAATGTGTTTGATCGGCCATTATTATTAAATCCAGTGTCGATGTAAGATACAATTAATTATAGCTTTAAATGAGTATTTTATTTCAAAGAATTAGTGCTTTCAGTATTTTTATTATTATGTATATATGAGAATTTCTCCCTTCCTCGGGAGAGTACTAGATTTTACAAAAGTTTTAATGTTCCTATCTTTTTTTTTCTATTCTAGTAAATTTATTTCTTCAAAACCATTGAATGCACTTTAGTTGAATAGAATTTTAAATTATTCAATTTTATATTTTGAGATATTCACTTTATTAAATTAAAACGAATGCTATGCTGGTTTTGTTTTCTGTCATGGAATGAACTTCTTGAAACGAGGGTATTTTAGTCACCATTCTTTACCATCCCACCTTTTATTTCAAATATTCATTTTTTTTGTTTTATTTTAATAAGATTTTACAAAATAAATATAATTGTTTAGAAATGAATTTTAATCCAGTTTTTTTTAAATGGTCCTGAGGTAAAGGGCAGGAGTCACAAAAAAGTATTTCATTATCTACTGTTTTAATAAATAATAGAGTTTTTGTTGCTTGGCATCTAGCTCCACAGGGTTTTTAAATATGTCTTTTCAGAGAAATTAGAACCTCCAAAGAGGTAGAAGTCATGCAATGAAAGATAAAGGGTAAATTTAATTTTGGAATAAAAAAGTTAAAATAATATTTTTGATGACAGCTCATTTATATCAAGATAAAATATAATGTATTGGAAATTTTTATTTTGCCTTTAACTCCTTAAAGATTGAGCATGCTCGACATTTATTGAGCCAACCAGTATTGCTCGACTGAGTCTGTGGTATTTACTCAATGCTGCTCGGCTTAAAAACTTCATGTTTTTTTTTTTTCTTTTTACATTGGGTCGATTACAGTCTTTATTTTACTTAAAATTATCTTTTTAGACACAATTGATCAAATTATGAATCTCCTATTTAGGCAGAAATTGTCATTTGCAATTCAAAGAAATATTTTCAGAAAAATACTCATGCAGACATAATATATCCAATATAATATATCCGATGAACAGCGATCAGATTTAGCCAAGAAGTGGATAATCCTTATGTCTTACCTTCTCATTGTACAAACAAATATTCATTAATTCGGCTAAAAATCATTCAATGTCTGTTTAGATGAGAAGAAACACGGACTCGTCCTCCAGTATGTAAAACGGATAGTGTTTCTTAATTGTCTGGTGTCACGCATTTTTTTTTTTTTGTTTTTTATGAAGTTGATTTCAGTGTTAAAAGACAGTTTCTCTATTTCTCCAACTCCACAAAAGCATACACAAATATTTGTGAAAATTGACAAAAGTTTGCCCCAAACATACAGTTCTTGTAATTTATATTCGGCTTTGAAAATAAAAACTCAAAGTATTTGCCATTCACCAACTTTATATGTTCAACCAAACAGTTGGTATTTATAGGACACTGTTCTTCTGTATTTCAGGGGAAGATCATTCATTCACTTTCAAAATATGAAATTAATATTTTTTCCATTTAATTAAAGAATCTGAAATCATTACTTATACAATCAACAAATTATTAATTCTTTCAAAGTAAATTCGATAACATTTTTATTTATTTACATGTAAGTTTCTTTCAAAATTTTTCTTCTAGATTCTTTTTAAAAATTCTTATCCAAGGGAAACATAGCGCCTTACTTCATTTGTGGAGCTCCTTAGGTTGATTTGTGTCTGAACTCAGGACAGGAATACTCTTTCATGCTAGAATATGGATACTGAATAGATGTTCATACAAATTTTAGTTTTATATGGGATAATAAAGTATCCAACAAAAAAAAATTTTAATTCTTCAAAAACAGAATGGCTGCGCTGTGTAAAACTCTTTTTTATCGGGTGATAGTCTGCAGAAACCTTTTCCGCCATACAACCACAATTTCGATATCATTTGTGATAAGTTAAGGAAGCATTTCAGCCCATAAATAAAAGTTGGAAGGTAGTAATACCCCTTAATGAGTGACAACTAAGGAACGCGCTCGTAGAGCAACGTGTAACCGAGCACTTGCTACAAAGCCTGCTTAGTGTGAGCGACAAGTGCTATGTTGGCTATAGGTGTAGGATGTGTGAAGTAGGAGTTAGGAATCTGTAATGCCTGTAGAAAACGGAGTGTATTGGTTAATGTTTAACAACAGATTTAGATTCTTTATGAATACCTTCCGTCTCGTTCAACTCTCAGTTTTTTTACTCGATTCAGTAGATAGCTTAATCAATTAAAAATACTTACAAAAAGAATATATTAGTTTAACAGAATATTTTATTTATTAATTTTTTAGTCTTTCTTGTCTTCAAGATTTTGTCAAATGTGATATGTGAATTTATTTTGCACCATTAACAATTTTTAATAAATAACTTATTAATAGTCTTCAATTATTTAGTTGAATAGTAAAGTTAAGGAAGTTAATTTAGTTTTAATGAAAAAGTAAGTAAAAGTTGTTAGGTTAGTTCTTCCTTTCTTGTAAACATTTCTTTTCGTAATTTTATACCAGGAAATTCTATTTCTAAATATATAAATTGGCTATTTGAACAACTGTTTTTTTTTTTGTGCATGTGGACATTTTGTTTTGAGAAATTGTTATATTAATACAAGGGGACATTCTTTATTTCATTGTTACTACATTTTAGTGGGCGGTACCTTTAAGTTGTTAAATTACAATCTAAACACTTTCATTATTTTCAAAATTCAATTTTTATCTTCCAAATTATCAGATGAAAATTGTGAAGACATAGTCAACCGTTGAAATTTATAAGGTGTAGACGATCGGGGATTGGTCATATGTTGAATAAAACTACATTTTGTAACTAAAATGAGTTATGTTTTTGCCAACGTTTCAGCTTGACTTACAAACCTTCTTCAGGACTTCGGAGGAGAGGGAGAACTGTTCTATATCGTGGGCTCCAAGAAACAGGACAGTTCTCTACCTCCTCCAAAGTCCTGAAGATCATTTGTAAGTCAAGCTGAAATGTTGGCAGAAACATAACTCATTTTAGTTATAAAATGTAATGAAGATATTTTGCCTGAAGAAATACCCTTTTATTCTTCACAACAACCAATTTGTAAAACAAAAGCAATAAAATCTTCCTGTGCTGTGAAACATATTTTTCCAAATTGAAAGAAAGAGATTAAGTGACTGTGAATTTTAAAAGTCCACCACGACCTGACACCAAGATGACCTGTAGCCTCCAGACTTTTCTTGTACACTGAAGGTAGATTTTTAAATAATTTCCTTCTGCAGTTCGGCAGATTTTTTTCTGTGCAAAATAAATTGAATATCTACACTGGCGACAGACAAACGAATACCCTTACTGAAAGAGATAAGGAAATTGGCGACTAAGGAAAGCAGGAGTATTACTCAATGTGGAATAATTTAAGGGTATAGCGATGTGAGGATGTTTCAGAACCCCACGATTGGATAAGGACCAGGGATGTTTCATACAACCGAGTCAAATTAAACTCCACGGGTCTTGATTAAACTCCAAGATTCGGAGGACATTAAAACCTCACCCAACACCAAAGGAGACCTTAAATTAGAAAATAACATTCCCCTGGTATTTTTAAAACAAACATTAATAACAATTTATTAACTGAACTAATATTGTTCACGATTCATTTAACATATGCTGAATGATCATAGTAACTAGGGTGAAGAACAGATCAAAACACCTCCTCTTTATATTTATTTTATTCGATAAAAGTTTTCGAGTTCACATCCTCATCATCGGTGTCCTCATATAATTCAGTGAGGTTCGCCCGTGCTTTGTTTCGACTGTATTGTAAGGACGTACTTCGAGGATGAAGTTGTGACCTCAAAAACGTTTTGTCAAATAAAATAAATATAAAGTGGGGGGGGGGGGTATGCTGAATCAGTTTTAATTGCATTATCATTTCACATTTATTTAATGAGTTATTTAATACTCTTAAGTGCACATAATACTTTTGTTTCTAATCTTTTAATTCTTTATTTATTTACTAATTTTTGATTACTTACCAATAAATAATTAACTTCTTATTTATATATTTTTATAACGTAGTTATGTGTCTATTGTATATAGATATTTAAACCAAATGTGTGAGTTGTGTATAGAAATTGTTCTGTAAAAGGAACTTTAGGTACAAATGAATGAAGTAGCCTTATTACGAAGTTAGTCCTAACTTCATGCTTTATATCAAGACTGTATTATTATAAATATGTTTTTATATACAAAATGCACTATTTTTTAACCAAAAAAGTAATAATAATTAAAAAATAAATGTACAGGTATAAATATTTATCTATTACGCTAATATACTTAAATTTGACCTTGTATGATTTTTCTTTTCATATTTATTTGATCTCAAAATAAATTGTTCTTGTCAATTTGAAGCCCATTTAAATTAATTGATTAAATTATAAAACAGCACAAAGTGGCATTTTATTTTATTTTTTCTTCCTCCTGAATGATTTTATCTTTCACCAAAGGATTTATATAAAAATGTGAACTGTGTATTTATTCTTGTGAAAATTTTTCTCAGCAAAGAATGTTTTTAAAGTGTATGTTTTTGTGAAAGACTGGATATGTAATTTTCTGTTTAATCTTGCATATTTTATTCCATTCTGCAACACTGTTATATATGGCAAACATGTTACTGAAAAATATAGTTTCTTAAAAATTCTTGTTTTTATTTATTTGACGTACTTTAGTGTAAAGAATTTGAAGTATATAATGTTATTTAATATTTAAATAGTTTTCAAACAGCGCTTAATTTAAATAAAAAAAATAAATAAATAAAAATAAAAAATATATATATATATATATATATATATATATATATATATATATATATATATATTTTGGGCCTTTAGAAATTGCATAAAAAGCACTTTCATGAAAATGAAGTACTTTATGTTTATGAAAAAAAAATAGTTAAGGTAAGTGAGTTCCTATTATGTCAGTACTGTTTTATTAAGTCTATTTGCTAAAAAAATATTAAGTTAACCCTTTCATTGCGCTGAACCGTATTTTGTTCATACCTTTCAGCCACTAGTCGAATCTTGCTTCGTGTGGTCGGTCTAAGTAATGTAATTAATTATCTGAGTGATTTTCTTTCCCATCATAGAAATTGTTTTATTTTATTATAAAATTACCAATAAAAAGAATATTTGACATTATATATTGATAATTCCGAATATATAACAATTGGGTGCCGAGAAAGACGTAAGGATTGAACAGAAGTGCGGTCGAAATGAGGGGAGAGTGGTGAGCGTACAGAAAAAGCTAGACTTGTCTACGATGGATTCCTCAGTTAGTAGAATATAAAAGCGATCCTCCAAGGACAAGCAGCAACTAAACGCACGAATGTAGCTCCTAAAAATACTTTGGCATCCATTAGATTTTCATTTCAAAAATGGTTGAAGCGTTAACTAACTATATAAAAATCCATTGGAGTGATTATCAATAGACAGCCAAATACAAAATTAATAAGTACTGTTATCAAAATTTAATACTAACTTCTTATCAATTGTGTATTGATAATAATGGTAACACCTTTAGAATCATTCTAGGGCATTTTTTTTTTTTCCTACAAGATTTACCCTCGTTTTAATGAGAAACAATTTTTTGTTGTTAGCAATAGAGCTTTCCAAGCGCAAGTCAAAGATGATGTGTGAATATTTTCTACTACTAAACAGCTGTTGGGTTTGTTGTTTAGAAAGTTTTTTTTTTTCTTCTTTATTTACCTCACTTTTTAATTGGTTGATTTATGTTTTGTTCTGTTTTTTAAATGCATTTAACATTAAAATGAGTATTCTAGTTTTGTATTGACTTATAAAGCCTTTTTACACGTTAGGGCCCAGCGTCGTGGCATATGCATAACAGAGATGTGTTCTGCAGGCCCAGCATTGTGGCATATGCGTCAGCAGATAGCTTGGTTTTCTTTTGATCCCGCTACTCCGAGCCTTGTTCTATACGCTTCCTATTTGATTTGGGCCTCATTACATGGGTCTGGTATCGTATGATACTGAATCCGCCCGAATCCTTCAGCGGGCCCGCTATCGTGGCATATTTGAAATTTTACTAAATTGTAATTAATCCACTAAAAGTACATCATTTTAAAAGTTTCTTCATTTTTTTTTTTTTTTTTTTTTTTTTTTTATATATGTTTGCCGAAATAACTATTAAAAAAGAAGCCTTGGGCCCTGGTGGAAATTCTTTTCGAAGCCATCAGTCCTGAAAGTGTTAAGAATGTGTGAGAAGGCAGATGGATTAATTTTAGCTTCTTTGTAACTTGGCTACTGTCAGTTTCCTGTGCTTTGTGACACCTAATATTATTAACACCTTTTATTCAAGATGTTTACATGTTTCAAGAAAGATCAAAGCAACCAATAACTATTTCTATTCCTTTACAAATGTTACTAGGGATAAAAAAGGAAAACCACTAAGATGGTGGATGATGAGTCAGACTTTTTTTTTGACATTCCTATTTTTTTTCCTTTTAGCCTTTGATAACATCCCTACCATGAAAAACTATCGAATATGCAAATCGTAGAAAACTAGAGAATGAACATATTCTATCCATTCACGAAGTAATATATTGAAAAATGGTCTTATTCGATACTTTATTTAAGGCATTAAAGGTTATTCTAAAGGGGTTAGAGTTGTGACAATTTGCAACAAGCCGTATCGTCCACAATCCATGAGCAAAGTCTTGAATCTGAAAAAAAAAAAAAAAAATATTTTGCATATTCGATAGTTTCACATGGTAGGGATGATATAATTGTTAACAATCCTCATTGAATCCTTTAGAAATAAGTGAAAGAGGGATTAAAAGTCACATTGTATGTCCCATCTTCTTAAAACTTTTTGTTTAAATGAAAGCATTGAACCTCTCGCTCCAAAAAGAAGACCAAAAACCTCCCAATTTTCAATCCTATAACTTCTTTGGAAATAGAGAAAACACTTTTCATGAATGGATTTCTAAGGATCCAACATCCTAAGGAAGTCTGACGATTTACAACCACAATGTCTCCCATCGTGTGGATTCGTCTTCAGCTAAGCAGCCCATGTCCTCATCTCGTATGCAGTTTTCTTCCTGAATAAATCTGCAACTAAGGTTCGCACCTTATAGTGTCAATTTATTCTCAGAAGTTTTGATTTCTGAGAAGACGCCCTGAAGTGGGGTAATTGTATCACAAAATTTAGCAATTAACAAGTAATAAATTTACTGCTAAAATTCCGTTACATAAAAGTTGTGATGAATAATGATTTTTTACTAACAAAATCTTATATTTAAAAAAAATTGAGATAATCTTCCAAAATTCACAGAAAAAATACACATTAATAAATTTCAAAAAGGACTTTACTTTTTGCAAGCTAAGAGAAAACTGAAGTCTACTGTCCTCGATAGAAGATGTCAAAGTCTATCCCAAATCCATACAAACCATTTAAGCCTAAGAATGAAGGGAACACAATGTTGGATTATATTACCTGAAGCACATCCGTACGTGGAGCAAGGATAGTAGGTCTTTGTTCGACATTGGAAGTGTTAATAGTTTCGTGTAAAGTAAAGTGCTGGCTCTTCCAAATAACCAATTCAAAAATTCTTTGAAATTTGTTATGGCTACCTATATTAAATGACTTTGTGAATTGTTGAAAAAGGAGGGTAGATTTTTTTTTTTAACGGCGCATCAACAAATCAGGCCCATTAGCGCCAACATCCAGGATGCAGCGAGAAATTTTCTCAACGAGCCCTGAGACAAGAAAATTCCTGTCGCCAGTGGGGATTGAACCCACCATCTCCCGCTTATGAATCTAAGGCGCTAACCACTAGACCACGGGAGACCCCACGGAGTATAGATGTTAGATTACCAAAACCATGATTGGATATCTTCAAAATGTTTGTAGCGTTCGTATTAAAATAATTTTGAGTTAGTTATAAATTCTTACCTGAAAAAAAAAAAATTACATCTTCAATAATAGAATTTCAGTTCCAAAATTAAGGTTTAGGATATGGTAGAAATATAAAACTGCTCAAGCAGTGTGCCCATTTATTCCCAAGTCTTTATTTCAGAGCTCCGCTATTGTATCTACGTGCTGGGGAGATGGGAGGGAAGGGTGGAGTAAATGGTTTCTGAAGTACAAACCCTTTGTATAATGACTAATCACTTTATTACGTCTTATTAAACATATTTTTTCTTACATGAATACATCTAGGCGCTCGGTAGTGCGCCAGGCCAAGTTCGGGCCTATGCATACTGTGTGTATATTACACGAGGTCTTAGAGCCAATTTTTACCCTCTCATAACTTTCAACGGATTAAAGATAAACTTATGATATTTTACTCAGGTATTATACTAATAGATTGAATAAAATTGTAAATTTTCATAATTCTACATTGACACGTTTCTGAGATATAGGCGATGGAAAATCGTAATTTATAGGACACACTCATCAAAATTATTAGGCACTTCCCAAAAAGCTAGAGACTTGAAATTTTGCAGGACGATAGAAATTAGTGGGTTATTAAAGGCAAAAATACGAAAAAGTTGTGTTTGACTCCGCCCCTAGGGAGGGCGCCCTTTTTGTACTTGTCGTTCCATCGGAAACCCATCATGTGGGGTATCAAATGAATTGTCTCGGTAAGGAGAACCTATATTTGATATTTTGAGAAGCATTTAGACGCATCTTAACATTTTTATGTATGCCTATTATTTACCTATGTACCTTAATAGGTGTCAGATATGGACACAAGGGCCTTTCCAAATAATGATCAGACAAAAATTATAAATGTATATATATATTGGTTATTTTAGAGGAACAATTAATTTTTTTTATTTATTTATTGATTATAGGTGCTTCTACTGCCAAGGTCATTAGCACCTTAACAATTAATTATAATTAAAATTTTATTTCTTTTAAAACTGGCTCTTATTAAAATTTTCAATAGATCTCAGGGTTCATTAGAATTTAATTTGAATTTAAATTAGAATTTAATTTGAATTATTTCTTAAATTTAATCAAATTTCCTGAAATGAAAAGCATGAGAAATATTAATTTAATACCACTTCTTACCAACCATCCTTTGTATTGAGACCATATTTTATATACCCGGAGAAAGGTTCATAATTAACATAACAGAGTTGGAAACAATTAAAGTATATTGGAATAATAAAAAGTATGTTTTTTGGCATTGTGTGCCATATTAAGTTATATATATTAAAGGTAATAAATAAAAAATGCTTGACTCACCTAATTGAACTCAATGTTGGGGTATTAGAAGCTTTATGAATCTTTCTTCAGAAACCATCTTAACTTTTTCCTAAATCCTAGTTGTTCTAAACCGGAATAAAAAATGTCATTATCAGTGCCTATTAGATGTTAACTGCTTGTTACAATGAATATAAGAGTATTAATCATTTCCATGGTATTTGTATAAAAAATTTAATTTCGTAAAACCTATATTTTACACCCTTTGGAATGAATTGTTCAGGATCTCCTACACTCATCTCTGATTTTCTTTCAACAGTTATTTGGAACAATCATAACCAGGGCCAATTTTAATCATACTGATAAAACCTTCACTTTTTGATAACTAATTTATACAATTAGTAACACAATCTGGAAGTGCCGACTGGAAAATTTCATGTTTCAGGACCCATAGACCACAAAAATAACAGTGGTTCAATTTTGTGAGTGTATATATATATATATATATATATATATATATATATATATATATATATATATATATATATGTATGTATATTATCCCATCTCGAACGTGATTGAGACATTTAAGTTTAATTTTATTACTACTGTCTTCTTTATTCAGGACTCCAAAATAGCTGTGTTGATTCTCAAAGGTAACAGGGTTTTCAGAATTTAATTTTTAACATAAGCTGTGTAGAACCTTCCAAAATTTTATATTTAATTAGCCGTTACCCGGCGTGCTATGCTACACCTACTTTATATTAAAATTAAATAGCTGTTACCTGGCGTGCCATGCTACACCATCTTATATATATATATAGATAATATATTTTCTCAGAATAAAAAACATGTTTCATTAAACAGCTAAATAATAAATGTGCTCATATTTAGTGAAAAAAAAATTAGACCAAATAGTAATATTAAAATCTAATAACGCAAATAAAGTTAAAGAATAGAAAAAAAAAAAAATAAATAAAATCTTCCAACAGGACGACTCGAACCTGAAACCTTGCAGTTATCAGGAAGCAGACATGAGAAAGCAGCAGTGTAGGGGATAGGATATTTAGCTTTGGACTTCTCTTGTCAAACAGCTGACAATATGCCAAGATGATGTTCCATTAAGGTCCACCTTGGTGTATATCTCATTTTTTAAAAGTTAAAATTTCTGACATTTCACTTTTCTGTAACTGTTCCGGTTCAACGTTTCAAACCCATGATCTCTGAACTGTGACCCCTATACAATTTTGACCTAGCCTATGACACTCCCCGGATCAAGACCTACCTGTGTGCCAAGTTTGGTCAAACGATGTGGATTTGTAAACGGAACAGACAGACAGATAGGCAAACAGTTGAATTTTATTTATATATATATATATATATTCATAGATAGTTGGTAATAGCTTATTCAGTCTTCAATTAGTTTATATTACATTTTTGTCGTGGAAACGTTTCGGCTATAAGCCATTTTCAATCCAATTATCTGTATGATTTTGCATTATTTTTTAAAAATTATAATCTTCAGATTATTATACAATTTTAAAAAATGAAATTTCCTCCTCAAACTAAATAATATCAAATTTACAAGCATATAATCTGAAGATTATAATTTATAAAAAAAATAATGCAAAATCATACAGATAATTGTATTAAAAATGGCTTATAGCCGAAACATTTCCACAATAAAAATGGCTTATAGCCGAAACATTTCCACAATAAAAATGTAATATAAAATAATTCAAAACTGAATAAGCTGTTACCAACTGCCTAGAACATCTTAGTTTTCAAAAGATTTCAATTCCTTGCATCATCGGCAATGCTGCATGTTATGATAATTATCATCTATAAATTGCAATACACCTAAGCCAACCTCGGGAGCGCACACTCCTCTCCATACACGGGGACGCGCGATGTATCTGGGATATACATTAGGGGTTTAAGTTCAATTAATACACACTCATTGGGTCTCCCGTGGTCTAGTGGCTAGCGCGCTAGATTCATAACCGGGAGATGGTGGGTTCGATCCCCACAGGCGGCAGGTATTTTCTCATCCTATGGCTCGCTGAGAAAATTCCTGGCTGCACCCTGGATCTCGGCGCTAATGGCCAAGAATTATGTCAATGCGCCGTAAAAAAAAAAATATACACTCATTCACTAAAATAGTTTTGTTTTGAACTAATATCATATTTGTTTTTAAATTTTAATAATTATAAAGCATTTATCGTATTAGAAATAATTATAAATGTTTAACAGAGCTAAATTTTTAAAACTATCTTATACTTCTTGTAAGGCAAACCAATTTGGTCTTTTTGGATTTAATTTGTTTAACTTAAGTAACATAAAATAAATAATAAATAGTCTTTTAAATTCAATTTAATTATTAAATAAAAATAGAAGATTAGAGAATATACTGATAAATATAAAAAATGTGTAAGAAACTGTAACTGTTATTTTGAGTGAACTAAAAATAGATCAAAGCTGTTAGAAGATAAAAATAATAAAATGAACAAATAAGCACAACACAATATGAAAAAATAAAGACATCAAAAGAATAAGAGAACTAACATCAAGTAATAATATTAGATCTTCAAAAGAATGACAAAGCAACTAAAAATAGGAACTTCAGTGTTCAAGGAAGCAGAGAAAAATTATTCTCTTATCTTGTTTGGTCAAAAATTTCATTATTATTGTACGGCATTGTTGAGATATTGTTGATCTACCAAATAGAACTTAATTGGCACTTCAATTAAAAAAAAAAAAAAAAAAAAAAAAAAAAAAAACGTAAAAACTGATTATTACTGAACAACAATTAAAAGCTGAGATGTCGTGGACAATAAAAAAAACGGCTAGGAGAGGCGGAAGCTGCCGCACTCCATCCTATCATAGCGGATTTTCCTCAGGCGTTGAACCTTTGTATCTACTGGATACCGCGCGTTGTCAAGGGTTAAGCATGTCTTCAGGGTGAAAAAAGCTTTAATTTTTCATTTTTCCACACCTCTTATAACTCCTTCCTAATAACTGTGATTTAGTCTCAAACATTCTTCAGGGGTATGGTCAAGAATCAGATACCTCTACAGTATCTGACCCTCTAGGTCCTCCTGGGACTGTTTTATTTTTATGCCATCAGCCCTCAAAGTGTTAAACTATTATTAATTATTGACTTTCTGTCATGATGCAATTTATTAAAATAAACCTTCCTCTAGGCTTGAATTAAGAGTAAGTAAATTAGAAATTTAAAAAAATATATATATTTATTCATTTGTTTATTCTTACAGAGCCTTTTAAGTTCAGTTGAACGAGTCCGAATGAAGGTTGTCGAGCCATTTAACAGGATCGAAACACAAACGTTAGTTTTATCTAGGCTTCATGCAACATCGGATTTATTACGTAGAGCAGCTCGAATTCAACAGTTGGTGAAGAAACTGCCTGGCTTGGATCCTCTCAGAGCTGCTCACATTATTTCAGAACTTGGTAATACAATGCGAATAAACCTAAATAGTGTAAAGTATGATTTAATTCATAGATTTATTTGTTGCCCGCAGGAGAATTGTATCAGGATGTCGATCTCTCAGGATTGGAGATATTGGAAGCAGAAGAAAGGCAGATTAAGAAGGAAACAGCCATTGTTGAACAGAAAGCTTTGAAGATAGTAGAGCAGGGATTAATTTCTCAAGATCAAAAACAGGTAATATTTTAAAATATAATCCGAGAGCATAAATCCTTCTTATAGAGCTAATTAACTTTTACTCACATTTCACTCAATACACATGTTAGCACTTCTTGAATGAATATACATATCTATTCAACTTGCACTCATGACAGAGTTTTTGAAAAATCTTTTCAAATTTTCATCGATCTTACCTACTAGAAAATGCCCCCTGTTAAAATTTACATATGTGTATATATATATATATATATATATATATATATATATATATATATATATAATGTGTGTGTGTGTCTGTTAACACAACACGAGCCAGAGTTTTTGCAACAAAACTTGCATATAATTTTTTCTTACGAAACAATCGAACGAGTTCATTAACCACCAAAAAAGCTCCACACAGAGGGGGGGGGGGTTGCTCCTGACCCAAAACCGTAATTTGCCCATTCTGGCCATAATTGTTGTCATATTTCATCTAAACTCTGCATTGTCGAGGTCATATAAAGAGAAAAATACATTTTTCTAATTTGCTCGTTCTTTCTTGTGTATTATAATGAAACTGGGTAAACATCCTAGGTATCTAAAGAGAAAAATACTTTGTATAAATAAACTAAATCGGTTTATTAGAAGTTGTGATTTACTGTATATTATGTTAAAATTGAATTAAGCAAGCAAACAAACTCAGGCGTTGGATGCTACTTCTAACACTAGGAGCGCTGAACCTGGGCACTGTATCCTGTGTGCATTGAGTCAGGATTTCATTACCAATCTTAAAGAGCAAAACTATTCAAGTTATATATTTATATATTTATGTTATCTAAAGCAAATTATTCAGAAATGCAGTCTGCACTACCCCCCTTCTGAGGAAAGTGCTCAGTTATGCAGTGTCTGTGTGATGGAATTTTAAATACATGTAACAAATAAGAAATTGATTATAATTTATTATGTACTATTATTTATTTTATTTTTGAGGTTGCGATTGGAATCGAGATTATGATGAAGCTAGATATAGCTGATAGAGAGGTTAACAAGTTAATGGAGGAATGTATAAAGCAAGTAAAGAGCAGCATGAAGCATGCTCTTGATATGAATGTTTTAGTCCCGCCCACAAATAGAGGTCAGTTTCTGCGAAATATATCAACTACTGATATGAGTATTGAGGAATTTGAAGATTTATTTTCTATTTATGTTTTCTGAAGAATGTGATGTCTTCCAGGCGGTGGAGCAGGACGTGTTTCCGGTATTAACATTCCTACAAATATCCAACAATTTAGAAATAAATTGTGGTCATCGTGGGAGAACACGCTTACATCAACTATCTACCCGATGTGCTGCCAAGTAATTGCCGTTAAAAATCAATTAAATTTTTAAGAAACATTTTTGTTACTAGCCTATTCGATCACTATAATTATAATAATAAGCTTTATTGGCATCTTTTCCAAGACAAAAGCCTCTCCCTTGAGAGGTAAAAATAAGGAGTCCATCTTCCTTAGTTAAAACCATTAGTTTTAATTGATTTGATTACTGTTTCTCGATTGTCCTCTTCCATCATTCACAATTCCTCACCACTCTCCACCAATTGTTCCCGACAACTGCAGTTAGCTCGTCCCTCAATCTCAAGCACTGTCTTCCTCTGTTCCTCACCAAGTCTCTTGGAATCCATTCAGTGCAAACCTTCGCCCATCGCTTGACTTTCATCCTCGCCAGATGACCTGCCCAGCCTCACTTCGATCAGTATGCTTCAGCTCGGAGGTCCTTCACATGTACCCTTCTTAAATTCCTCTTCCTCTCCCTCCTTTTCACTCCCAGCATACTCCTGAGCATAGTCATCTGTGTGGCGTTAAGCTTGGGAAATCTCCCCTAGCTGTAAGCGACCAGGTCTGGGCTCCATGGAGTGTGGAAGAATAGACGGACTTGCTCAAAACCTTGCTTTTCAACTTGTCACTCAGTGAGCCTTTGAAAATCTTTTTGAGTGACCAGTACTTTGACCATCCTATCTTAATCCTCCTTTGAAGCTCGTTTTTCATCCTTCTTTTAAACGACATTCACTGACCGGGGTAGATGCATTCCTTTACATACTCAAATTTCTTCCCTTCTATTACAACTGTTTGTTTTCTGGTGATTAACTCTCAGTCCATATTTTAGACTAACCTTCATGATTTCTGTGAGCATTTTTATCAGGTCTGCAATATTATTCGCAATCAGGCACAAATCATCACTACAGAGAACCATTATTTAATTGATTTAGAAAGCAAAATACTATAAAGGTTGAGCCAGAATTAATACTAGAGTTTGTTAAGTATTTGGCTTCTATATCAAAGACAGTTGAATTATGACAAACTTCAAAATTATGGACCTTAACATGAAATTAACAAAATTATAATAGAACTTAACATGACTTAATTTAAGGTACCTTATATATTGTATTTATGTTGGTATAGTATAGGAGCAGAGTTGGGCATTACCCAATAATTTTTTATTCAATAATCGTTCAAATACATTTTTATTGAATAAGAATTTATTCATTGATTAAGTTATTCATCCAATGATTTAATTTTTAAATGTAATGAATAACACCGTTGGCTCTTTATACAATACATTTTTATTGAATAAGAATTTATTCATTGATTAAGTTATTCATCCAATGATTTAATTTTTAAATTTAATGAATAACACGGTTGGCTCTTTATACAATACATTTGTATTGAATAAGAATTTATTCATTTAATCAGTCATTCATTGACTGATTTTTTTTTTAATTTAATGAATAATTAATTATTTTTCATTCTTCATTCATTATTTTTATACATTTAAAATAATGTGGTTCATCGAACAACAAACTCAGATTCTTTAAGTTCAGTAAACAATATCACTTAAATAAATAATTTTCATTAAAAGTAAGAAAAAGTTGAATGAACTTAGTCATTTTTTATTAGAAAATATTGTTAAAATAAATCACTCGTATTTAACGAAAAATTTCAGTCAAATAAATCAATTTCATTCAAAAAATTGTTTCTTTCGAATAAATAACTTTCATTCAATAAAAATTTTCATTCAATAAATCATTTTTATTCTATAAAAATATTCATTCAATAAATCATTGTTATTCAATAATGAATAAAAATAAAAAGTTATGTTATTCATCGAATTGACTGAATAATGAATGAAAAAGTATTCATTATTCAGAATGAAATAACAGATTTATTCGTTGCTCATTATTCTGAACGATTTTTGCCCAACACTGCTTAGGAGAAGTATTTTCCTTATTCTTGGTTTTTATTTTACATTGTAGATGCCTGAAGATGAATCTAAACAGGTTCGAAATGTCACCAATATAACTTAAAGTTTTAAACAATTTTGGACAGCAACTCCTGCCAGTTACTTCAAGAATCTATTGATCCTTCCCCGCCCTCACCTTCGACTTACTTATGAATATTTGATATATATTAAACAAGTTGTATTCAAGTATTCATTTAGATTTAGATTTTTGTATTTATTTAAATTTTAACGTCCTTTATAATTAGCACAGAATTTTTAGGATGGGTTATCTATAGGCTACCATCCTTTACTAGCCAGGATAAGGCTGATGCCTTTTCTTTTTTCCAAAGAAAAGCCACCACCCCTAGTGGGAATCGAACCCACAACCTTAGACACTGAGTGTTAAGTGCTCATGCCTTAAAGCTCACGGCCACCAGGCCTCCATTTGATTAGATTTATAAATAATAATTAGCCTAAGAGTATTATAATAAACAGCTTCCTATAGATGGACATGTACAAAATTTGTTGTTAAAAGCAAAATAAATAAGTGAATATTTAGATGTTAAAATGATTTATTTACAGATGGTCTTAATTCAAAATGTACTTAATAATAAAATTGGAGACCTAAACCTTTCTCTCCCCGGGAACGAAAAGCAGTCTGAGTTGGCGCTCATATTTTGGAACGAAGCAGATGACCTGATGAGGAAGTATCTCATGAAAGCATCAGAAAGTATACACCTTTTTTTTATTATTATTTTTCTGGTTTAATTGTAATGAATTTCTTTTAAAATTCATTTTTACTATTCTTTACAGGTTCGTCATTTATCAAACAGGCGTTGGAAGCTGAATATCCTAAATTATTGAGATTACACCTTGATTTTCATAAGAAACTCCAAGCCTTAAATTCATCTTCATCCAAAGCGATCTTCCCTCCAATGTACCTTAATCATTCTTTAATTATAAGAACTTTATGAGTTATTAATTTATATATTTAAAATACTAATTTATATATTACTAACCTAAATTGTTAATCAATTTTTAGAGGAAACTGCTTGAGAGAATTTGAAACGGCATATTTAAGCAAAAGTATGAACATTGTTCTTACATCAGTGAGAGAGATGTTTTCTGAAAGTGAAGCGTCTACACCTCCCCATTGCCCGACCACTGACAGCGTTGACTCTCTTGTCAAAATGATATCAAAGTAAGCGTATATCTAGTCGTTATTTAGAAATACTAAACACCTCATAAGCGAGTTTCCTCTCTGTGGAGAGGGGGAGGAAATGCGCTAAAACCAGTTCTACCAAATTTATGCAACTTACAACTAACTAACTACTAAATTTATTTAAATGAACTCAAGAATACCAAAATTCTCTACAATATTTGATTATTCTAGTGAACTGAGCGTCGCATTAGTAGACGAAGCGTTGACCAAACCTGTAGCTCATAATGTCGTTGCAAAGGCCATTCTACTTTTTTGCCAAAAAGCCGAAGAAATGTTAGTGAGTACTCCTGAAGCATCTCAAGTGATTGGTAATTAATAAAATTACATTATCATGATTAGAAACCTTCCATTATATCATAACTCAAGTATGTCTTCATTTTCAGAAGCACCGAATGCTAGCCAAGAGCTGAACATTCAGATTGCGAATATGGTGTTTTACTTCTCTGAACAAGTGAAAAATGTTTTAAATAATTTGAACCTAAATAAAAGTATTTCAGCAAGTATTACTAATGCGTTAAGAAATGGAGAGAAAATGACTCAAGAAGTTCTCAATCCTTTACTAGCTTCTGTTATTGTTGCAATTGATTCGATTCTATTAACCATGCACAACGAGGATTATAACTTGTAAGTCTAAGTAGTGGTTTGGCGTAAATAAGTCCCCTAAATATGAAGTATTAATAGCGTATGTTGTCTTGTTATAGAAAGGAGTACAATGGTGCAACATCGCTCTATATGCGAGAACTACAGACGTTTGTTTCGAGAGCTGCCACAACATACTTATCACCTTTCAATAACCAATCTTTGGTCACACAATCGTAAGTTACCAATAATAGAGCAGTTGTTAAACATTTCAAGAGAGAGTGAAACGAATAATAAATTGGAGGCCAAATACAGTTGTTAACTCTTATAATTACAAATAAATAAAACAGAGATAATTTTTAAAATATTTATTAATTACGCAGCCACATGAGAAACCCAGAGAGCAGACCATGTTTTCTATATGGTTTTGGGGTTGCTGAATCCTAATCCGGGGTCAGAAAAAACCCCAGAACTTCTCTGTTTAGGCCGAAACCCAAAAAGCTAATAGTTTAGGCTATTTTACACTATAATCGTATTATTTGAGTACTTAGGAAAAAAAAGCCTGTGTGCTACCTTTCAGAGCTCAAAAATACAAATTTTTTGAGGCCCCGCCAAACTCAATTGGTCCATTTGGAGCCAAGTTACACTCCTTTAAATAAATTACTTTTCCCAAAATTATGCATTTTGCTTATTTTTGAGTGTTTAATATGTTTTCTGTTGCAAAAAATCGGTGAGTTCTTATACAAAAATTGACCCTAGGCCATCGGAGGTAATTTATATGAAATGGATGTATGTCAAAAGGGTGAGCAGTTTTGACATAATTAAGTTATTCTCAAGACACTGTTGAAGTAGTACCACTCACCTACAGTATTCCAACCAATGCCAGTGCCAAAGGTCTTCAACAGAAGGTGTGAAAACAGTATATTTACTGGCGGACCTCAACCCTTAGATTATTTACCTATAAAAATGTTGTTAACAAATACAATGCTGCATTCTTTAAATGTGTTTCAATATATTGTAGAAATGGTATTTATGTGTGGACTACCCTCCGTCAACGGTTCATTCATTTTATATGTTGTGTTTTCTTGTTTTCTGCTGTCCATGAATAAGTGTTTCATAGATAATCTCGTATTATAGTGTATACACAGTGTTATGTCTTGTTTTGCCATTAAACGAGAGTGGGTTAATTGAATACAGCCAATTCGAAGTCTTGTAAGGACCACTCTGAAATAATTAATAGCAATAAATAATTACATATTTTAAAGAGTCTTAATTATTATTTTTTAACTTGAAGTTATGATATAGGTGCTTGGAGGTTGCTTCAAGGACGCTGGAGCTATTCATGCGAAACGCAACATTGGTACGGCCAATAAGTGAAATGGGGCAAAAGAAACTTTTAACTGACTTTAAATCGGTAAGTTATTTAATATCATTATTTAATATTTAGTCTGAAATATTAAGTTGTTTGCTAGTTTTATTTATTTTATTTCTGGTGTATTAAGTAGAGTGTTCTTTAGCTTAGCAGCTTTTGCAATTGCAATTTGTGATATACATGATAAGCAAACGAATCATAAAAATATTATTTTATTGACTTCCTCAGACTGTAAAAAAACATCGTTTTAATAATATATTATTAACAATGAGATATAAAAATCAAGATCATACTCTAAATTAAAAAGAAGATATGAATGAATAGTTGGGATTCGGCGAAGAACAACAATCAGATTTTCGTAAAAACATCTGTATGTAGAACTGCCTTTTTATATCCTTCTTTTCTCCAAAAGTAAATTCTTAGGTCAAGCTTAATTAAAACACCTTTTAATGATCAATACCTCAGACCATAAATATTTCATTTATTTATATCACCTCCATTTCACTTAACATTTCGGCCTTCAGGCTATTTTCAAATTCTAGAAGAAAAATTAAGTAAGTGTTCCTATACAATAAACCCTCTTATTCCATCATTTATATTAATATAACCACCCTCTGTCAATATTTTATATATGTAATTTAAATCTTCTTCTTCTCTTTCTTAAATAAAGCAGCCTCCTAATTAAACTGTGTATTCTAGGCCTTGCCGTCCTGACACATTTCTCAAACAACTAAACGTTAAACTTTAAAATTACTATTATTTTTATTAAATCATTCTAAATCTACCTTATTAAAACCTTACATTTATTTTGTAAGTATAAATCAGTCCTATTAACTGATTTATACCTACAAAATAAATGTAAGGTTTAATGTTTAGTTGTTGAGAATTATGCCAGGGATTTTCGTTTATTATTTTAAATATCTCGAAAACGGTTGGGAAATCGTGGCAAGTGGACAGTAATGACGTTAATGCTTACTAAATTTCCTACAAAAACGATTCTGATGTAATGTTGATGGGTCAATCTAATTTAGAGAAATTGGTGCTTGAAATTTGAATATGACGGTTTTGTTCTTTTGAACAAGTTTTTGTCTGCGTTTACCTCACTTTTTAATTAATTAATTAATTTATTTATTTTAAATTTATTTTAAAGTGCTTTTTACAGTAAAATGAGTATTTTAGTAAAGGTAAGATAATGAGAAACTTATTGGTAATAGCGTTTTCCTAGAGTGAACATTGAGAAAGCGGGGGAATTCATTTCCGCTATGGCACTGTCAGTTTCCTGTTGTGGCTTCTCTCTTCCATTGTGTTGTCTCTTACCAATCTTCCTTCTCTTCAAGATTTTATTTTGTATTTTTCAAAAAAGATCAAAATCTACCAATAACTGCTTCTTTCCTTTACTAATGGCTCTAGGGATATGAACGGAAACACACTAATGTGACGTACCTCTTGTGAGTCGGACTTTGTATAATGCTTTGATACACTTATTAGGCACACAGAAAGTGTTTAAGATCTCATATATTGTTTTACTGTTTTTAATTATTCCCTTTACTAATTCTGTACATACATTTCTTTTTTAGCTGAAGAAGGTTGCCTAAGAGCATCTTGAAATGTTCTAAATATAAATTTTCACATAAATCTGACTGTTGATTTTAGCCGAATCCCAAGTATTCCTGCACTTTTTATCACATTGACGGCTAACTATCCCCATCTCATTATGAATTAAATATGGTGTTAGCTCGTAAAAATTCACAAGATTCCATCTCTTTAATTAAGTGTAATCCTGTTTTTCCCCAGGTCGAAGAGGCTATTAGCCCTCTCTGTACTCAGCTGAGCGAGCTTGGAAAAGTATACAGAACATTGAGGTCTCTTCGAGCGATTGTGAGTGCTCCAACATCGGAAGTGATCTCTTCGCCTGTACTCGGGCAGGCTATTCCCTACAGCCTTGCGATCACACTTCTCATATCTAGAGGCCCGTCTGAACTTCCTTCTCCCCATCAGGTAGGATCTTCAAGGAACATTTTCTTATTCTCAACTCTTCTTTCACATTTTTATTATACACTCAAAGTTTTTCTTTAACCACTACTAAGAATATGTTTAATCCCCATCAAGAGGATGGGAAATTGTGTTTTTAGTAGTATTTTTTTCTACAGTGTGAAAACATTGTGTTTCTTGAACTTCGTAAATCCAAATTCCCTTCAGCATTAACCATTATGAGGCGGTGAGCTGCATGACCTTCGAGGCCTGTGGACCGGGGCCTGTCCAACCCTATTAAACCGAAGGGTGGAATTAAATAGTATTGCCTCCTCCGCCCATCTCTTCTCATTTCTACTAATAAGCTCTCGTTATTTCTTTCTTTAAATAGTTTTCCATCATCATTTTCTCATCTTGAGCTTTGGACAAGACAAATGCTGGCTTAAAAACTTCTACAATTTTTCTTTATTTATTTATAACAAACATTTTGAAATAATGTCTTTTCCAATATCTCGTTGTGGGTATAATGTTTACGGAACATGATCTCTATGTACACATCAACTGGTTAAGCACAAATAAGGCCCTTCAGAGGAACCTGAAATTTGCAAAGGAACGAGATAGCAGAGGGAAACACCCACTTAATAGGCTAAAACTTCATTTTTATGAACTCCAGTAGAACAAGAGTGAATAGAGGTTTCAAAACCTTTTAGATTTTGCAAAAAGCTGTCACAGCCTTCAGTCCAGAAGCAAAGAACTGCACTTGGCATAAAAGTGGCTTTCAGTCTCAAAACGGTTAATCAGTGTGAATTTATTTTCTGAAAGTTGCTAATAATCATTTTATTAAATTATTAATCATACTTTTTTTTCTATTTCTAGAGTGTTGATTGGACTGTTGGAGCTTATTCGGAATGGTTAGACAATCACACAGAAGAAAGAGACAGATTAGAAATGCTAAGCGGTGCATTACAGAAATATCGAAAATCTGTTTGTGATCAAGGATTATCCTCATTTGATGAATTATATCCTATCATTAAAACAATGTTGGAGAAAGCATTCCAATATATTTCTTCTAATCCTAATATTTAAAAGGATTTATAATTTTTTTTATATATTATGTAATTTTTTCATTATATTTTTTGTTTTTAATTGTATTCGATTTAGCTGTACTGAAATAAATAAATATTTAATTCAAGTATATTTATTCCTGGCGCTCAATTGTGGGCCGTATCTATTTCTAATATTCAGAGTGTCCCATTTTTGTATCCATCTCCAAATTATTCCATAATCTTGGGAATTTTGGAGTAAAATTTCAAGGCATTAATCATTCTAAAGGGACACAATTTGGAGAGCCCATTCCAAATATATTCTGTACGCATTTACTTCTCATATAACAGGGGTTTTCACAAAAAATTGTGTGCTTTGAATGAAATGTCTTTACCAATTTTCAGTCATCATTTCATTGAGAGCATTCAATCGTAAAGATGTGTTTAATAAGAACAGTAAGTTTAAAAAGAATTGTACGTAAGTACATATGTACATAGAACCTGATTCTTTTTCTTTTCAAATAAGAAAGACTATCTGCACTTCTCTTTTGTTTAAAAAAATAACACCATTTAAAAAGTTTATTGAGAGATCGTTGGCCATTGGTAATACAAAGGTAGATAGTAAGGGAGGCAGAGTTCTCCTTCTTCTCATCGGTAAGCTTATTATTAATATTAGCTTGAATTGCAAGCCGAAACATTGGCAAAAGATAAAACACATTTTCTTATTTAAAAAAATGTAGTTTTATTAAGATACCCTGACTAAATTTACCTTCCCGTTTTTTTTTTTTTTTTTTTTTTTTTTTTTTTTTAGTATTTCGAAGTAACCCTACGATGTGGGAGTTTATTGTTTGTTCTGCACATCCCATGCATATTTATGCATTTCAAGTGCAACTGTTACAGATTTTTTTTTTTTTAAATATATAATAATAAATGATTAAAACATGAAAAATTAATTTAAACAAAGAAACTATAAAAACTTAACTACAATGTGTTTTAATGCAGACACATAAAAAACAAAAACATGACAATGCTTTCTTTTCCCTGACTCTATAGCTTTGCCTCCTCTCTCAGATCAGATATAATCTTAGCAAAACGTTTAGAAGAAAAAATGGTTTTGATAAAGCTCTTTGGGGCTTATGGGCCAATGTTTTAAGTGTTTTTGAATTTCTTTTCGTATATGTGCTGTCTGTCTACAGTCGTATATTAGATGTGTGTAGGTTTGTTCGGTGTAATGATCGCAGAAACAAGTATTTGAGTCTGTCAGTTTGAATCTGTGTAAGTACGAGTTAGTGTTTCCATATCCAGTCAGAAGTTGTGTCAGAGTAAACGTTAAATCTGTTGTTTTGTTGTCACCTCTGCTGCCATTTTTTGATGCTTCCCTTAACAAATGCTCCACACTACTTCTTGATATTTTGTTATAGCATGGCTCGATCTCTTGACTTTTTGATGTACTTTTAGCCTGAAAGTCAGCTATTTGGTTGCCTATGACACCCGCATGTGCTTTGAACCAATTGAAATAAATATTTATTTCCTTGTGTTTTAATATTTTTAAAGAATTTCTAATGTTTTCTATAGGTAAGTCGTGATTTTTGTAGTTTGTTAGTTTATGAGTACTTGACTGTCAGTATTAATTTGTATGTTTGTGTTTGGAAGTATATTGGACTGGAGAAGGTATGGGAGTGCCTTTAATACTGCCATAGCCTCGGCCTGATTATTACTACAGAGTTTCCCTAACTTTATTTTTCTACATTCAATGAGGTTAACTGTATTGTCGCCTGCAAGGACTATATAGGCACAGCCCACATCCTCCCCGTCCTTACTCCCGTCTGTGTATACTGTGTATGTGAAGTCTAAGTCTTCTGTGCTCATATTAATTTCAGGTACAAGTGCGGGGTGTGTCCAGTTAGTGAAGTGTACAGAGTATTCAACGTCGTCAGTATTAATTTTGTCAATATTGAGTTTTTCATTCATTATTGTGTATTTTTTGGAATATTCATCAGCTAAAATTGTTATTGGTATCATATTTGCCAAGACACATGCGGCCTCATAGGAGATAGTGCGATATCCTTTGATGATCTTTATTGCCATAATTCTTTGTACCCTTTCTAGCTTTTTGATGTTATACTTTCTATTCAATCCTGATTTCCATACTGATATTGCATAAGTTAATGCTGGCAATAAGGCTCCTATAAATATTGTACTCAAAGCACTTGGTTGCAAACACCATGTTGCTCTTGCTGCTATTGATAGCAAGTTAATGTTTCGAATTAATTTAGAATGTAGATGATCTATATGTTCGTTCCACCTTAATTTATTGTCAATGATAACTCCTAAGTATTGTATTTTTGAGACTGGATTTAGCCGAGTATGGTTGATCGAAATATTTAAATTTGGGATATTTCTTTTAATTTTTCGAGAAAATATAATATATTTATATTTTGATAAACTAAAACTCAATTTATTTGTTTTGGCCCAAACATTTGTAAGGTCTAGTATATTGTTTGTTAGAGTTTCCAGGTCAGAGAAAGTTTTAAAATTTGCTAATACAACAATATCGTCTGCAAAAGCAACGAATTCTGTATTTTCTGGTTTCGGTTTTTGTAGGAGTTGATCAACGATTAGATTCCACAAAAGCGGAGAGCAGCTTGACCCTTGTGGTGTACCCAGGGTTTGGTGTTTCTGTGCCGTGTAGTTATTTGTCTGAATTATTGCTAATCTATTATCCAAGTAATTTATTATTAGATTATAAATATTTTTGGGACATTTCTTTTCTTTTAATGAATTTAGTATTGATGGTTTCCTTGCGTTGTCAAAAGCTCCTTTGATGTCTAAAGAAACTAATATTACGTTTTCAAATAATTTCAGGTGATGTTCTATAAAACTTTTTACCTTTTGTATTGCGTCCGGTGCGCTAGTTTGGGGAGTGAAACCAAATTGGTTTTTATGTATAAGTTTGTTGGAATAAAGGTAATGAGATAATCGACTATTGATAATTTTTTCGAGAACTTTACCTTCCCATTTACAAAGTGTTTAATTTAAAACTTTTCTGGCTCTGGGAGTGATTTCCCTCTGAAGGAAAATAATTTTGTCCACGAAAATCTTATTTGGGAAGTAAATAAAAAACAGCTATTCATTTCTTGTAATAAATTGTACATCGATTGCATGAACTATTTTAATAATAATAGTATTACTAAGGAATGAATAAAAGTCTAGTTCCATCAAATTACGAATTCATTATCCTGGGAAAATAAATTTCTGGTCATGTGACATTTTACACCACTTCTTACATTTTTACGTTGCCTGTCATACAAAATTTGGAGACCAGCAGCCATATAACATTTTTGTGTCAAAAAACACACTGTTATTAGATTTAACAAGACTTTTACTTCTATGTTAATTTACTTTATAGTAAAACTACTTCCAAATCTTCTCCGATCAATCTGAGAATCCTCTTGACTTGAAGATATTTTTGTATATACTTTATACTAAAAAATATGTGGCTACTACTTTCGAGAATGCTGATTTCAAGACTTTTTTGTGACATTTTCATGACTTTAAATGTGAATTTCATGCCCATTAAAACGAAAATAATTTCACTTAAAAAGAAAAAGCCTTAACTTTTAGACTAAAATTAATTGTAACCTTACACGGATTACCATGAAATCTAGAAAAGTACAATTTAAAACTGTATAAAATGTGCATCATATGTTAAAGAGGATGATTACATTAATTATAAATGTGAAGAAACGATGGTACTAAAAATTTTGAACAATGGCAGGAGAATTCAAAATTTCTCAAAATATTACTAACTAACTATGTATTGTCAAAGTACATAATTTAGTAAATTAAAGTGTATATAATTTCAATATTAAAGTCTGAATATGAATAAAGAGAAATAAAAATACATGTAAATAATGGATGAGAGGATGGGGAGGCAGATAGAATTGAGTCACCGTACGAAAACAAAGACAATTACGAATGCTCAGAAGTCCTAAGATTACGTTAGACCCCGGTAAAACTGAAATTTCGTGACATGGTTTCAAAATTCATGACTTTCGTGCCCTATTTTCAGTTTCATAACATTTTCATGATTTTCGAGACTTTTTCGTGCAGTAGACACCCTGCTAAAGCAACCTTGCAGTGCGCTGCAACAAATGGGTGAACTTAGTTTAATGGAGTAAGGTGTGGGTAAAATGGATTTCTTTAAATGTTGGTTTCTCAGAAAAAAAGCAAACAAAAATATTTGAAACCTGTTTAATATTTATTTATAAACAGAAATAAAAATATTTTAGTAGAAAATGGACATAATTGTTTTACATATTTACATTTCTTTGTAAGTCACTGATTAAGAGTTTATATAAAACAGTCTTTATTATAATAATTATATATTATTTTGATATGTACAAGTTACAATATGTAACAATAAATAAATAAATATCTTTATAGTAACATAAAATACACAATTAGAAACAAAATAAGCACCACTTCAAAATTGTGAGGGCAGATTAATCTAAGGATTATTTCCTTTAAAAAATTCACAATTATTTCATTGGAATGTTTGTTGAAGTAAGCAGATACTTCAAGTACATTAGAACCACTCCTGTCAACAATACATATTTTTTTAGTAATAAAACAAAAAAATAAATATGAAATTTATCTTGTCCAAAAAGAAACTTGTAAGTCTTCATGCCTTTTCTACAGGAACCTGTTTATGAGCAAAATAAAGAAAAGCTATTGAAGATAACGCACTGACTAAGAAGATAACATCGAACCAGCGATGGTAGAAATTAAATTGGAGATCGCCTAAGACTTGGCTAATTATCATTCTGTATTCTGGAGGCATATTCATTCTCATTAGGAGAACTGAAGATACAAAATGCATTCCCTGGGAAAATAGAAAAGAAAATTAATTTAATTAAGACTTTTAATTTCTAACAATAATATAAGAAAAATACAACTTAATGCTATAATAAACAACAAATGTAAATAAACAGAATGTTAAATACAGACATTACTTTTATGGGATGATCTGATATACGTAGTAAGGTCCATAAGTTTCCGGCCTGTCCTGCTTCAAACGTGCCGGGACCTGCACGCCTATGCAGGTCCATGCCTGCTCACTCCATACCTCCCTTCCTCAGTCGTGCCAGCCTTGAAGGAAACTCCCCATTTTTACAATGTTCAAACTCGAGTACCGTGCGGTAATTAAATTCTTTTGTAAAGAGGGTCTTACTCCTGCGCAAATTAAAGGCGCTTGGATTGTGTATACGGGCAGTCCTCCCCCTTGTATTCCACAGTGAAAGAATGGGCAAAATTATTTAAGATAGGGAGAGAAAATCTAGAAGAGGGCCCACGTCCCGGTCGTCCATTGGAAGCTGTCACTTCTGAAACAACTTGTGGAATCTGAATTGCTGTCTGACCGGCGACTAAAAACCAAGAAAATAGCAGCGAGGTTAGGGCTTTCAAAAACAAGTGTTTTGAGGATCATAAAAGAACATTTGCATATGAACAAGGTTAGTGCAAGATGGGTTCCAAAAATTCTTTCAGCTGCTCAAAAACAGGAAAGAGTTCACTGCTGCAATGAATTTTTACGCAAGTATAATGCCGACCCAAGGAATTTTTTGGACTCAATTGTAACTGGGGATGAGACAATGGTTCTATATTATGACCCACTCAGCAAAAGAGAGTCCATGGAATGGAGAAGACCAGGAGAAGCGCCTCCTTTAAAGGCAAAAGTCATGCAGTCAACAAAAAAGGTAATGGCCACAATTTTTTGGGACTGTAAAGGAATACTACTGATAGATTTTAAAGAAAGGAATACCACAATGAATGGTGAGTATTATGCAGCCCTACTTCACCGGTTACGAGACGCCATTAAAGAGAAGAGGCGAGGGAAGTTAAGCAGAGGTGTCCGCCTCCTTCACGACAATGCCTCTGTCCACACAGCATTGATTTCCAAGGCTGCTGTGAAGGACTGTGGATTCCAAGAAATCTCTCATCCACCCTACAGCCCAGACTTGGCCCCTAGCGATTTCTACCTTTTCTCAAAGTTAAAACCAGACCTTTGGAAGGCGATTTAACACCGACGAAGAGCTCCAAGCAGCAGTGGAAGAACATTTTTTTAACAAAGAAGACAATTTTTTTTTCATGGTATAGAAATGTTGCCAAAGCGTTGTATTAAGTGTGTTGAACTTAGGGGAGAATATATTGAAAAACAGTAAAACCAGTTTTTTTCTTTCACCTTTCCTTCTATCCCAGGCCGGAAACTTTTGGACCTTACCTCGTATGTACGTACACACATATATATATATATATATATATATATATATATATATATATATATATATATATATATATATATATTACTAGCTCCAATTTTTATGTATTTTCTTTTTTAGTTTACACAAATGGGAATCGTTTTTTGTTGAGTGCTGAACACATTCTTCTATGTTGAATTGCCCCTCCCTTAACAAAAATACTATTTAAATAAATTCAAGTGCCGTCATTTAAGATGAGGAATACATGCAAATGAAAACATGTCTTTACAGAGAAGTACTACGCATCAAACCCCCATTTGAACGGTTCTTCCTTGTTTTGTTCGTACATTTTAAAAATATGGATAAAGAGGAAACCCTTCCCTTCAAAGGCCTATTTGGGCCCTTAGAAGTGTTATTTTGTCATTTCTGAGGACACCATTTTATATATCTCGACTAGAACTACAACTTTGCCCCTATGAAAAATGTTGATATCTCAAACCGTTTAGTAGTTATTTCTCTTGTGGCCCGCTTATCTGGGCCACCCTATATATATATATATATATATATATATATATATATATATATATACAATATATGCACATTATATATATATAATATATATATATATATATATATATATATATATATATATATAATATACACATATATATATGCTGTTTAATAATGTAAAAAAAATAGATCACTATGTAGTTTAATACTAACCATAATCTGAGCCAGGATGAGAACTATAACGTTTGATGACTTGCTGCTGGAGATAGCATAGAAAAACTGAAAAAAAAAACAAAAACATAAGCATCAATGTACATAAAATGAATGAATTTATTGCTCATGAAAATTATTATACTTTTAGCAAAGTTTGCTTAAGGAAAGTATTACCTGCAATCAGGTAGTACTTTGCATAATGATAAAACAGTACAAACAAATTTCAAGTTACAGTTCCCAAATATCGTCATTCTAAGATAAAAGTACGTTACAGATACCTTTTCCTGTAATTACGACTGAAAAGTCTCAAACACAACACGCACCAGAGGAGAAGAATTGGAAAACTATTCACATGAAGATAATGAGAGTCATAGATATGAAGAGTTGAGACTTTTTCATCCGTTGGTATTATGGTAATTACTGATAAGAATCCGAAAATTGTATCCTAATTTATAAAAATAAAAGACATTGGGATTACAGTGGTAATTGCAGAAAAAGTTACGATTACGTACGTTATCACAGAAAGATTATGATTACAATTGTAATCACAGAAAAGTGTTGTGATTGAAAGTCTAATTTTTTTTTTGTTTGCTTGTGTTTAACGGCTTATCAACATTAGGGCTATTAACACCAGGCTGTATACAGGTTGCCGCCCTTTTCTGTAATGCCAACAGCACGTGGTCGGTCACCCATTCAGGTACTGGCCACGCCGGACGATGCTTAACTTCGGTGATCTACGGGAACCGGTGCATTCAACGTGGCTATGACCATTGGCTGCAAGTCTAATTATAATCAAAAGTGTGATTACTTATCAAAGATCAGTACACTGATTAGAGTGTAATCTTAATCACGTTACTAATCATAATCGTAATCAGAACTCTAAA
Organism: Gonocerus acuteangulatus; assembly: GCA_946811695.1. Classification (NCBI taxonomy): domain Eukaryota; kingdom Metazoa; phylum Arthropoda; class Insecta; order Hemiptera; family Coreidae; genus Gonocerus; species Gonocerus acuteangulatus. The sequence continues at coordinate 97,273,612 of OX328126.1, forward strand.
GCCTGTGATTGTAATCGTAATTATGATTATGCCCTACACTGTTTGTTGGTACCTTCTGATTAATAGAATAACCATATGTCTAATACATATATATATATATATATATATATATATATATATATATATATATATATATATATATATATATTGTGGTGTTTTTGTGGGGGAAGAACAAGAAAATTGGAATATATTTAAAAGTTATTCTATGAAATGGTTGATTTAGAAAAGTTTATATATTATATTTTCTTTATATCTCAGGGTTCATTTAAATTACCAAACTCACCACATACGGATTTATGAATAAAACCATTTGAATAATTAATTAAATTTAATAAATTTCCTGAAAGAAAAGCATGAGAAATATATGATTAGAATCATTTCTTACCATCTGTCCTTTTATGTGTTGAGACCATATTAAATACCAGGAGAAAGGTTCATTATAAATAAAAATAGAGTTGGAAATAATTGACTTATATTGAAGAAAAGATATAATTTTAGATTTTGCATGGCTGTGATATAAAAAGAATATAAAAAAGAAAATTGCGTGACTCACATATTTGTATCAATGTTGGGTTATTAAGAAATGTTTAGAACATATTTAAAATATTAACTTATATATTAAAATATAACTATTGGCCATTATGAAATTTTAGATAGCTTTAAGAGTTTAATTAAAGATTGGCAGTGAGTGAGTTATACTCAGCTTGTTTTACGGATGATGTTCTTGAAGTGAAGAGGCAGGCTGCTTGTAGTCGTGTTGAGGAGATGGATGGTCGGCTGTTAGATCTTGGAGTTGTGTCTCCCCATCATGTCCAGGTGAAGTGCTTTGGGTCGGCTGACTCTAGTGGAGCAAAAGGGTGCTCTCTCGCCCTTGGCTGGCGTCGAAGTGAGAACGAGTGCTCTGGCCCTTCGTTGGCGCTGAAGTGAGAGTGAGTGGTGGGGGAAGGCCCTACTTATAGAGGCGTACTCCCACCACACCAAGGGTGTCTGACTTCTTCGTCCTTCCCTGGATTTTCCTGTCCATACTTGGAAACACCTCTATCGTTATCTTCCTGGGAACTTGTATACCTTATCGCTCCTAGCCGAGATATTTGGACTCTTCCATCTACTCAACACTGCCTTTTTAAAAAAAATAAATACTGCCAAACTAAACACTGCCAAATGCTATCTCTTTTATTATTCTTTTATTTATTTTATTGATTGACAAATGATATAAAATGATATTTATTTTATTAATAAAATGCATTTTCGAAAGAATGATTAGCAGGCTGTGTATATAGCAACTCAATTTATTTGAGCAGCGTTCTTTATTTGCAACAAATAAAGTTTTTCTTTCTTGTGATGGACTTATGAAATATAAGTTAGCCTTTATTTTGAATAGGAATGCTACTCTTTGCTATGCCAGAAACTGACTCTTTCTAGAGCACCCCCCTTTTATATCATTACAATATATATATATATTTACACTAGCTCTGAGCAAAAACAAATATATCTTCTGAGATGTCTGCATATGTAAATTGAAAGATAAAGATGAATAAATAATTACCTTAGTGAGAGTGAGAAGAAGACCTCGTATAGATGTAATGACTATACATCCAACAAGGAAGAAGGAGACATGTTGCGACCAAAAGCCTACATCTATATTTATCCCAAGCCAATGGACGACTATCTCCATACCTCGTGTCACCGGGTCCTTCTTCCCTACTCGGTCGAATACTATATTAACAGTCGACTGGAATAGAAAATACACAATACAAATTAAGATAATAATAACTCAGATATTTTGGGAGAGGTTATATACATGATAAAACCCTATTCTTGCCAAAATAGGGGTGATTGATTGATTGAAGGATACTGGATACCTAGCAATGTTTAGATAATAAACTTATTAGTAGATAGCATCATTTCATGTAGAATAGGATGGTTTTTAGTTTAAGTTGATAGTTTTTTTGTTTTTTTTTTTGTTTTTTTTTTTTTGTTTTTTTTACGGCGCATCTACTTCTAGGTCATTAGCGCCGACATCCAGGGTGCAGTGAGGAATTTTCTCATCAAGCCCTGAGATGAGAAAATTCCTGCCGGATGTGGGAATCGAACCCACCATCTCCCGCTTATGAATCCAAGGCGCTAGCCACTAGACCACGGGAGACCCCGATAGCTTAATAAATAAAGAAGTTATTTAACTTATCACTAACCTCTGAAAACACCATAAATGACCAAACTTCACAAACAAAATGGTTGCCAACAACTGAATTACTGATAATTAAATTGTAAAAAAAAAAATATTTTTGTACTCCCACATATTGCACTAGTATTTCTAAAGTGACTCAACTCAAAATAAAACTTAACTGAAAATGTGTCACTCTTGCCTATGTAGGGGGAATAGCATTAACACAGGAAGAGTGACACAAGTGCTTCAGAGCTTCTGGTGTACAAGCTCTGAAGCTAGGTACATATAGTTTTGATGGTCGATAAAGAGATATTTACAATGTTTTTCATAAACGTAACTGAAAAACGCTGAGTTTTGAGTTGTGTCACTTTAGAAATACTAGTGTAATATATGTACAAATAGAAACTGTACTGTTATAAATTAAATAAAACATGTCAGCAACATGATTTATTGTTGATTTGATATGGATTGACTACACTATTTTATTAAGAGCATGCAATATATATTTGTATACTTACAATGAATATTTTCCAGACGCAGTAGAGAGAAAAGAAATAACCAAGACAGTTAAAGTATTTCCCACGCCAAGTCTTGGCCCATTCTAGCCTCGCTTGCATTTCCCTTGCTTCATGAGCTTCAAGAAATAACTGCCTGCTCAGTTCTTCTAAGGCACTGGTTTCTTGCTTCAACTGCCATATATCTAACATAGAGTTAATGGAAAATCTATTGTTTAGAAACACTTACTTACATATATATTTGAGCAGAGTATACAACCTGACCAGCAGTGATTTTAGGAAAAGCAGTTTTTCAAACCGGATTGGCAGGTTCAGGAGGTGATACAGAGTTGATACTGCAGAAAGCTGTATTGTCAATTCTTGCATTGCCAATTTGCTATCCAAAATAACTGTATTTGGTCCAATAGTGTGAGAGGCAATAATCATTGTTTTGAAAACATACATCAAAGCAACAAAAACATATATTTTATTAACATAATAGGTACAAATAAAAATATATTGTTAATATTGTCTTTGTTTCTTTCTTATAAATAACTACAATATACTCTACATTGATTTAAAGTTGGGTAACTATGATATTAAATTATAATCAGAGCAACATGAGTGCATTTGTAAGTCGTCTATTAACTTCATTGCCAATTCAGTTGTCCATATATTGAAAGAAATTGAACTAGAAGTCTGCATGGGGAAACTGCTGGGGGCTGACTGTGGACTGAGGGCTGCCCTGGAACACATACACACTCGTAATGTTGACCAACAATGTATCAGTGAGTCCCAAAACAGCGGGACTCAGATTCTTTTATCAGATAGACCCGCAATGCACTCCTGATACTCGGGGACATGTTGCGCGGAAGAATCGCAACAATCCAGATTCAAACGAGATTCAGTTCTGCAACAAGGATGCACAACATTGTATCCCAGTGTATACAAGTCTTTACTCTGTCCTTCTATATCACTCCTAAATAAAAGACTTCTATATAATGCCTAATAGGAACTTCTACATGATTTCTAAAATAGACTTTTATGCCACTTAAAACCATTTTTAGGTGTCTACTATAGAATATGAATATATATGCATATATAACTTGAGTGGTTAACTACATCCATTAACAACAGAATTAATTACTGCATAGCCTTGGCTAACAACTACTTTTTGAGAACACTTAGTTAAAAAGTTTAATTATTATTTTAAGTTGACAAAAAAGTAGTTGCCTACAATACTAATTAATAGTCGGTAGTTACCACTAGGTAACTCGACCTAATGTAAATTGTATGATGGTTAATAAGAAAGGATACTGTCAGAGTCCTTTCCCGAACGAAGCATGCTCCAGAATGTCTGAGTCGTACTCCCAAGACCAAAACCAGCTTTACTCCCTCGTTTAGATAGAGCAATCCTTTTTTTCTTTGCCAAAATCATATCCATTGTCTGCATTAATCTCTTTTCTATATTCAATACGTCCGTCGGAGAGACATGTCTGAAAATAAGTACTCTTTATTAATAATATTGTAAAAAAAAAAACAGCAATAAAAATGAGTTTACTAATTTTCACATTTTGACATAGCGGGACGGTGAAGGCCACATCCTCTACAGTTGAGCCAAAACCGTACAGGTTTTCTTTATATTCCAGTAATCATTTTCATGAATATGTGAAGAACAAGAACATGTGTGTTGATTTATGACATGTTAAGTCCATTTATCAGGTGCAAATGTAATCCTGACCTAAGGCAAGGAGGATTGGAAGGCGGCAATTGATTTAAATCAAGCATACTAAAGTAAGTGTAATAACAAATAATAAAGAAGAAATCCCCCCAAAAAGTTACTGCTTAAAAAACCTACTGTCTAATTCTTAATAACTAGGTATTATGTCTACACTGTACTAACTCCAAGTAAACCCCAGCTGCCTTAGATCCATATATCAAGCTAGTACTGTCAGAAGGCCATGTTCTGGAGGTATATAGGCACTAGCATTGGTGGTTCTCGGCCTAGCAAGGTCTCCGGCTCTCGCTGCCCCCTTAGTTCTAAGCAGCTCCACTAGGTAGCACATTACTCCTCTTAACTAATTCCTATCCATCACACAAATTCATTCTTTCTTATTTTTAAAAAAAGAAAATAATAAATAAAATATAAAATATTTAAAAGCCTCTTCTGGTCAATTCCAATTCTTCAAAATTAGTTTTTCTATATCATTGACCAGAAGATATTAATTTGACTCCTGCTTTAGTTAGTAGTATGAACACAGAATTCTTACAAGAGCCTGCTCAAGTAGGCAAGTTTAATTGGGGAAAAGGGCGTGGCCTAAATTTGCGGGAAAAATTCCCTCTGATTTTCCATTATCACTGGTAGGTTTCACACCCTTGTTTACTAATTATGTTTTAGTACGAAGTGTTATTTATATTTTAATACGATCACAAAAGAGTTTTAAATTTGTCTATTTAAACTTTTGCATATGCCTACTTTTTAGTCAACAAATAAAAAGAATTTGAAGTTTAATGTAAATATATCACATTGATGATGTAGGTTAGAGTATTTTATTTTATTTTTTATTATTATTTGGATGCCTCGACTGCTTTGGTCATTTGCACCTAGGTTAGAGTATGGTTTATAATCTACTCAGCTTTGTAAATGGCTATGAGAAGGGAGAGTGAAAGGAGAATTTCCGAATTTTTTGAACATTTCCGCCTCTGAAATACTATTATAATATTCATACTGCCACTTAACACTCCCAGCCACCGGGCCTCTGATATAAGTTATTAATAATTTATAAGATATTTCTTTTTTTTTTTTTTTTTTTTTTTTTAAATTTTTGACTAAAAAAAATTGATACAAAGACACTCTAATTTTGAGAAAGAGAAAATTGGCTTTTGGAAAGCACGTGATATGGAAAAATTTCTGGGAAAAAATTCTAAAGATAACCTTTATTAGAAGCAATTAGCAACAGCTTTACATGCAAGTGTTTATCTGTTTAACATCAAAATTGATTATTTATTTTTTTTTTTTTTCGTTTTTAACAGCGCATCAACTATTTGGCTATTAGCGCCGGGCTATCTACAGGTTGCCACCCTTCTCTAATGCCTACAGCACGTGGTCGGTCACCCATTCAGGTACTGACCACGCCCGACGTTGCTTAACTTCGGTGATCTACGGGAACCGGTGCACTCAACGTGGCTATGGCCGTTGGCCAAAATTGATTATTAAAACAGATTTAATAATACATATCGTCCCTACCATGTCAAACTATTGAATATGAAAATAGGAGCATACTGTTGAATGAACTTATTTGATACATTGACGAAGTAATATATTGAAAAATGTCTTATATCTACTTTATTTAAGGCAATAAAGGCTATTCTAAAGGTGTTTGAGTTGTGACAATTTGCAACAAGCCGTATCGTCCACAATCGAAGAGCAAAGTCTCGAATCTGAAAAACGAGATTTTTCATATTCGATAGTTTGACATGATAGGGACGATATAAGGAGTGGAGAAGGGAAGAGTTGTCTGATAATTATCCATTAAATGCCACACTTTTTTATTTGCAATTAGTGAGAGAGGATTAGTCTGGGCAGGATGGATTGAGTTAATTAGAGATTTTGGGGTTTCCTCTCTACAGGAGGGAGGATCCGCAATAAAAATTTAGTTTTATTAACTATAACATAACCGAAACCCAACACTCTCCCCCTGGGCAATCATAACTGTCAACAATCACTTCCGAAAGATGATAACTACAGAGTTATGAGAATGTAAGTGGTACAGTCATTACCATAGTACCTCATGAAGTATGCCATGGATGTGTATGGATAGTTGACAGCACCGAAACCAGATAGAAGCGCCATTACTGTCACACCAATTACACCAACTCTGCTTATCGCTTGTTCGATGGAAAATATACCTTGCTTAGGGCTGAGCAGGGGGAAAGGATCGCCGATCTTCCAGAAGAAATAAATGAAAACAGTCCAGATCATAAATGTCACAAGCTTAATCATTTTAATGGATGATGCCACTGAAAAGAAGATAAAAAATATTATTCTATAAGCCAAGATAATGAATTTTTATTCGACTTCTATTTAATGAAATACGACGAAACAAATGTTTGGCTAGCTAGGAAGGGAAGGTTTTCAAGGAAACTTCGAGCAGATCTAGTCCCGGCAAGGTCCGAGATCAGCCACTTATTCCTCTCGGAGACTGCCGGATTAGAGAGAGCAATGGATAAGAGAACTCCGGATAAGGGAGAACCTACTGTATTACATATATTTTTGAATGTATATATAAATATATTTATACAACGTTGAACCTTGGTTATTTTCAAGATCTATAGGTTCTGAAACATAAAATTTTGAAGTCGGCACATCCGGATTGTGTCATGAGGTCAACCTTATTTTCCTCCCTATGGAGTGAGGGAGAAACCGCGCTAAAAGTAAAGCCATCTTCCTTGTGGGAATCCAATCCACAATCCTAGAACAGGAGTGGATACGCCTTAACACTCACAGCCATTGGCCATCTGTAATCATGCATAATGAAATCATTAATCATAGAAAAATATATTTATTAATCACTTACCACATGGAATATTTATAACAATGTAATAGCCAATATAGAATGGTATTGCTACAATGAGCATGAATAGTATCATATACAGTCCGACGATCCAATGGAAGTAACGGGACCTAAAACAAGAAAGAACACACATGAAAAGCGTTACAAAGATATTTGAGAGGGAGGACAGAATATCAAATCTAGCGTAGGCCATCACCATTTCCGAATATCAGTGGCAGTTTCGAGTTGCCCATGGTGTGTTATCAATAGGTGGCCTCATATCCCACCATGAAGCAGGTTTACAAAAAAAATGTACATAATTTTATTTGTACTTCTGGTAATTTTTATCATAGTTAGTTGCCTGTTCAAATGTTTACTCTGTTTTAATCACTTCATTCTATTGCTCAAGAATACATGAGTAATAAAATAATTCCCTGCAGAAGATACTGAGCTGTTCGCTACATGCGACATCCAGGAGACTGCAGTTCCCTACAGGCGACCCAGGCAACTTTTTATATTTGCCATTCTTATGAAGATATAACTGAGTTTTTAAACATTTCTATTTTTGTACAGCACTTATAAGTAATGCATTTTCCGCTATTTTAATTAATACCAGATTAAAAAGAAAAAATGTAAAGATATATAATATCTGACCCTGCCACGCATTGCTGCAGCTTAGAAAGAAAGAAAACCTTTGAATAAACAAATAAAGAGTGCTGCCCAAGTCTATTGGGTTGCTATACACACAGCCTGCTAAAAATAAAGTAAATTTTTAGAGGAGGAATTTGTATTTTATTAAATTTGCTATGTTATCTGTAAACAACAATGATCTTCAAAAGAATGAATAGCACCTCTTCAGCTTTCATAAATATGATTGCTGAAAATCCCCAGGAATCAATCAAAATTGATTCCACAAAAAGAGCTACCGAAAAAGAGCTTTAGCTTCCTCGTATCAAGTCGTAGTGTTTCCAGGAAGTCACTAATGGCTTTAGGGATCCATCTTCTTGTGCCGAACTACAGGCCATGTACAATACAATTTCTTCCATACGCTTCTTCAAATTTCTCTTCAAATGTCTTTATGCATTTAATTAATATGGCCTTTTACTCTCTGACAATGGCAATGAATTTAGATCATAATATGATCTAAATTCATTTCCAACGGTGGGTTCTGAAGTAGTAAGCAGTAAAATTGTGAAGTATATTTCGGAATTGAAATTGTTTATAAGGACGAGTAAACCACACAAAATGAACAAACACTTCACAGAAGAGCTTCCCTGGAAGTAGAACATAGACAGTGGTATGGTTAAATAAAGAAATAAAAACAAGAAAGAACGATACAAACCTTGAATCTAAAATGCCTATGATTTCAAATATAATTAGCTCAAACATAGTGCATGATAAGGAGAATGTAGAGGCAAATATTAACTGTATTAGCCTATGATGAACTTCATAATCCTTAAAAAGTTGTTTCACAAAGAATACCCAACCTCCGGTGAAAAAAATCACCTGCAAAAATTCAATCTTATCATTGCATTGTAAGCAAATCACATCACTCTTCTTTTAAAATAATACATTACCAACCTGGGACACAAGGATAATAAGAGAATCGGCTAAGTACCCCATAATAATTCATAAAAAATTATTTCTACTACCAGAATTATTAATAATTAGTAATAAACAGTTAAAAAGATACATCAGCATAATTCTCCATGTACGTCGCAATAACCTTCCCAAAAACAATGTCTGGAGTGTGACAATGTTTTGATTCAAGCGGTTAACACAATGTACTACGAAAAAAATAATTTAAATACAGTAAATACACTAATATGAAAAAAAAATATTGGTTAATTAGGTGAACATTTATTTAATGAACACTTTTAATCGTGTTTAGATTGACAAGTTGCAGTACTGTGCAGTTTATAACCTTAAACTTTTATAACCACATATAACACACGTGTGTTTACTTTGTAGTCTTGGAAGTTAATATAAATTCCATTCTTTTCCGTTTCTTTTCTCATCTGATTTGCGACTTTCCTTCTGTTTTTACTATCACATATTTTTAATCAACATTCTTTGAGTGCGTGGAACATGGGGAAGGGACGGCACAAAAGTATAGTTAGTGAGAAAAATGTTCGAACTAAGTCTCCTGAGCCAGAAGAAGAAGAAAATGTTTTTGACAAGGTGGTACCGAAGTGGTTTGAACAGGTATATAGTTTTTCTTTTCATCTTTTACATTTTATTTGTTTTATCACACTAACCATACTTGTAAAATATGTCTTTGTTTCTAGTTTAAAGATGATCAGCACTTAGAGTATAAGCCAGTATCTGATGAGGAGTTGCAGTCATTAAGATCTGAAGCAGAGCAGTTACTTGAGCAAGAGACAAAGTTCTATCATTCCAGTTTAGTAATCCTTTATTTTAAAAAACAAACATTTTTTTTTACATTAATTTTATGATCCATTTCTGATTGCAATGTCTGTATTTTTAGAGGAGAGAAAGGGGAAAGCAGGTTACGACTCTAGTTGGCTGAAAACTATGCTGTCTAAAGGTACCAGCAAAGACAAGATTGCTGCACATATTATCAGTGTACAAAATGCTCCTCTGTATAATTTACTACAACTTCAGGGACTCATTAACATGGTTAAGGCTTCGAAGAAAAGAGATTGCATTTCTGTCATGGGTAAGACTAATTTTTAGTGAAGTTTCTTATCATTGCTTTGCCTGCTGTGATTTCACAAAAATACATTTAAAAATAAAATTGAACACTCTTTTATTTCAAATTGGTTTAGAAAATGGATCCTCTAATTCCAATAAGAATGAAAACTTGGATTGTGGGTTCGATTCTCATTAGGATTGATGGGTTTTCTTTTAAATAAGACCGACTCGCAGGAACTACGTCATCTTAGTGCATTTCCTGTTCATATCCCTAGTGTCATTAGCAAAGGAATAGAAGCAGTTATTGGTAACTTTTCATCTTTTGTGAAATTTAAAAAAAAAAAATCTCAATTTGTGGGAAAAGGTGTGGTTTAGGAAACCGCACTGCTGGAGATACATGCCGGCATGTAGGAGGAGAAGGAAAAGGTAGTTACTACCAGTCTATTCTAGTGCTATTGGCCTCGGCAGTCGATGCACTTAAAATTAACCAAAAAAAAAAAAAAAAAACTACCAGTCTATGCATTGGACATTCAAGGCTAACTCCTGGTTATTTTATGTCAAATGAGGTGTGTTGTAACTCAAGAGTAAAACAAAATTATAGGTAAGTATTGAACATATTTTCTATGAATGACATGCCTACAAACATTCACTCCTTAAATGTAATACACTTATCACTAAGCCAGCTTAATGAACGTATGTGACAAGTACGGACGGACCATACTGAATGCCCTTGTCGACCAACTTGTCACTTACCACAAAGCCAGCTTAGTGAGAGGGTAAGTTCTAAGCTAGTGTAAACTAGACGCTACATTAAAAATGTTTGATCATTATTTCTACTTTATTGATTTTTCCTAATGATTGATTTATCTTATTTTTGTATTTTACAGAGAATTTATCAGATCTATTTTTAGAAGATTTGTTAGTTGCTTCAAGGAAACTTAAAACATTTGATGCTCAACCTTTATCAAAGCTATTTGAAATAACATCTGGATGTGCAAGATCAAGGAAAGCTAGACTTATTGCCTGGATATTTGAAGAAAAATTAAAAGAAAATTATATCAATTTTATACATGCGGTCGACAACATTTCCAAAGATACTATTGACTCAAATAGAATGAAAGCCGTTGCTATTATGAATAAATTATTGACTGGGCATCCTGAGCAGGAGCAGGTAATTCAGTTTTCAATTACTAAAGATAAAGACTTTTGAACTGGCAAATAACTTCCTAATTTTTTAATAAGTAAATGGTACTTACGTATTAGCTTCACCTCAGGTTCAGTGATCTGGATTATCAGGGGATCCAAAATGGCGATGGAAAGAACATTTATTAATATTATCAACAACAAGTGTCGATATAACCTTGAGGAAACGCGTAGCACTTATATTAATGGCATAATTGATATCCGTTTCGGCTCACTCAAGTCAATCCAACTCTTCGATAATATAGATCAATGAGGTTCAACTATCATGAAATTAGGACAAATCACCAGGGACTTAACATCTGTTAGGTATTAGTTGTAACTTAAGCATTTGATACATAACAATAAGATTCATTTTAACTTAAACGTGAAATATTTGTACATTTTGTAAAAAACTTCTGAATTGCACCGAAAAACGAGTGATCTATATTATCAATGAGTTGAATTGACTAGACTTTCGATATAACCTTGAGTGAGCCAAAACGATTAGGAATTATGCCATTAACATAAGTGCTACGCATTTCCTCAAGGTTATATCAAAACTCTAGTCAGCCCAACTCGTTGATAATATTATTAAATGGTCTTTCCGTCGCCTTATTGGCATGACTTCAATTGATTTCTGCTTATGCGCTGATGATCCAGATCACATAACGAGACCCATTTCTCTAACCTGAGGTGAAGCTAATAAGTAAGTACAAAATAAATTCTAAATAATTTAAAAATTTAGTCACTTTAAGAAATATATGCATGAAAGAAATCAGTTAAGAGAATTCAGGGAATATTCGGGATTTGGCTAAGAACAACAACCATATTTTTATAAAAATCTATATTTAGAACGTTTTGTCATGCTCTTTGGTAACCTTCTTCAGCAATGCACTTGGTCTAGGCAAGTCAGGACCAAGATCACATATATGCGTCTAAAGCACTGGGACGCTTTTCACGCCTGCTTATATGCATCTAGAGCGCTGGGGGCACTGCTTTTCACGCCTTCTTATATGAATCTAGAGCACTGGGGGCACTGCTTTTCATTCCTGCATATATGCACTCAGAGCGTTTGAAGGATTAATGAACAAGTAGAATTCACCTCAATGAGTGTACCTCATGTACATCTCAATTCTCTCATTATAACAAGATCATACGCAATAGATAATCTACAAGCCTAATTTATTTCTATCTAATTTCAGCTCCTATTGAAGATAATTGTGAACAAACTTGGCGATCCAAATCAGAAGGTTGTGTCGAAAGTAATATATTGTTTGACCCAGCTGCTTCGCGTTCATCCCAATATGAAACAAGTTGTAATGAATGAAATTGAAAAATTTCTTTTCAGGTAAGCTGCCTTCTTTTTTAATACTTAATTTTCTACACATATACATGTATTGTAATGGATTGTTAATTAAATTTCATCATATTGTTGATACATGGAATCATAAATGGATAGATGGGTTAATAATAAATAAACTATTTATTCGCAGACAAGGTATAGTTGGGATTCGGCTAGGAGAAAAAAAACGTCAGACTTTCAGGAAGAAATCTGTATTTGGACGTTTCGGCTGCACATTGGCAGCCTTCTTCAGCTAAAAAATACATACAAATTATAAGTAAACAAAACAGGCAGAACTGAGCGTATTATATACATCATGACAATGATTAGAACCAATCTTATTATTAAACAATGAAAATGCGGTAGTTGGAAAGTGAACAGTATGTTGAAATTAGTAGTAAGTAAACAGTACAAAAACTAACATTTTTTTAAAAAACATTTTTATATTGTGAGAAACTCAATCTATTCTATAGGTGAATACAATTTATAATAATCAATATACAAATACGTACCACTAGAAAATTCCTAGGGGGGAGGGAGGAAGACCTCGAGGACACTTAGGTAACCATGGTTGGATGTATGAGGGACAGAAACTACACAGGGGGTTTTTATAGTTATGACTGGGGGAGGGGAGAGGAGGCGGTAAGTCGGTGAAGATGAAAGAAGTGGATTGCTAGGTTGTAAAAGCGGGCTGTAAAAAGGTGTTAAAATTTTGGGACACACAAGTAGAAAAATTGTCTGGAGCCTAAGAAAAAAAGGTAAAAGGAGGTCAGGACAATTTATGGAAGACGGCGGAGTAAGTAGGGGAGATGTTTTGTTTGTCCGTTTTGTAATTAATATTATTGGGGTTTAAATTAATGTGGACGCATTCGGAAATCCGTCGTTGTGAAAGGACTCATGGGATATAGAAAGGGCGCGGCGAAGAAGCATTTTCTAGTGGTACGTACCACTATAAAATGCCTAGGGGGGAGGGAGGAAGACCTCGAGGACACTTTTTAACCTGTGGGTCTCAGAACGAAACACCAAAAAACAACAGATTTCCGAATGCGTCCACATTAATTTAAACCCCAATAATATTAATTACAAAACGGACAAACAAAACATCTCCCCTACTTACTCCGCCGTCTTCCATAAATTGTCCTGACCTCCTTTTACCTTTTTTTCCCAGGCTCCAGACAATTTTTCTACTTGTGTGTCCCAAAATTTTAACACCTTTTTACAGCCCGCTTTTACAACCTAGCAATCCACTTCTTTCATCTTCACCGACTTACCGCCTCCTCTCCCCTCCCCCAGTCATAACTATAAAAACCCCCTGTGTAGTTGCTGTCCATCATACATCCAACCATGGTTACCTAAGTGTCCTCGAGGTCTTCCTCCCTCCCCCCTAGGAATTTTCTAGTGGTACGTATTTGTATATTGATTATTATAAATTGTATTCACCTATAGAATAGATTGAGTTTCTCACAATATAAAAATGTTTTTTAAAAAAATGTTGGTTTTTGTACTGTTTACTTACTACTAATTTCAACATACTGTTTACTTTCCAACTACCGCATTTTCATTGTTTAATAATAAGATTGGTTCTAATCATTGTCATGATGTATATAATACGCTCAGTTCTGCCTGTTTTGTTTACTTATAATTTGTATGTATTTTTTAGCTGAAGAAGGCTGCCAATGTGCAGCCGAAACATCCAAATACAGATTTCTTCCTGAAAGTCTGACGTTTTTTTCTCCTAGCCGAATCCCAACTATACCTTGTCTGCGTATCTCTGCAACGGCTAACTATCTCCATCTCCACTATAAACTATTTATTATTAACCCATATAAATTAAATAAACTATTTTAATAAACTAATTAATAAATTAAATAATTAAATAAATAAGCTATTTTTTGAGAATTTAAATTTGTTTTCAGGCCAAATTTGAACAAGAGAGCCCAATACTACAGTATCTGTTTTTTAACCCAATATATTTTCCAGAACAAGGATAGAGATGTGGCAAGGAATATTATAAATATATATTTCTCTTTTTTCAAGGCTGCTATTAAGAAGGTTTGTGTTTTTGTTTTTTTTTTCCTTTAATGATGTTACTCTTAAAATAATAGATTTATTCAAATTAACGGTATAAATCTGAATAACTATAAGGAAACCTTTTAAAAAAAAATTAAATTTTAATAACACTTTTAAGATGCAATTTTTTTTAATAAATAAATGATCAGGACCATATAGGTTGGACAATAAGTCATAACTCAATAAAGAAGTTATAGTAAGGTAAGTCCTTCCTCCTTCCTCGTGAATTAGTTACGCACTATTTATATTTCACTCCTTAAAATTAAGAAAGATATTAAGTATATTAGATTAGTTCTTTATTATGTTAAATCTCTAATTTTTATAAATAAAAAATAATATTAAAGAAATCAATTTGGGCCCTGGGACTTATATGCACAACTATTCTGCCAACTCAGTGATAATTTCCACTAAATGTTTTATCACTTTTGTAATCTTGTATTCTGAAAAAATTGGTTTCAGTAGTTCTTACTGGACTCCTATGGCATTTTTTGTACCCTTTATTTTGCTAGGCGGGGGAATTAAATAAAACCTCCGGCACTTTCAATTATTTTCGAGAAGAGTGGTAAAAACTGAAATTTTAGTTTTTAGACAAATTTCTGAAAATGTCTTGAAGTTGATCATTCGAGAGTCTAATAAATTTCCTAAAATAATGGATCAGACATAAATTTTGACATAGTTCCTGCGAATTAAACTTTATTAATAATTATTATTATAAAATGGTGACCTTATTTTTCACTATGAATTTGCTGGGATTTGCAGTTTGTGTTACCAAAGGTCCCAAACAAATTTTAAACAAAATATAATACATTTTTATTCAATAAATTGAAATGAATAAAATGTCCTTAGAAATTTGAATTAAATAAAGAGTCCAATAAAAAGGAGATGCTGCTACTAGTATGTGGCTGCTCTTGAAAAAATTACTTAACTCACTGATACAGCTCTTCTGTGAAGCACTCGTCTCGACTCCCTGTCACTGGATAAAGTTTGATTGACACACACTATCACTGAAAATTGTCTAAGAATTTCTTAAAAACTTTTCGCCTTTTTTTGGCTACCAAGCTATATATAAAAACTGTGAGCATATGTGAGCAATCATTTGTTATTTTTTTTATATTCTATAAAAGCTGCTACAAATTCAATGTGGCTGGAGGTCAAATTTTAAACATTACACAACTTTTTTCACTATTCCTTTTATTTTGCTCTACACGTTTCTCATTTTTTTATGCCTCTTCAGGATTATTAAAATAATATTTCATTACAGCCTTCAGCTCCGAGAACCTTCCGCAGGCAGGACCACATCTATACTGATATGATCAATCATCTCTACTGCATAACAGCTGTTTAAAATCGTTAGTTTTAGGACAAATGTAAATTTCCCCCCCCCCCCCAAAAAAAAGTCTTTATACAGCCAATGAAGTGCAAAATAAAAGAATAGTGGAGAAAGTTGTGAATTGATTGAAATTTGTATTTCTGCCACATTGAATGCATATTTATTATTAACGTATTACAGAAAAAAAACAGGCAAAATATCCGAACCCAAAACTACAAAAGTCAGTTGGAGTGAAATATAGATAAAGACGACGATATTAGTTCCATGCGATAAATCTTTGTTTATTGCTATTGCTTAGGATCCCAATTTCGATTATTGGTGCCCCCCCAGACTGCGAGAAAGTTCTTGCTGCTTTATTACTTATGATACCAACGCTTTTGCTCGACTCAAGCAACATCGGAATGATGAAAGGTTACTGTGATAATTAATGTGTTAATCCAAAAAAATAGTTGAGAATATTCACCCAAAGCTGTACTAGGATATTATGCTATTTGTTTCAGTCAATAATTATTTGAATACACTTGTAGGGCGAAGTGGATTCGAAACTAATGGGAGCTCTCCTTGTTGGGGTAAAGCGTGCTCATCCATTTGCAAAACTTACCTCTGAAGTAATGAAGGAGCACACAGAAACCCTTTACAAGCTCGTCCATCTAACTCCGTTTAATATCTCTATCCACGCTTTGTGCTTATTACAGGAAGTTGCTACAGACTCCGATGACAGGTATGCTATTCAAATGAAGGCAACAAATGTTCATATTTAGAATTTTTTGGTTAAGTATCCTCATTTTATTTGTCTTTGTATTCTAGATTCTATAGTGCGCTATATAAGAAACTCTTAGATCCAGATATAGCAAGATCTTGTCATCAAGCAGTGTTCATCAATCTTCTGTATAAAGCTATATCAAAAGATTCAAACATTAGTCGAGTGAAAGCTATTATAAAACGATTGCTCCAGGTATACAATATTTATTTGAAAATTATTATTGCAAATTAATACTTGAAAATAAATCGCTATTTGACTTTCATGCCAGAATGTCTGCCTAAATTGTTAAACACTCAGGCTACAAAAACAAGAAACAACATTCCAGGGTGTGTCGCAAGTTAATGACAATACTCCAAGGAGTGAAACTAGACAAAAGATTACTATCCTTTGCAAGGTGTCTACTGCACGAAAATTGAAAATAGGGCACGAAAGTCACAAAAAAGTCATGAATTTTGAAGCCACACGACAATTTTGACACAAAATTTCAGTTTTACCGGCGTCTAAAATAATCTCAGAACTTCTGCGCATTTGTAATTGTTGTCATTTTCGTACAGTGACTCAATTCTATCTGCCTCCCCTCCCCCTTTCTCTATTAGATTTCTTTGTTGTAGCATTTACTCATCAATTATCCATTATTTACATATATTTTTATTTGTCTTTATTCACATTCAGACTTCAATATTAAAATTATGTACACTTTAATTTACTAAATTATCTACATTGACAATAAATATTTAGTTAGTAATATGTTTAGAAATTTTGAATTCTACTACCATTGTTCGAAATATGAGGGGTTTCTAATTCCATAAAATATTCATTCTAAATGTTTTAGTACCGTTGTTTCTTCACTATTACAATTAATGTAACTATCCTCTTTGATATATGATGCACATTCCATATAGTTTTAAATTCCAATTTCATAGATTTTGCGGTAATCCCTGTAAGGTTACAATTAATTTTAAAATAGAAGTAAAGGCTTTTTCTTTTTTAGTGCAATTATTTAGGATTTAATGGGCATGAAAATGTCACGAAAAAGCCCTGAAATTGGCTTTCACAAAAGTCGTAGACACCCTGCTTTAGAACCTTCTGCTCAAATTCAGGAACATTAATGTGCTTTATCCCCACCCGACAAACCTATTATATGTATTGTATAACATAGTCTTCTTGTTTGTACATTGCCACCCCATCAGCACAAATGCCAGAGGACACTTTTTTGTAACGTTTTTTCCCAGTTTAGTCATCGCTAAAGCATATTCCCGGAATGTGGAATGCCATAAGCAAAAAAAAAAAAAAAAAAAAAAATGCTTTCATTGTTTGATTACATTTTTGAAATCAGCATTAGCTTTGCTTTAAGGCTAATGCACATCCAGTGCTCACAAGTATCTCATTCAAACTACAATTTCCATTCAAAAAATATAAATGAATAAAAGCTTCTGGTTAGCGACATTTCGAAAATCACTACTATTCCAAAAAGAAATCCTGCAGACTGCCGAATCTGACAAAAGTTGTAAAATTTAATCATTTCTCCGATATACTCAGAACTGAGATCGACTCTCAATTTCATAATGTAATTGGAATGAAAGGTGAAAGAAACAACTAATAAATAAAATGCAGTTTTATTTACTACTGTGGCTAAACCCTGATTATCTTTATGTTAATGTGTACTTGTGTGTACGTTATCAATTTTTTATTAGCCTACATGTTAATGCCTACAATGTTTTATCAATTACTGAGATCTCAATGTTTTTTTTTTTTATTATTATTATCAGGTTTGTCTGAGCATTCCTGCTCCTCTAGCTTGTGGCTTTATGTATCTACTATCTCAACTCCTCTCCAAAAGAAGACAGCTTTTAGCTTTCCAATCTGAGCCGCGAGAACATCTGACTTCCATTAAAATTGAAAGTGATGATGATGATGAAGATGAGAAGTATTTTGATGTTGACAATGAAGTTTCTGTAAGTAAATATGATATCCTATTGTTAATATGTCTTGTTTTTAACCTTTAGGCTGCGTAATACTTGTAGGGCTACATGATGCGGAATAGTCTAGTGCCTGGAGTGCCTAGTGTGCTGAAGACCCCTATCGGCATTGAAGGACACTTCAGCTTATATAAACAGCCTACAGATGGCAATAGTAGAAGGACTGATATTATAGCTCGTAGCAGCCAAGCGCAAAAGAAGCCGAACTGATATATCAGTCCGTAGCACCCTCGGCACTGCAACCACTGGCCTCATATATCAGTCCGTAGCAGTGTAAGGGTTAATTGAAGATCTTGGTACAAAAACTAGTAATTGAGACTCAATTTCATTCTTTGATTTACTTTTGAAAGTTGAATGTCTAATATTGCTCTGTTTTGTTAAGGATAGTGAATAGTTTTTATCTAAGAACATTGTATTTCCTGGCATTTCAGGAATCTTTAGGTAAAGCCTTACCACCTTACTTTGCCAAATTTATTTGCTTCACTTCTAATTTTCAAACTGTTATTTTCCACAGGCCACTGAAAACGATGTATCATCAAAAACCAAAATAGAAATCGAAGACAGACTTCTGGAAGATAATAAAAATGTTAAAATAAAAGAAGAAGATGAAAATGAGGAAGACATAGAAATTAAAGGCGAACCGAATGAAGGCTGGGTATTTAAAAATTTGTCTAAACCACGGAAACTTTCAATGACATCTGATATGTATAATCCGCATGTTCGGAATCCATCTTTTGCAAATGCCGACAAATCAGCCTATTTCGAACTAATAAGTCTTGCACAGCATTTTCATCCTTCAGTTGCGTTGTTTGCTAAACAAATTTTAACATGTAAGTAATAATTTTTCATTAATTTGGTTTTGTGTTAAGAATTAATACAAAATATAAAAAGTCATAACGAAACAGAGGCACTCCTAGTGATAGCTTTGCAAAGCTACATATAGTGACTGAATTCTATTCAAACATAGTACTATGTAACTCCCTCCTTCTGGTAGACCGATTTAGTTCATTTTTACATTACTTCTTCGTCATTAGATATCCACGAAGTATACCACTGAAATTACAATACAACAGAAAATTATGAACGGTATGAGCAAATTAGTAATTTTAGTCCGAAGTAAACCTCCCCCCCTCCTAATGAACCGATTTTGTTTATTTTTACGATATTTTTCTATTTAAATGATCACAACAAATACCGAGTTTTGTTGCAATACAACTACAATTATGGCCAGTATGGACAAATAACTATTTTGGGTACGAAGTAAACTCACCTCCAGATGGACCGATTTTGCTGGAACTCGTTCAATCGTTTGCTAGAAGAATACACCAAGTTTCGTGGTGAAAAAACAGAAACTCTGGTGTATATCGTGTTAACTCACACACCATATACATAAATTTTAACAAGGGTCATTTTTGGTGTCTACGAGGTAGGATCGATAAAGATTTGAAGACATTTTTTAAAAATTCTATGATGAGTCCAACCTCAATTTTCTTTGGAGGAAAGTGCTAAAACTTAAAATTATATTTAATTGATTATTGATTAAAGTTGGCCCTATATTTCTCAAACATTTGATTATATTACTAGAACTAGCTCTTACCTCCCGATTCACTTGTCCTTAATTTGGATTAATCACAGGGTTGTCAAATTCAGAAACTACAAATCGCTGAGTAAATAAAGGTTTAAAAAAAACCAAGGGGAAACTAGTTATAATGGTGCATTTACCATCAGTGAATCTTATCGTAAAAATATTTCCAAAATGAAATAATAAAATTGACCACATGAAAAACTAAGTGCTTCTTATGTATTACCAATGAAAATACAGTGAGAAAACCCTTAAATGTACGACAATCTCAATTTGTTATAATTGCGGTTATATGAAACTTGATTTTCAGTTTATTATATAAATTCTCTCCTTTTAATGACAGTT
Source organism: Gonocerus acuteangulatus (assembly GCA_946811695.1). Classification (NCBI taxonomy): domain Eukaryota; kingdom Metazoa; phylum Arthropoda; class Insecta; order Hemiptera; family Coreidae; genus Gonocerus; species Gonocerus acuteangulatus. The sequence goes on from OX328126.1 coordinate 97,294,074, forward strand.
TTTTTGTAAATTTTTTAGCTGAGAGGATAACATATTCAGGGGATCCTTTAGCTGATTTTACATTGGTTAGATTTCTTGATAGATTCTGCTTCAAAAATCCAAAGAAATTTAATTCCGATTCAAATGGCCCTGACCCTGTTCTTGCTCAGAGGAAGTATTACACGCCTGCAGGACTGAAATCTGTGCCCGTTCTTAGCCAAAATTACTTATTACAGGAGAAGAGCCAAATTCCTGTAGACGAGCTCTTTTTGTACAAGTAAGTATAAACATCCTAAGATGTTACTTAACATTTGATTTATTTTTTATATGTATGTATTCCTTGTAACTATTGTTTTCTTTTTTAAGATATTTGAAAGACAAACATGGAGATGGTGAAAAATTTAACAAGAAAGATGATGATGATAATGACAGCGTTGCCAGCGAAGAGTTTGAAGAAATGTTGCAGGGTATGATGGGAGGAAACAAGACAAAAGAACTCAACTTTTTGGAGGATGTCGGGGATAAATTGAAAAATAAAAAAGGTCACAAAGGTAACATAGTTGATAATGAAATTTAATATTACTGTAATTAATTCTTACGAGACGACAACCCTCATGACTTTAGATGCCCCTGGAGCGGATCCCGTTTCACCCTCCTGGTTCTCATAATACACTATCATTATTTATTCATTTAAAGCGGTGTCCATTATCACCTTCTTTTTTGGGCTTCGGACCAGGCTTAAAAACGTTCTTATTTAATTTTTTTTTTTTTTTGTTTTTTATTTAGTGGTGTATCAACAATTGGGCTATTAACACCAGGCTATCTACAGGTTGCCACTCTTTTATAATACCAACAGGATGTGGTCGATCATCCATTCAGGTACTGGCCGATGTTAAAGGGTTAACCCTTTTTCGCTCAGGGGGACTTATATGTCCCACTTAAAAATGCCTGTGCAAGGTTGTGAAGGGGCTTAGAAATTAGTAAGATCTATCAGAGGGACATATAGGTCCCACCCTATTTCTTGGAACCAAATTTGTTTCAATACAATAAGTACAGATTGACAGGTGTTTTACAATGCCCTAAAGTAAAAAGAAAACAAAAATCTTTTTATAAACAAAAAAGTTTTGTGCGTTAAAGGGTTAACTTCGGTTATCAACGAGAACCGGTACATTCAACGAGGCTATGCCGTTGGCTTGGTGCAATAGTGAACAGGAAATTGACACTAGCCCACTGAAAGCGGTTATTGTTCAATCTGCCTCGTCGACAAGATATAACTTGCCATTTGGCTATGGACGGGTTGGGGAAGGCGGGGGGGGGCACCTCTAGCCAATTACGGCTTTGCTGGATTGCTGCTCCTCCCTCTCCTAGTCGCAGAGCAGGAGCTGGGAGGGTTGTAGAATTGGCAACGTCGAGCATCCTCTTTGCTTTCCCCAAGTGACAAGTCATGTCTCTCACACTATAATTTAAAATTTGCCTTTATTTTTTAATTGCTGTTTATGCCTTGAGAATGTAAATAAATCTCATCCAAAACGGTGGCAGTATATTTTAACCAAATAAATGATGTTTTGTTTCCCTCGATGCCTTCTAGTGTATTTTTTTGAATTGATATAGGCATCAATTGAGGTTAAATGAATGTTTGCCCATGTTTTTATTAGTATGTATTTTGAGGACGTATGTGTATGCACATTGTTTATTTACTTCTATGTCTGGTTTAATATAAAATATATTTCAGATGATGACTTTGAATCAGACGTAGAGTCTGAGGATGAAAAAGGCGATGACACTGAAGAGGTTGATAATGATGAAGATGTTGATGATATGATTGAGGGAGATGAAGATGGATTTGAGTTTGATAAAGAAGAGGGAGGTGCTATTGACTTCAGCGATGATGGTGAAGATGATGATATTGACTTAGACGATGAATTTTTCAACAAAGATGGACCTAATCAAAGTATTAGAAATAAAAAGGTAATATTACAGTAAAAATTATCTATATCAAATAAAGTATCTTTAAGTCCGATGACTGCAAAATTAAAACTAACAGTTTTAACTGTGAACTGGGATATACACTGACGTGCAGTTTAATTGTTCATTCCTTCAGTTTTTTTCCATGGATTTCAAGGAGGACGATAATATGACCATGCTTGGTTTACTTTTTCTAATGTTATTAAAAAAAGGACAAAAGAAAAGCATGGCCACAAAAACTAAATGTATCTTCACAAATAATTAAGCTATCTTACCTTAAAAAAATTAAGGCAAGGCATTAGATTTTCTCAGTAATGACTCAAACAGAAGTGTACCAAAATTATTTTCTCCTTTGATGCAAACAAAGCAAGATGAAGTCATCAGAAAAACTTACAAGTGTTTAATGTGAGCGCCATTCGTCTCACGACTAATGTCTATAGGTGAGTTCTTCAAAAACATTGATCAGTGTCTATGGAGTATTTGTTGTGACAGCACCAGATCGGGCAAACATGGAGGCTATACAATACAAGCTCTCACATTAGGTCCCTTGTCCAATCCAGCAGTCGAGTACAGAGACGTTCAACCACTCACATACTTTTTAATAGCAAACGGTCCAAACTTATACCATCTACAGATGTTCTTATCACTTGGAAGATTGTAACTAAACTTAATATGGAAGGCATGTTGCACAGTAACTGCAAACTGTAAAACAGAACAAATTTTCTGCTCACTAGTCACCATCTTTGCTGCTTTTTTAGAATAATAAGTTTTCTATAACTGTTTCAAATTATGCCCTAAGAATTCTACTGTTATTTTTATTGTATCTTGATAAGAGAAAATAATTTCCTGAGAGCCCGTAAAGCTTTGTTCAGATCCATTTATTTCTGTAAATTCAGTGTGTTTTTTTCCATTGACACTCGCTTTTGTTTTCAGAAGAATTTAAAAGAAAATAAGAAAGTTAAAGGCTTAAAAATGAAAGGAGGCCTTGAAGGACTCTTTGCTCCAGCTGAAGAATTTGCAGAAATTCTCGAGGAGGCTGGAGCCGCCAAAGAAAAGCCTGGCATGATTCAATCCATGTCCAATACAGATAATGCAGGTAATGTATCTTCATATTATTTATTTATTGAAATTGTAACGTCCATTATAATTAACTCAGAATTTTAGGACAGGTTATCTAAAGGTCACCACCCTTTTCTAGCCAGGATAGGGCTGATGCCTTTTCTTTTTTCCAAGAAAAGCCACCACCTCTAGTGGGAATCGAGCCCACGATCCATGGCACGGAGTGTTAAGTGCTCATGCTTTAACACTTTAGGCCACCGGGCCTCCTCTTCATATTGGAACTCTTGTGAGAAATGCTAAAGTTAAATTTTAAATTAGTTAAATTTTTATCTTCGTCTTCTGTTTATATTTCATCTGTTGTTTAATCCCTTTTCTAGTAAGTACAATGATTTGCCATCATTAACTTTAAGCAAAGGCAAAAATTAGTGATTATTAAACTCAAGTAAATATTTTTTTTTACTTTGGATATCAAAATTAGTCGATCTTATTTTAATTTTTAATGCCCCTTTATTAATAATTTAAATTTTTTGGTATCTTATCCAAAGGAAGTTACACTTTTAAAGCCAGTATAGAAGTGCCACCACGCACAGTGGGTATAACGCTCATTGTTACATTTTAAGACAACATTTGTGGATATAAAACTTAAGCAAATATTTTTTATAGTAAAAACCAAAGGGTACTTCGTATAAAAGTAAACAAAAAATTTTACAAATGAGAACTTTTAAATTATGTAAACCACAATATTTTGTTCTTTGTCCTGTTCATAAAATTTAATATTTTCTTATTGTTTTCCTTACAGATACCAAACAACTCTCGTGGGAGACAAAGAGAGATAGATGGGTCAGAGGTGTGGACCAGAGGAAAAGGAAGTTCCAAAACAGAAGTAACAAGAACGGATTCAAGAAGAGAAAAAAGAATTGATAATTTTTGTGTTCCATCCAATTATGTATATCTATGTAAAATAATATTTTAAATATATGTTTTTACCTAAAAATTTCTTTAACTTATTTCCCTTTTCGTAGAAGGTAGAAAAATAATGTCTCTCCACTGTTTTCCAAAGTATTTATTAGCAAAAGCTTTTCGAGAACATGGTTCTCATCGTCAGTGCATCTATTACTCCACCGGTATTACTGCTAACCGCCTCTCCGAACAGGTGTGAGGTAATCTACCTTTCTACGAATTTTCTACCTTCTACGAAATCGAGAACTCCACAAATAACGCTGCATACATCACAGATATTTCCCTTTTATTTCTTTTTGGTAACTGATCCTTGTTATGATCCTAGATAAGGATTTTTTTTCCCTACCTTAGTAACCTGAGGTGTAGCCATTTATTTACTACATGTCCCAAGCATCGCATATCGCATGTATTTTGTTACAATAATTAGTAACAAAATAAATTACATACAATTTTCCAAAATAATTAAGTTGATTAATTAAAATAAAATTAATTTAATAATAAATCAAACTTAGATGGTATTAAAATGTATATTATTTATTTAAATTTTAACGTCCATTATTATTAACTAAGAATTTTGGGACGGGTTATCTATAGATTACCACCTTTTTCTAGCCAGGATAGGGCTGATGCCTTTAGATGTAACAAACAAATTTTAATAACATAACGTCCTGAATAAGCATGTGAATTTTTTTTTCAGCTGTTTTAATTCATTCCTTTAGAATAAAGCAGCAAGGTGACCAAGTAACTATATCGAGCGATCCACATGTTGACCTAGGCATTATAGCCTCCCCATTACGGGACTATATCCTGATCCACATGATGACCTAGGCACTATAGCCTCCCTATCATGGGATTATATAACTCAATGCCTAATGGCATTTACAACTTAAAGCACAGTAGCAGGCATACAAGCAGAACTAGCTACATTGAGTCTAATACCTGATGAAGAATGTCTTCATTGGGTTTATGTAGCTTAACTTAATTGCATAAAGCCTATTAGGTAATATTGTGCGACTGTCAAGAAGAATGGAAATGCAAGTAGGGAGGAAACCCGCTTTTGACATCCAGTCGATGACACAATCCAGAGGTGCCCATAAGAAATTTCCACGTTTTTGATCCCTTAGTTCTCGAATTTGAGGTGGTCCAAATTTGTATATACACGTATGTGTGAGTGTGTGTTAATATATCGCATTAGTATTTCTAAAGTGACACAACTCAAAAATCCATTCAATCAATAAGTTTTCAGTTATGACTATGAAAGACATGGTAAATATCTCTTTATCAACCATCAAAACTGATGTACCTAGCTTCAGAACTTGTTCACTCTTCCTGTCTTAATGCTTTCCCTCTACACAGGCAAGAGTAACAAATTTTCAGTTGAAATTTATTTTGTGTTGTGTTACTTTAGAAAAATTAATGCCAATATATGTCAACTCTTTGTGCCGAACTTTAATAATTCAAACAAAATGTTTAATACCGAGTCTTTATATGTAATTTTTACTCGAACAAGTGTATTTCAAAAAAAGGGGAAAATTAAGTAAATAAGTTGATATGAAAATAGGTTCTAGGACTTCCACCTCTATGAGTGGAACTCTCAGAAGTCATCACCTCTATAACTCAAACTACAATAGACAACTTCACCGAATCTCCAATCACTTGCAGTGATAGGGACAACTTCACAACGGCTGTATCTGCAAACATAGACTTTCCTCTAAGTTGTAGTTGTTTGTTTGTATGCCCGAACTCATATATATATATATATATATATATATTAAACATTACCTAATTTAATTTATTTATTAATTAGTTCTTGTAATTCCCTGTAAATGTTTGATTGTTTTACATGATTGCAGCCTTAGTATTGGTAAAGATATTAGATATATTAGGCTTTAGTGTTAGTAAAACTGTATAAATATATGAACAGTGGTTGTATAAAAAGTATTAACATAATCATATGCTCTTACAATTATACATTTTTATATTTTCAACATTTTTGTTAAATTAGTATTTTTATGTAGATATGTTATATATCATTTTAATTTTATTTTATTCCAATATGATTATTTTTTTTTCATGTTGCCATCAAATATCTATTCGAAAGCTTGTTTTTCCAGCCCATGGATTGAACCTCTGTAAATAACAGAACCTTCCTTAGTGAAGGAATGAAGCATAATGAATAACAGGAAAGTGAGAGGATGAGAGAAGTCACCTCTACCTCCTCACACCCCTTTTGCTGTGACAATGCATAATTACCTGGTATTCTGGATTTCGAAATTATAATATAATGCAGAAGTTTGTCCATGATAAAAAACATTTTTTCTGAGAAGGTCTATGACAGATGATACTTTGAAAAAGCATCTTGTTGTTGCTTGTAGCAAGGGAAAGTAAAGGGGCCCATAGACGACCAACTTGGTTGTCAACCTTGTTGCCAACTTGGTTGCCCACAGACAGTCAACTTGTTGTTGCCAACTTCATTTGCTGATCAGTTCTGATGCGAACACACGCTTGGGAGAAAATGAATTACGATCCCGTTTAGTCTTTTATAGTTCTAAAAGAATTGTGTGAGGATGATGGGGTAGTGTTTCTTGCAAAAAAAAAAAAAAAAAAAAAAAAAAAAAAACTCTTGTTGTGGCCACAAGAGCAGTACTTACAACGTCCCGAGTTTTCTCATTCAAATATATTAAGCAAGGACAGTAATAAAAATTAAATGTTTCCTAAAAATTATGACAAAAAAATTACTTCATACTTTATATTTTTAAAATTAATGATTAACTGTTATGAAATAATTTTTATTGTTAAGTTTTTAAAATAAAAATTATTAGAAAATTGTTTTAAAAAAATAATGAAATATGTCAATTACGATGGAATTTTTATTTTTAATTCCCAATAATAAGAATTAAAGGTAAAGTGAAACTCATTTATTAAATATATCTTATCCTCGGAATAAATAAATAAATATGGATTTGGAACCTTTTGTTTATTAGAAGTTATTTCTTTATGTCAGTGAATCAAAGTTCGTCTAAATCCAATTGATTTGTATGAGTATATATTGTATATTCTAGACTTCGTTTTTGTGTATTACTTTCTATTCATTATGGCACTAATATTTTTTTTTTTATTATTTAAAATAATGTTTAAAGTTAAAGTAAAAACAATTTTTATAAAAAAAAAAAATTTGAAATAACATTATTCAAATAATTTTTATTTTTAAGTTTTTGAAATAAAAATTATTAAAAATTGTTTTTAAAAAAATAGTAAAATATATCAATTACGATGGAATTTTTATTTTTATTTTCCAATAATAAAAATTAAAGGTTAAGTGAAACTCTTTGAAATAAAAATTAATAGTTATTTTCGGTCCCTGATATTAAGTGAACTTCGCGTCTTTGCGCCTGTAGATTTTAATTTTTTTTAAAGAATGGACAGTACAACCTACGATGTGTTGGTTTAAGTAGGACCGTTCATTGAAAAACTCTTCTTGAGCCCCAAGACCAGATCGTAAACATTGTTCAACCTTTTTCAGCTCCCTGCGATAACATGGTTTTATGTTCCCAACTCTTTTCTTCAAACTGTTAACATTCGCATCCGGTTCAATTCTTTGGTAAATTTTCAACAGCTTCAGCCAAGCATTCTTCTTCTTATTTCGGTCTTTAAGCACTTCTGATTTAACTTTCCAAAGTTAAATCAGAAGAGGCAGTTCTTTGAAGTTTTCGAAAAATTCAGTGCAAGTAGGCGTGTTTTGTAGAGACATTGTACACACCTATTATATTTACCAAACAGATAATCTACTTGTATACCCTCTTTTCGCAAAAATACTTAAATACAAGAGTAGTAAAAACACGAAAAGCAACCGCACATTGACAACCAAAAGACAGTTCACTATTGAGGTTGTGAACAGTGTTGTCAACTTCCCCACAGACGCTTCAACAAGGTTGCCAACATGAGGCTCCGTCTACCGAAAATCAAAACGGATTTGATCTGCACCAACCGCCAACCTGCCCACAGACTAGACATGCGCGCCGCGCCGGCGCCACGCCAGGTTTTGAGTGGCGCGCCGCCGCCGAGCCTATCCAGTCGGCGCGCCGATTTCGTTGGCCAAATTAGACAAAATGGTGTAACGGGTGGGTGAGGGTAGGAAAACTGCGAGTGCGCTGCGTGTTGACCTGCCGGCGCCATTTTGAGCTTACCTTCTGATCCAAACCGCTTGTGTGTTGTGATTGTTGATCAGAAAATTACAAAGCTTGTATCGGAAAAGCTTAAGATAAACTAATTTAATATAAATATGCTCCTTAACTTAACAAATAAATCCAGCTTTTGAGGGAAATAGTTTGGAAACCTCGCAATTAAAGAGAAAAACTAAAAAAATAGTCCGACTCACAGGAACTGCGTCATCTTAGCGCGGTTCCGTTCATAACCCTAGTGCTATTAGTGAAGGAATAAATACAGTTTTTGCTAGGGTTTGATGTTTCGTTAAAAATGTAAAATAAAATCTGGACGATTCTGTAAACCACTGGTTCTAATTACAAAAGATAGGCTTTATTTATCCCAGGGTGGAAATATATATACCTGTGAATGTATCTCCTCTTTCAAGAAGCATAGAACAACAAGAATACTTGTTTTTAATATTTTTCTAAAGAATCTGCCTTACAAAAAAAAAAAAAAAATGACTACTGTTGGGAAACTATCTCAGGTACTCAATAACGCATTTGTCACCAGCATGTCTCTTAATGTTCTACTTCTTTGGCGAGAGACGTTATCAAGGACATTTAGTGAGTTGGGATCTTCTAACTCAATGATCAACATTGAGTTAGTAGATATCTCCCTTCTTACTCAATGATGATCAAGGACTACTAGCAAGGAGGCTTCCATCTTGACAGAACTTGCCTGTGGGTGGATCTAGCTAGTCCTGGCAGAACCAGCGGCTTTGCTCTCTTATGATGGCGTCACTAAGATGATATAGTTCATGTGAACTATTTTTGCAGTATATCAAATCAAATAATAAATAAGAATTGTTTGAAGGCGAATAAAGGAATGTAGTAATCCCATTGAAAATCTCAATGCCTTTATTCTATATTCCTTATTTTTGTAAATGTTTATGTGGCTATGTTTTTTACATAATTTATTGTTAGGAATATCTCATTTTCATTTACTGTTTGGGAATGCGCAGGTAGAATTTGTCATATGGAGGATTCAGAACAGAACTAGACCAAGCCAATTTTCGACATTTTATGTTGTAATGGGATTGAAGAGTATTACTAAAATGGCTCTTTTCAGTGCTACAGGAGACTAAGTCCTAACTTCATTATTTTGCCACTTGTAGCAGTTCTTGCTACACATCTGGAAGTCATGCTTATTTGTTTTCAAAGCAAAAATGAGCAAAGTCCAAGTTATAACTATTTTATGAACAAGGCTATACATACATAATGTCAGTTCAAATCTTTTTAAGACTTATACTAGTCAATAGGATTTATACATCTCTGCAATTAAAACGAATGATACTCATTTTCTGAAAACTGTATAACATGGACTTGGTCTAGTTGTACTCTGAACCCTCCATATAATCATGACCTCTCATACCACCCTTAACTTAATAGGAGGTAAAAACTGCCCCTCCCCCACTTTTTCACAAACATCAGGATCCACCTCATTCAGAAATGATTGCACATCCATGAGGCATAGTTCTCCTTCTTCTCATCAGTAAGCCTATTTACTTCTTGTATTAATTTCATATATATGTCTATGTTACCTATTTATGTTTTAAATCTGTATTAATCCACCTCTAATTAGCTATAACACACACTCACCAAATGTATCATTTTCACTATTCAATATATAATTTTTCCTTTTTTTGTCATTCATTCAGAATGTAAACTAGTATTAACTCTGTCCTCCTTGTTTTACAGCTCTGATGAAAGCTTGAATTTCAAAGCAAAATGTCCATAAAAAATAAAATTCATTTTCTTATAAAAGATGTAGTTTTATTAAGATACCATGACCAAACCCTAATAATATTAAAGTTGCATTGTTTCAAATATTAAGATTGTCATGGTGTAATTTTTTATTTTATGGCACATCTGCATCTATCCCATTAGCTTCGTTCATGATGTAATAAATTATAGCAAAAATTGAAGTATACTGATGTTGCTGGCTGATAATATTATTTATATTAAAGATTCATTTTGTACTTACCTTCAAAAGGTTAGTTTTTTTTTTTTTTTTTATAGATATTCTTCTTTTAATTAAGAACAACCCTATACATCTCTTCCACTTTCAGAAATTATTGCAAATCCGTGAGGCATAGTTCTCCTTCTTTGCATCCGTAAGTCTTCTTGTACTTATCAATTTTATATCTGTTTTTATGTCACCCGTTTATGTTTTAAATCTGTATTAATCTACCTCTAATTTAAACTCTATAACACATACTTACAATTGTATCTTTCACCCTCTTCTATGTATAATGTTTTTCTTTTCTTTATTTTTTCATAATTTCTTCTGTAAATAAATTAGTATTAACTCTGTCCTCCTTGTTTTACAGCCCTGATGAAGGCTTGAATTACAAGCCCAAACGTTGACAAAAAATAAAACTAATTTTTTTATTAAATAAAGTAGATTTATAAAGTTACCAAGACCGAACCCTGACAATTCTACCTTTGCATTCCCAACCGTCAAGGATCTCCTTTCAATGAATTACAGATATTTTTTTCCTTGTATATAACAAGGTCAATGTCACAATACTTCCTGTTTGTTTTTAAAATAATTATATTTTTCATACACTTCATCTCATCATTCCTTGCTAAAGGTTTGGGTTCGATTCCCACTAGGAGTAGAGGCTTTTCTTTCTAAAAAAGAATAGCCATCACCCCTATTCTATTATAGCTAGAAAAGAGTGCTAATCTGTTGACAATCTATCTAAAAAATCTGTTATGTATAAGTCTAATGAACATATGATTATATTGTCATTGATTATTGTTTTCATAGAAGAATAACTTATTTATTTGAATTTTAACGTCCATTTATTATTGACAACAAATTTTGGGACGGCTTATCTATAGGTTACCACCCTTTTCTAGCCAGGATAGGGCTGATGCCTTTCCTTTTTTTGAAAGAAAAGCCATTACCCTTATTGGGAATCGAACTCATAACCTTAGGCAAGGAGTGCATACGCCTAAGCACTCACGGCCATCGGGCCTGCGCATAACTTATTTAATTACATACAATCCTTTAGTAATATTATTTGAAATGGTATAAAAATAATCTGATTTTAATCAAATGATTTTTTTTCTTTCCCTTTTTAATATTATTTACCTACCTATTTTTATTACTTTCTTATTTTTACACCATTTTTTTCCTCTAATTTTCCATTTAAATTTACTTTATTTTCTTGTACAGTTTGGAAAATCATAGATTATATTAACTACAAACGCCCTGATTTACAAAAAAAAAGAAAGCACAAGAGGAAAGCTCAAGCTGGAGGTTATCATCCTCGCTGTACAAATTTCATAATACGATAAATAAATAACTGAATATGTCTAAATATAGGTCTTAGATTGCATCCTTATACGATAAACTTATGTTAAAGAAGATTTTAAGTTTCAAGATGTCTGATGTATAGGGATGAGAAATACTTCCATCTAAACAAACATTATGTTATGTCAACGGTAAGATTGAAGAGGTTCGCCTGATACAATCCATCCACCATGATGATCCTACTGCATGAAGTGGATGCTGCAGCCAGAAATCGCAGTCCTCACAACCTCTAGATGTGTAAACAGGTCTACATAGAAGAGTTCTGTAGAAAAACATGAAACCAGACCTTACCTAGTAAATGATTTTGGAATCATGGCAGGCACTCCATAGCATTATTGCTCCCCAGTCATTACCAATCCTACTTACCTGACGCTATTTTAGATAAAACATTCTTCTTCTCTGGTACAGCACCATCCGATCCTCGTAAAATGCCTGGAGTCTGACAGTGTAGAGGAGAAGAACCTCCATCCCAAGTACCCACACCAATATCCAGTCCTAACCGCACAGGTCCAGTACAGTGTGTGGACACATAATGCACAACTAAAAAGAGGGGCCTTGGTGCTAATGACCTTAACAGTTTATGCACCATAATAAATACAAAGAATAAATACTATAAAACTGAAACATTAACCTAAATTTTAAGTAGTACCGATTTCCATTTGTTAGAAAATTTATGCATCATATGTTTTGATCATATGTTGTAAATTATTAATTAATATTAGTGGAACGATATATGGACTTGAACATTTTTTTTTTTTTTTCATTTAATAGAAAGAGATGTTTGTTAATCTAGCAAACCTTCCAAAAGTCTCTCTCTTAGATTCAGAACTGAAACTATTGATCGCACCCAATTCAGTGAAGATGAATATTATTATGATAGGAGTATAGTCGGAGGAAGGTCCGAGTGAACCTCACCCAGCTATAGGAGGACACTGAGGATGAGGTGCTGACCTCGAAAACGTTTTGTTAAATTAAAGGAATTAAACAGTGGAGGTGTGTTGACTTGTTTTTGCATCCGGTTTAATATTATACCTTTATTCATTGTCAAGTTTTTTTAAATGGAGAAGTTCATTTTTACTGATCAGTAATAGAATATAAACCAAAGAGTTTACTGTACAATATACTGAAGACTGTTTAGTAACACAGTAATTAATTGAGGAAAATGCTTTCAGCTTTCTCACAAAGGCAAACAAGAGATACAGTTTCGGAATACTCATAATGCATTGTTATTTTATTTAAAACAAACCTTCGATCCAGAAAGGAGCTGACTAAGATGATATTTTATCTTCTCGCCATTTTGGTTTAGGAATGCTTTCACATTACGCCAGTGACCATCACTCGAGGTTTCAGACATTTTACCGTCATGCCAGTGACCTTCCACTCAATCCTGTAATATCACTCAGTCATAAACACCTTTGCTACATTCTGGATTACAAATGACTATGCTATGAATATTCACACATACACATCGCTTCTGAGCTAACCCTCCACATTCATGCAGTATATTTTGCCCTTGATCAAATGCGAGAAAGGTGAAAGAAGGAATAAATATTTACTTTCTTTTTTTTTTTTTTTTTTTTCATGTTTTCCACTTTGGAGTAACCCTCCAGCATGGGAGTTTATTCAACTACGTATGCCATCCGATATTTACTTTCTTCAAACAATATGATCTAATTAGTCGGCGCTAATGACCTAGATGTAGATGCGCCGTAAAAAAAAAAAAAAAAAAAAAAAAAAAAAAAAAAAAAAAAAAAAAAAAAAAATATGATCTAATTAGTGTTCCCTGGTTCTACATCTTCCATACAATTATTTATTTATTTCCACTATTTTCATCAACCTTATATCCTTATAGTATAGCGATTTATTTTTAAGTGTGTCCCATATTGTTTGATAAATTATATGCATATCATTAAAAAATAACGCATTAAAAGAAAATATAAATTATTAAAAAAAAGAATTATAGATTTATTGTAAAGCAAGATGTCGCTAAAGAGCAATTAATTTGTCTTCTTGTGATGGCAAAATAGATTTTCTTCTGATTTAAGGCAGTTTTACTTTCAAAAAATTATTTAATAAATTTAAAATAGTTTTTCAATAGTTCTTTGTGCACAATTTCAATTAAAAAACAAATAAGAAAATATTTTTCAATATAACTATTTGCCTAAAGTGAGCATTCAAGAAGTTTTATGGGTGTATGAAGAGTTTCAGCTTTAATATAACAAAACAAGTTTACATGTAAACAGTTATATTTAATGTTTCAGCGATTGCATTTTTATATTTATTTTTTATGATGCCCAAGCTCATGTGGTTTGGCGCAGTCAGAAGATGCTTAGGTCAATGTTTCAGATTTATAATATTTATTGCTATTGAGAATTTTAGAATTGTCTTGTAAAAAATGTAGTTTTATTAAGATACAATGAGCTAACCTTGACAAATTCTACCTTCGCATCACCTACGGTCAACGATCTCCCCTAAATCAATTATTCCTATTGGAGGTTTCTGAAGAGGACGCCGAACATGAGACTGACTCCTCCATTAAGGGCAGCACCTCCCAAGCATTAAAAAAGAGAAAGAGGAAGACAAAAAACGTAGGAGATATGAGGCCTTTTTTAATAAAAACCCAAACTCAAACTTTGGGGGAAACAATACCAGGAAAAAGTACCTAAGATCCCTAGAAAAGCCCCAAAATCAATCAAATGGTAAGTTGAGCATATTGTTTTGGAATATACATGGATTCTCATCCTTAGCAAATCTTGTGAAAGATGATATTAAAAGTATAACCTCTGATGTATATTGTTTTTGTGAAACCTGGCTGACAACTGAACCATTAACAAAGCCAGCCTTTTTAAATGACTTTAGTTGTATATCAGTGCAGGCCTTGAAATCAGCAACTAAAGGTAGGCCAAGTGGGGGGCTTGCAATATTCTTTAGAAATCACATTTTTGACTCTGTGACTCCTCTAATTTCCAAAGATTATATATTAGGTGCATTATTTAAATATGGCTCTTTGGATATAGTCATCGGAAACGTATATTGTAAACCAGGCTCTGAAAAGCATAGACTGTTCCAGAATCTTGAAAATGATCTTGAGAGATTGACTTACAATAACCACAGCCAAAACATAATAATTGGTGGCGACTGGAACGCAAGAATCGGAGATCTTAACTCCCTGGAGGAAGACATTTTTGAAGGCCACGTGTTTAGTGGAAAGCGTCACACCCTTGATTATACAGTGAACAGAGAAGGGGAGGAAATAGTAAAAATGATGGAAAATCTTGGAATGGTCGTTTGCAATGGAAGATCCCCAAGCGACACACCTGCTCATTTCACCTATATCAGTCACAGTGGTAAAAGTATCATAGATCAGGTTTGGCTGTCATATACCCTCATGGATATGGTGCAGGATTTTGTCATCTCTTGTGGTTGCGGAACCTCGGATCATTTCCCAGCTCAACTCTCCATAGGCAACGGAAAAACTGGAAACAAGAATACCCCTTCAATATATGTGAATCGAAACCCGATTAACATGAATATTTTGAAAGCAGTGCTGCAATCGTCTACCCCTAGTCTGAGAGAGGAGCAACTAGAGTGGTTTGAGAATGATTTTAGGGAAACGCTGATAGCCCATATGATGGAGGCAGGGGTAATGAGGCAAACCAGGAACCATACGATTAAAGATAACAAACCTTGGTTTGATAAAAGATGCAGGGAAACAAGAAAAACACTCAAGGCAAGCTATAAAACTCTAAAGAAAAACTTATTTCTCCCCGAATTTATGATGTCCTACAATGAAGCTAAAAGCCGCTACAAGAAAGCCATCCAAGAAGCCAAAAAAATCTACTACACCAAACTAAAATTCAACATCAGAAACAGTAAAAATTCACAGGACTTCTGGAAAGCAATAAATAAATATAATTTTAAAAATTGTCAATCAAACATCATCTCGATACCAGTGTGGGAGCAGTTTTTTAAGGAAATGCTACCAACAAGTGTAAAGCAAGAATACAACTTCTTGTCAATTGATATGCCAGATCTAGACCATGAAATAACTTTGATGGAAATAGATGACACAATAGCACACATCAAAAATGGCAAAGCTACTGGTGTAGATTCAATCCCCAATGAATGTTTTAAAGCTATGGATGAAAACTGGAGATTGATGTTATTGAAACTCTTTAACTCCATATGGCAAAAAGAAAAGATCCCTTTATCCTGGACAAAAATAAGGATACATAAGAAGGGGCCAAAAGATGACCCTCAGAACTATAGAGGAATCTCTATATTGAACAGCATCCTGAAAATGTTCACCCATGTGATCTACAAGAGACTAAGTAGCTGGGCAGAAGAAAAGAATATTATCCCAGACGAGCAAATGGGTTTCAGGAGGGGTAAGGGTTGTAGAGATAACGTCTTTATTCTATCCTCAATTATAAACCTGGCGCTCAGACTTAAAAAAAGGAAAGTAATTGCCACCTTTGTGGATTTTAAAAGGGCATTCGATTCGGTTAGCCACAGCTTACTATGGAGAAGATTATACGACATCGGACTTAGAGGGAAAATACTGCGGCTGCTAATGAATCTGTATGAAACGGCAAGATTCGTAATCACTATAGGAGGGCAAACCTCTCAAGAAATTTCAATCACAGAAGGGGTGTTACAAGGCGATAATTTAAGTCCTCTTCTATTCCTGCTGTATATTGGCGATATCCTTGAGTTCTTTAAAGCTCATGGAGCACAAGGAATAAGTGTATTAGATATAGTCGAGGTTTTACTTATGCTTTATGCTGATGATTTGGTTATCTTGGCCTACAGCTGGACCGATGCTCAATTTAAACTGCGGCTATTAGAAAAGTACTGCGAGACGAAAAAACTGGCTGTTAATGTTAGTAAAACATTTGTTCTGCCCTTTCAAAAGGGAGGGAGGCTTGGAAGGCACATGGATCTCAAGTACCAGAACCACCAGCTTCAAGTTGTGAACAGGTTTACATATCTAGGCGTACCTTTCTCGATGTCAGGGAAGTTCTCGCAAGCAGCAGACCATTTTGTTGCAAAATGTGCCATAGCAAATGGAGTAGTACTGAAGATATTGGGAAGGTCTAAATCGGACACATGGGAAACAAAAGCAAAACTTTTTGAAGCTATTTCAGAAAGCACTCTATTGTTTACAGCAGAAATTTGGGGACCCCAGTACGCCGGAAAAATTGAAAGTGGCCAGCTTTTATATTTTAAGAGACTCCTGCATCTTCCAAGGAACACACCCAGTAGCTATGTGCGACTTGAAACTGGTCGAATCCATCTTAAGCATAAGATTTTCCAAAGGATGCTTAACTGGTGGCAGCACCTTTTAACACTACCTAAAACTGACCTTTCAAAAGCCTGTTATTTGGCACTGATTAAAATTGGTGAGGCCTATGCAATCCCCTTTAACTGGACCCAGGAGATGAGATTTTATTTATCGGCAGTTGGATGTGAAGATACATGGCAACAACAAATAATTTTGAACAAGCAACAGATGGGTGAAATTATAGAAAAATCCAAAAATCACTATTTTTCTCTGGATGTGGAGGCAGTAACAAAAAGCTCTTATAGCCACGTGTACAGGAACCTTAGTTCATATAGCTGTGAAGGAGAGCAGTACTTATATTTGACAATACATATAGAAAAGCTTCGTCTCCTAGCACAACTCAGGTTATCTAACACAAAGCAAAGCAAAATATACATCCAAGGCAATAGTTATGTTTTTAATATAGATCAAATATGCCCATTATGCAATTCAGGAAAAAATACAATAGCACACTTAATTACTGAATGCAAAATTCTCAAGCCATGGAAAAGGAGCAACCCCACCGCTAATAACCAGGAATCCACCCAACTTGTTGATCTCTTATCCCCCAACACCCTAGAACAGCTGAATGACTTTAACCACCAGACTCTTCGATGTCTACAAGCTAGGAAGACTCTTCTAGGCTGAAATCAGTGCCAACCCTTAAAGTGTTTCCTTTAAAGTCGCCTAATTCGATGCTTATTATGTGTTATTTATATTATCTTACAAGGATTATCATATTATTTTACAAGAATTATTATATTATTTTACAAGCATTATTATTATTTGTTCTCACATAAAAAGCCATTTGTTATCTTAATAATTTTATGTATTTTTGTTGTGTTATCATTATTATTATGGAAATTTAAATTTAATTTTTTTTGCCAACTCCTTGCTGTAAGTTTTTGTACTTAAAAGCAATAAACACATTCATTCATTCATTCATTCATTCATTCATTCATTCAATTATTCCTATTAATATTTATGAGCCCTCATCTTACTACCACACTAATGTACCTACAGGCTACAAAGACGTACGATAAAATATAATATTCCAACAACAACAAAATGTTTATCTAAAATAATAATTGTTGGCCAATTTATTTATTTTTTATTCTATAATTTTGTGTGAGCAGATGTTGGAGCCCATCAAATAAATAAATAAAATTATATTACTTCTTTGTATTCTTTTAGGTTCATCATCTGTTAAGGTCATTAGCACCAAGGCCTCTCTTTTTAGCCCTGCATGCATTATGTATCCTGGACCTGTGCGGTTAGGACTGGATATTGGTGTGGGTGCTCGGGATGGAGGTTCTTCTCCTCTACACTCTCAGACTACGAGCCTTCTGCGAGGATTGGATGGTATTGTACCAGAGAAGAAGAATACTTACACAGAAACAGAGCCAGCGAAGTAGAAAAGTCAATAACTGGAGACCAAAATACTGTAGAGAGATTGCCAATCCAAAAGCAAACACAAGGTAGGTAAGTTTCATGTCCCCCAATCTATTACCCAATCTATTCCTTTTCGCGCATCTAAAGGTTCGGAAGAATTTGATTCGTGGACGTAGCATCTACAGCATGTCAGTAGGTTAGTCATAGCGTATGAACTGTAGGAAGCAAATCTCTTTAATCTTTTAATATCATGATTGTTTAAATGAGAATTATTTTTTGTTCCAATGATTTTTATATTAGCTAACCTGTCACTTTTAATTACCTTGTAAAGATGAAATCTAAGAGCCTGTATTTATTAAATTGTTTGAGGCCCTCGGTCATAAAACATGGTAACATCATTTTTTTTTGTGAATTAAAGTATTTTTAACCCTTAATTAGTGGCGTCAGGTCATATTGACCCGAATGTATTAGTTTATTCAACCTTTGCCCTTTGAAATCTTTGTATTTCAATGAATATTATTGGTTATTATTATTTATTTAAATTACTTTACCCCAAAAAAATCAATTTAAAGTTTGTTTCACTGGGGCCCCGTCACCATTAGTTATGGAAGAAAAAGCACGCCACTAATTAAGGGTTAATTTTAGATGGCTTAGAAGTGATATCGCAGGGCAAGTAAATACAGTCTAAATTATCCTTTTAAAAACAAGATACTTCTACTACTTCAACACGTTTTGATGTAAAACATGGCGTGTTCTGTACTAATCACGTGCTGTATTATCCTCTGAATTAAACAATTCATCTCCCAAAAATTTCTCTTCTATTAGCTACAATGATTAATGACCAAGTCCCAAGACATTTATGTGTCTATAATTAAGTAAACAACTCCTGAATACATCTTTATGATAAATTCAATAAACAAATATGTTCTAAAAAAACTATATACAATTAGAAAAAAGAAGTCTTCATAAACTTAACACATGTTAAATAGAGGTTTTCAAGAATACATATTATTATTTTCTGAGGTAGGTTAGGGTTGAGAAGATATTTCATATAAAAATATTTGGCCAATGTTTATTTTATAGCTGGGTGCCAAATAAACCTAACTCCCCCTAAGAAAAAGTCAACATATACTTAAATTTATTTAAGATGTATTAAATAGAGGTTTTCAATAAACAATATTATATTCTGAGGCAGTCTAGGGTTGAGAATATATTCTATATAAAAATATTCAGCTATATTATATTAAAAAAGTTTATTTAATCAGACCTCCAAAACTCACCGATCAGGATAAGCAAAATTTATAAAAAAAAATTAAGCATTATAAAAAAAACAGATAAAGATCTAGTTCAGAACATTGCTTCTGCACACAGAAGTAATTTACTGCAGATAAGATAAGGATTTTTCAACCAATCATCTTATCGAAAAATGGGGAAATACTATTGGAATTTGTATATTTAGACAAAGGCAAAGATTTAAATTACTGGGACAATGTGCTTTGTACAGACGGATCCAAATTTAACCTTTTTGGGAATGATATTACTATTAAAGTATGGAGAAAACAAAATGAGAGCTTAAAAAAGAAAAATATCATCCCGACAGTGAAGCATGGGGTGGGTGTGAGGATGTACGTCCTCAGCTGGAGTGGGAAATCTAGTTTTCATTGAGAAAACTATGGATAGATTTGATTACTTGGACATTCTAATACATCATTTTAAACCCTTTATACAGAAGACAGTTTTGGGAAATGATAGAATTTTCCAACAGGATGAAGACTCGAAGCAGAGACTGGCTGCTACATAACGCACCCCAACAGTTGCATACACCTCCTTAGTCAGTCGACTTAATTCCTAGCATTTTTGAAGTTACATTAAGCACAATATTTCATAGAAGAAATAATTATGACTTGAAAAGTGCGATAGTGATGGTCTACAATAAATTAGCTCTAAATATTACAAAACATACTATCCGTTCTAGGCCTTGGAGTCTTACTGTTGTCATTACGGCCAAAGGAGGAGCAAGAAAGTACTAAATTTCAAAATTTGTTAATTTTAGTGTTTTTTTTTCTAGTGTATGTTCACTTTTGTTCCTCTTGATTTTTGAGTTTTTCTAAAACATTAAATTTATTATTGTTAAATTATGGTTCTTATGAACCCAACTGTTGTTGGATTTTTTTTAAGTGTATGTAGACTTTCTGACTGTGTGTTTCACCCCAGTTTTCCTTTCTTTGAATTCCATGTGAATACAAATTATTATTAACTCTGTCCTCCTTGTTTTACAGCTCTAATAAAGTTTAGATTTTCCAGCCTAAACGTTGGCAAAAATAAAACACATTTTCTGATAAAAAATTGAGTTCTATTACAATACCAAGACCAAACCCTGATTAAAAGAAAAATGTGATTTTTCAGATTATATTCATCATATCAGCATTTGCTTTTTGACTTAAAACATTTAATCATTATTGACTTACATAATACTTAAACATACTCACTATTAAACTTAAATAGTGTTTATCTATAAAAAAGTAATGTATTAGCAGTTAGCAGTTATATCTGTTACTTCAATCTGTTAATCAGTATTAGTAGCGAATAGACATTACCAGTTCTACTCACAACAACAAATATACAATTGTTTAAGTGCAAAACATTGCAGTCGTACTCTCCATTTTTTTTTTTATATATTATTAGAAAAATCGCTTATTTATTCGTTTCGCCAAATAAGAAAAAAATGAAAATCAAAGCGGCAGCCATTTTAAAACTTCCAAATATTTATTCCCATTTAGGGAACTAATCGTCTAAAAATTGGCATTTTTGACTTAAACTTGTCAAAATTCTTCAACATTTATGACTACCACAAACAGACGCATTAAAAATAACAACAATTGATTACTTTTGTCCAACCAACTCTTAACATACTTACAGACTTCTTTCTGCGACAATGATCCAAGAGAAAAGAAAAATTCAAACGGCTGAAAAGAATTTTATAACAAAGCAGTGTTGCCACAAGTACTTAAGTTCCAATGTCCCTTTACAAAAACTCTATATTTACGCCAACAAAATTCATATTACTTTTTTGAACTTTGTTTAATACCTTTCATCAATGCCTACGGATTAAATCCTCAAAATTTGTAAATATACCAAACAGCAAATTAATTCTACTTTAATAGATGAAGAGAAGGGGGGGGGGGCAGTAATAAATAACATTTAACTTGAAAATCCGTTTTCAATATGAAACAAAACAAAACAGAGACGTCCTTTATTGCTTGTTTTGTACAGAAAATTGGTCTTTTTAATACATTTGAAGTTGTTTAATGTAACTTATATACAGAGAGCACCGTTAATGAAAAAACAACATCCCGAAAAATTCATTATAAACTATTTATTTCCGCTTAAAATTTTAGATAACTGATTTTATGAAATGAAAAATAAATCTAAACATTAAGAAGAAAAACAGTCTTGTCCAACTGATGGCTGACCAAATTTGGTGACAGGTTTCTTATCATTCCAAGGAAAATCTTTTTTTGTATTTGTTCTTTCGTATAGACTTTAGTCTCCTTGGAATGATAATTAGCTTACGGCCTACATATAAGCCATCAGTTAGTTACATTTGGTTTATTTTATTGCATTCATTTTCTTTTGTCAATGGAATTCTGAGTTTCTCTTTATTTTAGCACTTTCCTCCGAAGGAAAGTAGCTATTGAGGTTGCACTCATGACGGAATTTTTGAAAAATTTCTTTGAATCTTTATAGATCCTACCTAGTAGAGACCGAAAATGACCCCAGTTAAAATTTATATATATATATATATGTGTGTGTGTGTGTGTGTGTGTGTGTGTGTGTGTGTGTGTGTGTGTGTGTGTGTGTGTGTGTGTGTCCGTTAACACGATACAGGCCAGAGTTTTTGTTTTTTCGCCACGAAACTTGGTATGTAGTATTCCCCCATCAAACGATTGAACGAGTTTTGAAAAAATATCTAAACTTTTTACAAATTACACCAGGGAAACGTCCTTAGATGTCGAAGATCCTGCTAGTTGGAATTTATAAAATTTACTCCCTCTTTTAACAATAGTTTTACCAGACCTGGTACTGGTATAAATGTCAATAACAAAAATATATGTGTTACTAATATACATAAAGTAACATTAAGTTCATTAAATGTATTCTCTACTTATAGCTACAAAAATCATAACATCATTTAGGAAAGCAAATGATATATGAAGTAGGAATTTTGAATTGAAATTGCACGACCAATGCAAAATGACTGGTCTGGTAAATCTAGTGTTACTATAATATCCTTAAAAAAAAAAAGACAAAAAAATAAACAAAAAAAAACGTTCATAGCAATTGCCTATGAAGTCTCCCCCCCCCCACCAAGAAAACAAATACGTTCCTCCGAAGGAAAGTAGCTATTGAGGTTGCACTCATGACTGAATTTTTGAAAAATGTCTTCGAATCTTTATCGATCCTACCTAGTAGACACCGAAAATGACCCCCGTTCAAATTTATATATATATATATATATATATATATATATATATATATATATATATACATATATATATGCATATATAGTTATATATGTGTCCGTTAACACGATACAGGCCAGAGTTTTTGTTTTTTCGCCACGAAACTTGGAATGTAGTATTCTTCCATCAAACGATTGAACGAGTTCGTTAACCAACAAAATCGGTCCATCCGGAGGGGGGGGGGTTTACTCCGGAGCCAAAGTAGTTATTTGTCAATACCAGCCACAATTTTTGTTATATTTCAACGAAACTCGGTATTTGTTGTGGCCAACTGAAGAGAAAAAGTTGTAAAAATAAAGTAAATCGGTTGACAAGAAGGGGGAGTTTACTCCGGACAGAAATGACTAATTTGCTCATACCGGTCGTAATTTCTGCTGTATCGTAACGAAACGCGATATACGTCCTGGGTATCTAATAAGGAAGAAGTGTTGTAAAAATGAACTAAATCGGTCAATCGGAAGGGGGGATTTACATTGTACTATGCTTGGATTGAATTGAAACAGGTGTCATTTATGTTTTTATTTTATTTATCTATATAGGTTATTTTAAGCAAATTATTCAGGAATGCAATCGACACTACCCAAATCTGAGGAAAGTGCTTAGTTATGCAGCTCCTGCGTGACGGACTTTTTTTAGTATTCATGTGTTAAGTTATTCTTTCTTCCGCCGTTCAAATGGTGATTTACTATCCTTATAGAATCTTTTACTATTGAACGAGCCTGTGACTCAAAGTTGCATTTAATGTTCCACCTTTTAAAAACATTTTGTGTAAATGAAGGCTTGGAACCTCTTGCACCAAAGAGAAGACCGATTACCTCCCAAATTTCGATTCTGTAATTTTTACGGAAATAGGGAATACATTTTTCATAAATGGTTTTTCATCTTTTTGTCAACTGATAAGGGCTGATTCTCGTCTATCTGTAACCTCACAGTCGGATCTAAAATAATTCCGGTGGATGCCTGGCGATCTATGGACCACAATGTCTGTCCTTGTGGAACCATCTTCGGCTATGTAGCTCAAACATTTGATGATACATTATTTAACACAATGAACTAACTACTTATCTGCCGTGACGAAGCACGGGTAGTCAGATAGTATTATATATATATATATTGTATAGAAGCTTTCAAAAACTTGTCACCATGCCAATGGTCGTGGGTTCGATACCCACTATGGGGTGGTGGCTTTTCTTTAAAAAAAAAAAAAGGAAAGGCATCAGCCCTATCCTGGCTAGAAAAGGGTGGTAACCGATAGATAACCCGTCTAAAAATTCGTAGTTAATAATAATGGACGTTAAAATTTAAATAAACCTGTCACCATGTACAACTGAACACTTTTTGCGCTAATTTTGGACTAATCTCACATATTCGGAAGGAACAAAAACTCTTTAAGTTAACTCATTGAGAGGAGATGGTTGGCCGTTGGTGATGCGAAGGTAGAAATTGTCAGGGTTCGGTCCTTGTGTAAAACTACATAAAACTACATTTTTTATAGTAAATGAGTTTTATTGCTAGCCGACGTTTAGGCTTGAAAGTCAAGCCTTCATCGGGACAGTAAAACAAGTAGGACAGAATTAATACTAACATATCTATATACAATAAAAAAAAAAAAAAAAAAAAAAAATCAAAAATGGAAAAACATTATAGAGTAACTATAAGGTTTAGTCAAAGCTTAAATTAGAGGTACATGAATAATGATTTGAGAACTAGATGGGTAACATGGATACTGCTATAAAATTAACAAGTACATTATGAAAATAGGCTTACCGATGAGAAGACAGAGAACTATCCCTCATGGATGCGTAATCATTTCTGACTGTGGCTGATTAGGGTAAGTTATAAGAAAGGCATGGATGTGGGAGGAGTTTTGACCACCCATTAAGTTGAGGGTGGTAGTAGAGGATCAAGGGATGGAAGGCGGTGTCATAAAAGTGTGGTGATAATGGAAGGGAGGCAGGTATGAAGGGTTTTTATTGCAGGT
This sequence comes from Gonocerus acuteangulatus, assembly GCA_946811695.1. NCBI lineage: Eukaryota > Metazoa > Arthropoda > Insecta > Hemiptera > Coreidae > Gonocerus > Gonocerus acuteangulatus. The sequence goes on from OX328126.1 coordinate 97,318,783, forward strand.
GGTATAGAGTTTTAGCAGGATGTTTCTAATAAATGGAAAATGTTGGAGTATGTAGAGGAGATGACTTGTTTATCAACTTTGTAATTTACTGGGTTATTTTCAAGGTGGATAAATATTGAATCGGAGAAGAAACGTTTATTAGAGTTGGATTCAGTGAAGAGGGTGGAGTATTGGTCAAAGTTATGTCCGTCTGTGGTAGAAAATAATTTCGGAGGTGGCTGGGAAAATTTTGGGGGGGGGGGGCTGAGACCATTTCCGGTGTATGGAATACTAACAATTTACATCTTGGAAGAGTTTTAGCCAACTTAAACGCTATTACACCCAAAATAGAATATGTTTTATGAACTAAATGATCTTATTTAATTTATTTTTAAGGATTTTATGAAATTTTTACCGATCAAATCAAAATTTCGGGGGGGGGGCTGCAGGCCCCCCCTTATATACCCCCCTGTGTCTAGTTAGAGCGGTCTTTATTTCTAACGTAATTTTTGTGTGTGTTGATTAGTTTTCTTATGGAGTTCTTTGTCTGTCCGATTTAGGTACTATTGCAGTTTTGTGTGATACATTGAATTCTCCAGACGACGTTGGATCTGTCTTTTTCTGGGATTTGGGTCTCTTAAAGTAGTGTATAAGTTTACCCTGTGTCTTTTTAAGTTAATCTGTATCTCATTAAGTTAACTCATGCTAGCGGATTTTTTTTTTTTTTTTTTTTTTTTTTTTTTTTTTTTTTTTTTTTTTTACAAATCTGGGTCATTAGCGCCGACATCCAGGGTGCAGCGAGGAATTTTCCCAACGAGCCGTGGGATGAGAAAAATCCTGCCGCCGGTGGGGATCGAACCCACCATCTCCCGCTTATGAATCTAAGGCACTAGCCACTAGACCACGGGATACCCGGCTAGCGGATATCTTAAGAACTGTCAACAGGAGATAACTCTTTGTTAAACTAAACTAAAAGAATGATTTTTTCCCCCCAAGGAATCCTGTTGTTAACCCTATTTGATCTAAAAATGCAGTTAACTCTTTGCTGCTACGAATCCTTCCATTATGGTTTTGGTCCAGATAATAATGATCAGCTGATGAAATGTAAAAACCTTCAAAATCGAAGCGGCAATGATAAAGTACGTCCGCCGAAGAGTAGGTTCCGTTCCGATGTGAGTACAATGTGTAAATTGGGCATAGAATACTGATTCTTGTTGCGATAAGATACTTGCTATGCAGCACCGGACAGCACTACTAGGCGAAGAGCCTACTGGGCCAAGGGTGGCATCTCTTATATATAAGCAGGGGGTGAGATTACAGCAGCTATCAGTCGCTCCTTCACAGCACAGCAGCAATATGAAGGTATGATAAGGGGTTTCGGATTATCAATTTTGGCTCCCAACACCGACCAGTATTGGGCAAAAATTATTCATAATGATGAATAAAGATTAATGAATAAATGCATTATTTTATTCATGAATGAATAATAATTACTTTTATTCATGAATGAATAATAATTACTTTTATTCATTATTCGTTATTCTGTGAATGAAGTTTATGTTTTATTCACAAATTATTCGAATGATCAATCAGAATAAACATATTTTAGTGAATAATGATAGGTTTATTATGATGTTTGCAGCCGGAAATATGTATATATATATATATATATATATATATATATATATATATATATATATATATATATATATATATATATATATATATGTGTGTGTTTGAGTAGGATTAATCAGTAGACCAACTAGAAATAAATAATAACGAATAACGAATGATGAATAACGAATAATGAATAACGAATAATTATGTGAATAATTCATGATGTACCGTGTGAATAAGATAATTCAGTGAATTATTCATCATTCACTAAAAATTTATTTGAATAATCATTCGAATAATAATTTATTCGAATAATGCCCAATACTGACACCGAAAATTATTTCTGTGATAGTATTAACTAATTATATTCCTTCCTTAATGAATATAACCATTCAACTCAAGTAGTTAGAATAAAGAAAATTCTATTCCGCAGAAGCTACTAAATTAGAAAAATTGCAAGCTCCTGGGTCTATTGTGGATGTATTTACACAGAAATACTGCATTCACTAGAAAATTATGTGTAAAGGCTGTGAATATTACACATTGATTTTAATAACACACTACTTGGACAAACACACAAGATAACAAATCCAGGGGGGAAAAAGAAACTGTGTGTGCCTGGCCATCCAGCAACCGAGCCACGAGACGTGAAGAAGTAGTTGTCACCAGATTCCGCATCGGACACTCGTTTCTGACAAACTGCCATTTAATGACGAAACAGGACAGACCAAGGTTTGCCATTTGCAATACAGACCTCACTATTAAACACATACTAACGGAATGCAAGCAACGAGACACCGCACTACCAAATTGCATGAACCAACTTTTGACACACAAAACAATTCGACAGTCCTAACATTAACTCAATTCTCACATACCTTAGGCAAAAACATATCTACAATGACCTTTAAAACAAACAGACAAATAAGAAAACATGTATGAATTAACGTGAAGTAATGCGTACACTTGGCAAACTAAATAAGTTTTTATCAACTCCTATTTTTAATATTTTCAAATTTTAATTCTCGTTTCTTTTTCTTTTTTTAATCACTTTGAGGTTTCAACATTTTAATTTTTTAATCTTTATCATTTAAATTTACATTCATGTTATTATGATAAATCTCATATAGAAACTGAATTTATAATATACACTCTACCTGTGAAACCCTCTAACTTTGAAAAGAGCAAATCGCACATTAGCGGGCTCTGAAGCAACGAATAAATAGTAACAAACTACTGATATTGCCTGTAAATAAACAAAAAATAAAATATAAAGTAACCTGGGAGAACAAAATACGCCTTGCGCAAAACCGTTTTTTTTTTTTGTTTTTTTTTGGCAGGGGGAGTGTTTGACTAATACTATATTCACTGGTTTCAACTTTTAAGAACTTTCTGGACAATTAAAAATTAATGTCCATTTTACCAGGAAATATTTAGTAAAAGCAAAACATAAAAACTTGGTCATTCGCCTAGCTGGATCCCCCTGTTCCTTTCTACTTTGTGCCAACAGCAACAATTTAAACTCACCTTCCAACACCTGAAATACCTGCCATCAGCTGAAATAAATTCCTTCAGCTGAACAATCTCCCATCAGCTGATATACCCCCAGATCAGCTGAAATTATTTCCACCTGCTGACATATTTTGACTCTACTTTGAGACCGTCCCGCTCCCACATAACGACTAGTTAGGTCAAGGCTATGATCTATTCTTACAAAAAAAAACTTTTTTACTGCTAAATTATAATTATTCCACTTATTATGAACTTAATTATAAATGTTCCTGTTACAGTTGGTATTACTGAGTTGCACCCTAATCGGTATGGCAGTGGCTCAGCAAGGAGATGCACCATACGCACCATCAGGAAGCAGACCAAGCGGCCCTCTACTTGTACTGCCATCCAGATCATTGCCACAGACTTATGGTGCTCCGTTCTCTAGACAACAACAGTCAGCTGATTCACCACAAGTGGTAATAACTACATCCTAACCTATTCAATAGATAGCTTTTATTATCAAAATCTTTGTACCTAAATATACAATGACAATACTCATGAAGCTACACCAAAAATGTTGTTAAATCCTGCCAAATTCACCTTTATATATGTTTTGTTACAGACATACATATCGCAGTAGTATTTCTAAAGTGACACAACGCAAAAATCGGTGTTTTTAAGTTATGACTATGAAAGACATGGTAAATATCTCTTTATCAACCTTCAGAACTTGTACACCAGAAGACACTTGTGTCACTCTTCCTGTATTAATGCTATTCCCTCTATATTGGCAAGAGTGACATATTTTCAGTTGAGTTTTATTTTTAGTTGTGTCACTTTAGAAATACTAGTGCGATATGTCATTCTTAAGGTTATTTAGACAAACACTTGTTTTTCGTGTAAACCAATTTCAATTTTCTCTGCATTTATTATGAGAATGAAACACTTTCTTTTTTACTCAACTTTAATGTAAGATTTACTGTAACCATTGAATATCAATTTCATCAAGAATATTTTCATTTATTCACGAGATCGAAAAAATAAACATGATATTCGTTTTATTTATCAGTTATTTTCCCCCTAAATTTTCGATTACATTAGGAGATTGAGAGGTAATCTCAGTTCTGAGTCTACTGTTAGAAAGGTAATTAAATTTTACAACTTTTCATGAGATTCGGCTGTTGCAGAATATTTTTTTGGACGAGTAGTTATTCTAGAAATGTTGTCGCTTACTAGACGTTTTGATTAATATCAACTTTTTTTAACAGATGTTGCGGTTTGAAAAATACACTTTTCAACATTGAAAGTATATTACAGCTAAAGCGAATTTAATGCTGATTTATTTATTTAAATTTTAACGTCCATTTATTATTAACTACGTTTTTTAGGACGGGTTATCTATAGGTTACCACCCTTTTCTAGCCAGGATAGGGGTGATGCCTTTTCTTTTGGTTACAACTGTAATGCTGATTTAAGAAAGTAATGTTAAATTGAAAAATAATGTGTACATGCAGAGAAAATTGGGGTTTATCTACGAAAAACGCGGTTTTTCTGCTTACAAGGTGAACCAATGAACGCAATCCGGAAGTGTCAATTAGACAATTTTTGTTTCCTTTTTAATTTAATTAATATTTCGGTCAAACGTACATGAGAAAAGTTTTAGTAAGTTTTGTTTTGAGTTGTATACTGCCGGGAGGGGTCTCCCGTTGTCTAGTGGCTAACGCCTTAGATTCATAAGCGGGAGATGGTGGGTTCGATTCCCACCGGTGCACAGTGGTCAAAAAGCGCTCAAAACTTGATATTTTGAAGTATTTTCTCCGAACACAATGGCCTTAAATATATGTTCAATACCTCGTGAGAGTATTTCCAATAGCCGATGAGCATATTTCGTTACTCCAACGAAAATTATCTCAAAGTGTTGAGCTGAAATTAAAAAAAAGTTGGCTGAGATAGGAGCAGATGTATTTTTTGATGAAAAAATCGGCTTTAATGGGCTCCACCATCACCTGAGCCCAGCCGAGTGCTGTTCAGAGGCGGGGGCCGACCGCAAAAATATTACTATTGTTATTGTGGCTATAAGACTGGTAAGTGATCACAATTTCAAGTTGTAACCAAACAACATCAAAAGTTATTGAGTTTTGACGGTTTTTGACCACTGAGCGGCGGCAGGTATTTCTCCATGTCACGGCTCGTTGGGAAAATACCTCGCTGTACCCTGGATGTCGGTGCTAATGGCCTAGCTGTCGAAGTGCCGTAAAAAAAAAAAAAAAAAAAAAAAAAAAAAAAAAATATATATATATATAATATATATATATATATAATATATATATATAATATATATATATATAATATATATATATATACACTGCCGGTTTGCAGGGAAATTTGGCGCCTTAAATCGGACTTTTCTTTGAGATATTTTTGCAGTTGGCGTTTAAATGTTTCAAAAATGACACGTATCTATCCTGTTTTCCTAAAGTCAAGACGGGCGGTGGGAGTTCCCTGGGGATACTGTCAGTTTCCTGTATTGGCACTTCATATACTCTTTGAGATTTCATTTTGCATTTTTCACGAAATGCCATATAAAAACTTTTACTGTTTCTACTCTAAGCTTTCCAAATGACACTCGCAGTTCTTGCGAGTCGGCCTTTTTTGGGCTTTTAGGCTCCAATAATTTAAGAATTTCGAAATCAGTGTTTTTCTTTCGCTAATAATTAGAATGTAAATGTTTAGAAATAATTTCCAATCTTTTCCTGTGTTAATCCATCAATTACTCAAGGATTAACCAAGGAAAGGATCCGAGCTGTCGACAAGACTATAATATTCGGATTATTTCATCAACCGAGATAATGAGATTTCCCAAGATTAATTTAATTATTTATTGTATTTTAAGCTTCTTAGTATTTTTAATTTGTATACGTGATTTAAATATACTTAATAATACTAATTCTGAGGATTAACATTTTATCAAATTCATTCATAAGTTTTAGTAAACATACAGACTCTAATAATAATAATAATAATAATAATAAAAAAAAAAAAAAAAAAATGACTCCATGGGCCTTTAACATTAATAGAAATATCTCATTCATTTTTTAATTAATTTCCTTCCAGAGTTTTGTGTATGCGGGGTACTACACTACGTACTAAATACACAAAGCTTCACATATTCATCTATTGATCTTGATGAGGTTCGCGAATCTACGTTTGGCGGGAGAATTCAATAGACCGATTTAGTTCATTTTCATATCACTTCTTTCTTATTATATAGCGAGGACGTATAAAGAGTTTCGTTACAATACAAAAGAAATTACGACCGGTATAAGGAAATTAGTAATTTCTGTCCGGAGTAAACCCCCCCCCCTTCTAGTCGACCGATTTAGTTTATTTTTATAACAAATTTTTCTCTTCAGTTGAGCACAACGAATACCGAGTTTCGTTTACATATAACAAATATTACGGCTGTCATTGGCAAATAACTACTTTGGCTCCGGAGTAAACCCCCCCCCCTCCACATGGACCGATTTTGTTGTTTAACGAACTCGTTCAATCGTTTGATGGAAGAATACTACATTCCAAGTTTCGTGGCGAAAAAACAAAAACTCTGGCCTGTATCGTGTTAACGGACACATATATAACTATATATGCATATATATATATATATATATATATATATATATATATATATATATAAATTTGAACGGGGGTCATTTTCGGTGTCTACTAGGTAGGATCGATAAAGATTCGAAGAAATTTTTCAAAAATTCCGTCATGAGTGCAACCTCAATAGCTACTTTCCTTCGGAGGAACGTATTTTTTTTTCTTGGTGGGGGGGGGGGAGACTTCATAGGCAATTGCTATGAACTTTTTTTTTTTTTTTTTTTTTTTTTTTTTTTTTTTTGTCTTTTTTTTTTAAGGATATTATAGTAACTCTAGATTTACCAGACCAGTCATTTTGCATTGGTCGTGCAATTTCAATTCAAAATTCCTACTTCATATAACATTTGCTTTCCTAAATGATGTTATGACTTTTGTAGCTATAAGTAGAGAATATATTTAATGAACTTAATGATACATTATATATATTAGTAACACATATATTTTTGTTATTGACATTTATACCAGTACCAGGTCTGGTAAAACTAGTGTTAAAAGAGGGAGTAAATATTATAAATTCCAACTAGCAGGATCTTCGACATCTAAGGACGTTTCCCTGGTGTAATTTGTAAAAAGTTTAGATATTTTTTGAAAAACGTGAACACCTACTTCAATGACATATCGAATAAAAGGACGATTTTAGGCGCCACAATGCATAAGAAACAGTAACCGCTTTGTTTTACCGAAGTACTCACTTTACTTATAAATGTAATTAAAAAACAAAAAAAAAACAATAAGCAATGAAAATCTGAGATGAAAAAAACTTTAAGTAACCAAACAATATTTTCAAAATTTAAGCACCCATTTCTCTGCAATATATCGCTCTATCGAAAGCTGCATAAGAATTGTTTTTGTAGAAAATTTAGGCAGCTTTCGAATGGTTACTTTCCACTTACCACGATTTCCCATCCGTTTTCGAGACATTTAAAAATACGTAAAAAAAAGGAAGAAAATTCTAAAACTACTGATGTAGGTATTTTTATAAACTGTATTTTTTCTAATACCTCCATTAAAGTCAATCATGACCAGAATCTAATACCTCCGTTAATACAATCATGACCAGAATCTAATGCCTCCGTTAATACAATCATGACCAGAATCTTTTTGCATGATTGTGAAACATCTTGAACATTGTCAACTAAATTCGCCATTTTGGAATAAGATAAACGAATATTCTGGAAAACTTCAGTGTTTTCCACTTTTCTCGGTTATGAGTATGGTTTCGAAAATGGCTTCATTCGATCTACAAGGTCAAATTACCTATAAAAAGTATACCTGGAAGCCTAAACGCACAGTACCTTAAGCGGCACGATTTCATTGGAGCGAAACAGATTTCTGCCGTTTAACGAACTCTACCTTTCATTTAAAGAAAATATGCGTGTACATTTTTTATTGGCCCCTTCGAATTGCATCATCAGATCGACCTCATAAGTTGATTCCTTCCATAAGGGAGAAAGCGCGCTAAAGACAAATATGTACACTTCTGAGACATGGCCTTTTAGCACTTTCCTCCGAAGGAAAGTAGCTATTGAGGTTGGACTCATGACGGAATTTTTGAAAAATTTCTTCAAATCTTTATCGATCCTACCTAGTAGACACCGAAAATTACCCCCGTTAAAATTTATATATATCTATATATATATATATATATGCATATATATATATATATATATATATATATATATATATGTGTCTGTTAACACGATAGCGGCCAGAGTTTTTGTTTTTTCGTCACGAAACTTGGTATATAGCATTCAATTAGCAAACGATTGAACGAGTTCGTTAACCACCAAAATCGGTCCACCGGAAGGGGGGGTTTACCCCGAACCCAAAACACTAATTTGACCATTTCAGCCGTAATATTTGTTATATTTCAACAAAACTTGGTATTCGTAGTGGTAATATAGAGAGAAAAGTGAGATATAAAAATGAACTAAATCGGTTCATGAGGAGGGGGGGTTTACTCCGGACCGACAATACCAATTCGCCACTACCAGCCGTGATTTTAGGTATATTTCGACGAAACTCGGTATTCATAGTGGTAATCTACAGGTAAATATGTCTTGTAAAAATAAACTAAATCGGTTCATTAGGAGGGGGGGGGTTTACTCCAGACCCACAATACCAATTCGCCACTACCAACCGTGATTTTTGGTATATTTCGACGAAACTCGGTATTCGTAGTGGTAATCTACAGGTAAATATGTGTTGTAAAAATAAACTAAATCGGTTCATTAGGAGGGGGGGGGGTTTACTCCGGACCCAAATTACTAATATACTCATACTGGTCGTAATTTCTGCTGTATTGTAACGAAACGCGGTATACGTCGTGGGTAACTCATGAGAAAGAAGTGTTGTAAAAATGAGCTGAATCGGTCAATCGGAAAGGGGGGTTTACTTTGTAACATATTTCAATAGAAAAGCCAGCCAGATATAGGTTCACAAAGGCGCCGCAAGGAGCGCTAGAGGGACTGTATCCGGTTCCTGCGTTAGATCAAAATAAGATAATACGAGGTTTTTTGTATTTATTACGTAGTGTAGTAGGTACCATGTGTAAACATAACTCTGGAAGCAAATTAATAATTTATCAGTTACTCATTACGAAATTAAAAGAGAACTATTCATGTTTTTATTTTATTTATGTAGGATATTTTAAGCAAATTGTTCTGGAAAGCAGTCTACACTACCCAAATTCTGAGGAAAGTGCTTAGTTATGCAGCTCCTGCGTGACGGACTTTTTATTTAGCCTTTAATCCGGATTTCCTGCTGCGATTTACATGACAATTAATGGAATTTACAAAAATCCATTTTTATTTATTTCACAAAGTGGATTTTTTATTATTTTTTTTTCAACATAAATAGCAATAAAAATGTTGAAATGAATAATTGATTCGGGGAAGAAAGAGAGTAAACAGAATTAAGGAAGGTACTCGATTATAAAATAGGTTATCAAAGTTCTTGAGGAATTATAAAACTCAAATTTATTTATTAGAGTTAAGTAGACTTGTTTTAAATCTATCCCTCCGTGGGATTATATTGTCACTATATATTCCATCCTTGCTGGATTATTTCATTATGTACATAAAACAATGAGTCCCTACATTTTTTTTTTTTTTTTTTTTTAGATTATAGGTGCTTCTAATGCCAAAGTCATTAGCACCACCGTATACAATTAATATAAATAATGAATAACAATAATAAAAAACTAAAATATAAAAATCGTTTAGATCCTTCTGCTCAAAAAATAAAAAATAAATAAATAAAATCAGTCCCGAAACAGGCCATGTGGGCCTTGAGGGGCAGATGCTATAGAGGTATTCATGACCATAGGCCACACTAGGGAGATAGTGTGGTCAGAACTATGCTCCGGCCGCCTGATTTTCTCCTTGGCTGCTTCGACTGCCTAGAGTCATTACCACCCAAGGTACCCATTATTAAATTAATCTAAAGGCTGGGTTGGCCTAGGGACGGTCAGGGAGGCCGAATTCAACCAATGAACGAAGACACTAGGAGAAAAAAATCTTTAGTGCTTGCTCGGGATTTGAACTCAGCTCAGGCCTCCAGCTTATTAGTCCAGAGCTCTACCACTGAGCTAACCTCGCCCCCCCCCCCGCTCAAATTCAGGAACATAAATATGCTTTAGGTCCACCCGACAAATCTATGTAATGTACTGTATAACATACAGTTTTGTTTTTCGTACATGGCCACCACGCATGCGCGAAGCATATTTATGCTAAAAGTAAATAAATACAAATATATACATATGCAATAACACAATACATTTGTTGGCATACAGATGAATTTTATACACTTATTATTGAGAGAATATTTATACATTTATTTGTAAAGATATTTCCTGAAGTAAATAATTTTTTCAATGAAGAAAATGTATTTATTACAAAGAAGATTTATACTATAAAAGCTCATTTGGACTGGAAAGTAGACGTGTGCCATTAAACAGGCTTTTAAGAATCAAAATGTGTTTCCTAAAGCAATTTTTAAAGCTAAATTTGATTAATCGATTTCCTTAGTTTTGTACATCCTTTTTCATTGAACGTGATTTATATTTGTGGATACATGTTAATATATTCTCAGATATTTCATTAAAATATATTTCTGTTCATTTTTCTTCAATTTTTGGAGGAGTTACAGTGTGTAATGCTATATTTATGCTGTTACAGGAAGCCTCAATAAGCTTAGACAGGCTAAGCGAACTTATAACTGAAAGGCTACGTCAACAGGACGGTGCCCAGTCCGGTAACTACCATGTCTACCTTCCGGATGGACGTCTTCAGAATGTACAATACACATCTGCTCCTCTGAAGGTTTCGCCGTCTCAGAATAACCAACAGGTGAATGTGCAGAACAGTCAGAGTTTCGCCAACTCTAATACTCTTCAGTTCAACCAACAGAATGCTCAAGCCAATTCAAAGATTCAAGGATACACTCAACAAGGTCCCAACGAGTTTGGAGAATCAAGAGCTCTAGGTCAATATAGGCAACCGACGCCAGCTGAGCAGTACACGCAGCAATATACTCAACAAGCTGCAAGCGCATACGCTCAACAGGCTGTTTCTAGCCAGTACAGGCAACCGTCGGCAGAATTCAACCAGGCAGCCGCAAGCAACAACCAGTTCGCTCAGAGCAGCCAGCCGGCAGTAAGTGGACGTTTCGCACAGCCTTCTGCCAAATCACAATTCTCGCAACAGCAGTACAACGAGGAAGCCGCAAGCAATCAGTACAACCAATTCGCGTCCGGCAGTCAGGCAAAGCAGTACAGACCAAGCCCAGTAAGTCCACAGAAGCCGACATCAGAACTCGCGGAAGATCAACCAGAAGGAGGCAATGACAGCGAATCCAAAACCCCAACGCCTTCAGCAGTCCAACTCGGCAAGACTCAAGAAGACTCCTTGCAACAACAGCAACTCTTCCAGCAACAAGTCCAATACGAACAGCAAGTACAAGTACAGCAAGAGCAATGGCCAGCAACTTATCTTGCTAGCGTCCACTTCACAGATGTACAGCCGATTCCTGCTCCAATCTACTCCTATGCTTCTGCCCCATTAGTAAGGATTCTCAGATATGCACCTAAATACCAATAGATTCCTGCTCCAATCTACTCCTATGCTTCTGCCCCATTAGTAAGGATTCTCAGATATGCACCTAAATACCAATAGATTCCTGCTCCAATCTACTCCTATGCTTCTGCCCCATTAGTAAGGATTCTCAGATATGCACCTAAATACCAATAGATTCCTGCTCCAATCTACTCCTATGCTTCTGCCCCATTAGTAAGGATTCTCAGATATGCACCTAAATACCAATAGATTCCTGCTCCAATCTACTCCTATGCTTCTGCCCCATTAGTAAGGATTCTCAGATATGCACCTAAATACCAATATATTCCTGCTCCAATCTACTCCTATGCTTCTGCCCCATTAGTAAGGATTCTCAGATATGCACCTAAATACCAATAGATTAAATTTGAAGTGATAATTTAACAGTTTTACATTTTATAATTAGTTTTAGAAATTAAAAACCGAAACATTCGCATTAGCAAATACAATTGTTGTTTTTTATCTTCCTCTAACGCCCCTTTAGCAATTGCAGCGCCTCGCATATATTAAATGTGTAAGCTCCGATGTACAGCACAGTTCCGCTTCTCAGAAAATCCATTTAATCCGAACAGAACTAGATTAAAAAAATGGTTTCAAGTTATTTCGTACATTTAAGGAACTAGTAACTTTTCAATTTCGATGTCTTAACTAAAAATCCAAACACAGCCTTACTAAATAAGCCTTATTAGTTTGAATTTACTCACATATTTAAATTTTAACGTCCATTATAATCAACTTAGAATTTTAGGACGGGTTATCTGTAGGTTACCACCCTTTTCTAGCCAGGGTAGGGCTGATGCCTTTTCTTTTTTCCAAATAAAAGCCACCACTCCCTAGTGGAATCGAACCCACGACTTTTGGCACGGAGTGTTAAGTGCTCACGGCCACGGGGCCTCGACATATTTAAATAAAATCCATGTTTTGAGCAGCATTTATTAAAAACATAAAAAAAAAAACGACCATTTTCTAACAGATAAATGCAGTGGTCTTCTTCTGACCCAACAAACTAAAACATCTTGAAGAAACAATGTTTCACCATTCGCAAGTACAGCCCGTCATATCCATTTTATCTCCGATCAAAGTTACACTACAGTGTAGTTTATATTGCTGTCTAATAGAATATGCTTTAATTTTTAACACAACAGACACTTAATAAACCTCTTAATGTTAATAAATCCATCTAGTCCTAATTATCGCATATCCGAAAGGGGTTCGGTCCGAATTAGTTCGGATTAGCGAGACTACTGCATATGAGTGTTTGTATGTGTATTAATACATAAATAAAATATTGTGCATACTTTTTAATAAATATAAAATAATTGTAATAAATCATATTTTGTTTTAATATCTTAATATTAAAATAGTCTAATGTTAAACTTTTATCATGTAAAATTTCAATAATACAACAAATAAAAAAATATTAATGAGAAAGAAAAATAATACACATAATAAAGCAGTACAAACAGCAATTTTTTTTGTATATATATATATAATAGTGTAAATAATATTAGTTCCTAGACATAAAATATACGGAAGGTAACCATTTGAAAGCTTATTAATTTTCGATTGAGTGATATGAGCTGGAGGAATCTTGCCTTAAAATTCAAAAGTGTTAATTTAATTTCATTGAACAAATTTTTAATTAGATCTTACAATCCGCAAGCAAGGAGAAGTCCTGTCATCGAAGTGCCTCAGTGCGAATATCTTTGCTTCAGTCTTCCAAGGATTGAGCCGGAGTTTCCACCTTTCGAACCACAATTTAATGCTGTCCAGTGATGATTGAAGGTCTGCAATGGTTCCTGGAACATCATCTCCTTGACTCATGATTAGCCTGTCATCTGCAAACAGAGCGACCGTGGCAGTTTGAGGCTCGGGGATGGCATGGCAATACATGTTAAACAATAAAGGGCACAGTACTGCTCCTTGTGGTACACCAGCAGAGACGCGTACTTTTCGGCTGATGCTGTTTTTCACTCGTAATATTCTTTCGTCGAGGGACGATAAAATAATATTTGCAAGATAGCACAGTAGCCATGTTTTTTTTTTTTAGTTCATACAGATGACCCTTGTGCCGCACTGGGTCGAACGCTGACTTGACATCTAAGAAAACAGCTGTTGAATACTTTATTCTTCGAATCCCTTCTGTATTAATTCAGCTACTCTCTGTATTTGGTGGAGAGCTGAGTGGTGTGGTTTGAAATCAAATTGATGTTGAGGAATGATATTGTTTTCCTCTTAAGTGCCGACGGAGTCTCTTCTCAATACATGTTTCGAAGACTTTAGCCATTGTACTTAGGAGACTTATTGGCCGATAGCTGTCGGGATCTTCCTTTGGTTTTCCAGGCTTGTGGAACACTACCACAACAGCAGTAATATAAATAGTATTGACCTTTTATGCGAGATACAATACTCCGTAATAAGCACACAAAAAATTCAATTTTTTATATTTTGATCTTAACGAATATTAAAAATGCCCAAATGTTCAATGGGAACGCTTTATGGAGCCCTTATCATAACAAAACATAAACAGGATTCTGGTGTCCAGCGCCTCGGGCGGCAGCCACATCAACCAAAGTCCTAAGTTTGACGGATTAATTCAATCTAAACATAATAACAGAGTAAACCTCAGCTTCCAATGAACCAATTAAGTTCTTTTTTACAATGCACGATCCACATTGATTAGACATCAACTAGTTTCGTTGCAAGGAAGTACAACTTACAGCCGGTACGGACCAAACAAGGATTTGGTTCTGGAGTAAACCCTACTCATGATCGACCGATTTAGTTTATTTTTACAACATATCTTTCTCTTTAGTTACTCACTATGCATACTGAGCTGCCTTGCAATATAACAAAAACGCCCATCACGCAGGAGCTGCATCAAATTGCATCCTTCCGAAAGTCTAAAAGCTGCCGTTAGCCCTCATTCTGGCAAATGTCACACATGACACCTCGACTATAGCAATTTTTCATAAACGGGAGTGGGCTACAACTATTCTTCTCTTTTCCCATCTCCCCAGGGGAGTACGGCTAAACAGTTAATATAATTTAGTGGCAGTTTGAATACTATCAACAGGTTGTATCAGTGATTATGTTTGGTAAACCACAACAACGTGAAAAACTTCTTGCCAGAATAAAGGTTAGGACCACATTTATTTTTTGGCTTTCTAGGAAACCATTGGCCAATAGTGCGCATCTCTCGAACTAAACAAGCTGATAATCATCTGAAGTACATTGGCTCTTGAGTCCTTAAGTAAACAATCAAAATCAATTATTTTCTAATCAAGAAATTCAATATTGATTAGAAGAGCAATAGAAACAAAGCGTTGTTTCAACAACTTCGTTGACTTCCTTGATCCTTTTTATTCATTCCTTGAATGTAAATCTCCTCTCTTTTTTTCCTGTAAATAGTTCATATCTCCTATTGATAATAGATATATTGATGATATATGTCTTTGCAGGCACTAATTCTTTTATGTTGTTTTTCACATAAAAATTTCATAAAGCTGGGGGGGTTTCAAAATGCTTCACGAAGGACGCTCATTACAGGAGAATCGCCAAGAGTCAAGTTACATTAATTACATTAAGCAACAAAGAGAGACATTAAATTGATGGGCAGTAAATTTGCCTGGGAAATGATGAGATTATCAAAATAATTAATCTTCAGAAGAAAATTAATTTTGGATTCTGGCAGTGCATTTTCTGGCAGTGGAACCTCTCTTGGTCCATTCTTTCCATGTGTCCCAACCATTTGATTCGTTCGAATTAACCCTTACGAGACGGTAACCCCCAAAACCTTAGATCCCCGTGGAGTGGAGCCTGTTTCACTCTCCTGGTTCCACAGGACGGTATTAAAATAGCTGAGTCTCTACCGCTCATCTCTGCTCGTTTCTCCTAATACGCTTTCGATATTTCTTTCTTTAAACCGATTTCCTTACTATTTTAGTATTCTGGGCATTGTAGTCATCAAAACGCTAAGTTTTTATTTTATTTATTTATTTATTTTATTAATTATGAGTTCCGTGACTGTAACGATAAACTCATATGGATAGCAGAATCAAGGTCCGTTGAAGTCGCAGTCTGATTGTAATAAAAAAAAAAAAAAAAAAAAAAAAAAAAAAGTAATAAAGAAAATAAGACAAGAGGAAATTATGAGGCAACAAAATTATTCATATAGAATAAAAACTAATGGAGAAAAGAAAAAAAAAAAAAAAAAAAAAAAAAAAAAAAAAAAAAAAAAAAAAAAAAAAAAAACATAATTAAATAAAAAAAAAAAAAAAAAAAAAAAAAAAAAAAAAAAAAAGACAAAAATCATTTCGATTGTAGGAGACATATAGTTATATCTTGGAATAAAAGAGCGTTGATTTGAGATGTGTAAGAAGTATGTGGATGTATGGACTACCCTCTGTCAGTAAATCATGTAAGTCATAAGGAATCGTCAAGTTTCTGCGTTGTCTGCAGTCGGTCAGTATATGTTTGACAGTTAGAGTTCTGTTGCATTGTCGACAAAGGGGTCTTTCTGTTTTGTCTAGTAAGTACGAATGGGTGAGTCGGGTGTGTCCTATCCGAAGCCTGGATAAAATTACTTCGTCTCTACGAGAGAATTGTTCTTTTACCCAGGCTTTGGTCGTATTTTTAATTTCTCTTAATTTGCAATTACTTTTAAACCAATTTTTCTCCCATTCGAACAGTGTGTTAGTTCGTAAGGTTTTAGTCAAGTCTGATGACGTCACAGTGTTTATATCTGGTATGGGTCGGTTTCTAGCCAGTTTTGCCTGTAAGTCCACTGCTGTACTCATATCGATGTCCTCGTGTCCGGGTAGCCAAAACAATGTAATATGTTTGTTTTCGTTTTGAAGAATGTTTATTTGAGTAAATATCTGGTGAATAATAGGGTGTGTGTTATAAATGTTCTGTAATGACATTAAGGAATCCGTACAAACTGTAATCATGTCAGTGTCTGCATTATGAACGTTAGTCAGTGCCAAAAGTATTCCGTAAAGTTCTGCGGTGTATATTGTCGCTGATTCTGGCAATTTCATTTGGTGCGTAACGTCATTTACAATGGCAGCCGCCCCTGTCCCAGATTCCGTCTTGGATCCGTCGGTATAAGTGAATAATGTTCTTGGATTTTGTCTTATTATGGTGTTAATTGTATTTTTATAAAATAGTGAGGAGGTCGGTTCTGTCTTTTTGTATTTCGTCAGAGTCAAGTCAATCCTTAAGTTCCTTAATTTCCAGGGTGGTGTGTCGGTGAATTTGTTTTTAAGAATTGTAGATTCTCTTATAATTGAATTCCTTCTACCTTCTAGAGATCTTACTATAAAAGGTTTTCTTTTCGAATTTAATTCGAGGTATTTATTAAAATTGACATTCTCTAGAAAACAATTAACACAAGGCGTTTCAAGTCCTTTTGATTTGATATAAAATGAAGAGCACAACATTGCACGCCTGTACTGCAGTGGGGGTTCTCCTGCCAAGGCGCAAAGGCTATCTGAAGGGCTGGTTCTGAAAGCTCCTGTGACAAGCCTGAGTCCTGTGTTGTGTATAGTGTCGAGTAGTCTTAAGGTTGTAGGACTGGCAGATGAATATGCTATACATCCATAATCCAGAAGAGACCTGGTGTAAGATCGATAGAATGTAAGCATGGTGCATTTGTCAGCACCCCATTTGGTGTTACTAAGGATTCTTAACAAATTCAATGACTTTTTGCATTTGGTGAGAAGTCCTTTTAGATGGGGTAACCATGTTAGTTTTTTGTCTAGTGTCATACCTAGGAAAGTCAGTAAGTCGGTTTTGTCAAGGATTGTCTGATGTAATGTTAAGTGAGCTCTTTGATTTGCTCTTTTTCTAGAGAAAAAGAGCCACTTGAAGTTTTTATTTTGAAATTTTTTAAAGTTTTATAAAATAATATCCACTCAAATATCTCGGCGTTGGAATAATATCCACATAACATGATCTCTACGTAGACATCAAGTAGTAAAACACAAATAAGGCCCTTCAAGGGGACTCGAACTATGCAAAGGAATCGTATAGCTGAGGGTAATAATCATTCAATGGGCTCAAAGTACATTTTTAAAGAATTCTAGCGGATACAAGAGTGATCAGAGCTTTTAGAACTTGTCGCCAAATTTCGCAAAAACTGTCACAGCGGCGACTTTCAGTCTCGAAACGAAGAATTGACCTCAGGCCACTTGAATTTGTTTTCTAAAACAAAGACATTCGCTAAAGCTGAATACAATACGATGTGGTGCCAAAGAAAATCGAACCAGTTAATTCCTTCCTTTGACAAGAAGAGGACGGAGACTGTCCTTAACCCCAGGGCCACCACATCTTAGAGCCGGGCCCAGGACCAGATCACGGGCCCCCACTTCTCACAGTCGGGCCCCCATTTCTCAGAGCCAGACTGAAAATTCTAGTACTTTGCTCTAGGGCTTTGGACATTTTAAAATTATTTTCATCTTGAGTTTTGAGCGAAATGAGAATGAAAGCCGACAATCGGTGCAGCAAAGGTCACTTTCAGTACCTACTTGTAGTTTTATTACGACTCCTCATGAAATATACTATTTTGGGACTGCACTTGCTATAAAAAAAATATAGATCCAATTCAAATAAATTTAGGCTACGCCGTCTATATTTCTAAGCCCCAGTATTTTTACAAGCTAACAGCCTATGCATTCTTTCCCAATTAGCGAGGCCCGGGCCCCCAGGCGCCCCCCCGGCTCCCAGGCCCTTGACAACAGTACCCAGCAGTCCCCTCCATGTGGCGGCCCTGCTTAACCCTCCGGTAGAGGCGCGCTCCTCAGAGTTGCATAATGATTTTAATTTTTTAAACACGATTGGCAGCCGCGTTTTGGCGGGCTCTCCGCCTTAGTATCTTCCGGATATCCGTTTTCCACCGGCCAGTCGCATTGACGCCCTTTTGCGGACTCGTCATCGTCAGTGGCCTCTCAGGAGCTGAGCAAAAAATCACGCAATTTTTCAAATATGAGATATTTACAATTTTCGTTCTGCATTTTACTATACTAGCATCTAAGATTATGCAGGGGAGTTTATTCGATTGCGCAGGTTATATACACAGGAAATAGCTATTACTTGGACGGCTGGAGGGCCTTATTACGTTAATTGACCAAATGATTGATATGGGAAGATTGATACGACGAAGCATCAAAGTGAGATCTCTGATTATATATTTACGGATACAGTGGGCAGAGATCACCCAACAGCCAATCCAGAGATCACTGATTCCCCATGAAGGGGAAAATAGAAAAATAAAATTGTGTTCGCCGTGCCACCAGAACCAAAAGCGTAAAAAAAAAAAAAATATTCTTGTAGAAAGTACTTGTGTTTGAGCCACGAAATAACTTTGTGCAACGAATGTAACGCTAGTCAAAATGTAGGTCTGGACAAAGACGAAGAATCCTAAAATTATAATTTTTACATAGAGTATGTTAGAGGCAGTTTCCTCACCTCAATTTGAAAGTTTTTTGTTTCAAATATTTTGATGTTTCCTACTACATCTCTCAAATATCAATGTAATCACGTTGTTGAGAGAAAAGTTTCCGCGGAAACAGGGTTTGCACCCTGAGCAGTCTGAGGTGCTGCGTCACTATGGATGACCCAAAAAGGGTGCCACTACTTGCAGGTTAATCTGTTCAGGTCTAAGGTAAGATTAGTAACAGCTGTTTTTACAGGTCACTGCAGACTGCAGCGACATCTTCATTTCATAGAACTGACCAGCATGACATGGTCCTCACTATATGCTTTGTACCACAAAGCTTGTGGACGATGAAACTCCACACCACATCATATGCAGGTGTTTGACGCTTGTAGCAAAGAGATATCGGCATTTTGGAACAGTGATAATAAGGGGATACCTGAGCCGAACCTCACTACTTCGTCTGAGTCTGGGGTTATAAGGGTGCCCATACATGGTGAGGGGTAGCCCAAGGTTTGGACTGCGCAGTACAAGTCTTGGGAAATTCCTCGTCGTGTATGGGACATCCTTGAGGCCAGAGTTGAACTGTACAGTCCATCGAAGTGGAATGATAAAACCATTAGATTAACTGTACAGTCCAATGAGACCGGGACTGTGCTGGGTAACAATTAGAAGGATTATAGGCGTCTAGTGAACATTGATGAAGATGTCAAACTGAAATGAAGATTGTTAGCCGTTTAGGTGATACGAATTCAAGAAGAATCCATATTCCAAACGTATCTGCATGCACTTTGGCAGTCTTCATTAGCACCAAATACCCAGGATAGGTTCGAATTAAATACCTAGGAGATGGAGGAAGACCACGATAATGTTTTAGTGACTATGGATTAGTTTAAGATGCTGTCTTCCTCCATCTCCAAGGCATTTTTCGGGGAAGAAGGCTGTCGAAGATCATACCAAAACGTTCAAAATATAGATTGAGGGGTATTTTCAAACTTGGAATATAGAGAACTCACTTTCATCAAGACCGGATGAAACCCGCTCATAATTCGCACGAAACATGGCACACATAGGTGAAAATGAAACAAGGTAAATCTGGCAGCACTCTAGTGGGAAGAGAATAAAATAAATGTACTTAAGTGGCAGCCCAAGCCGGCATCCAAGAAATGTCCGTTCAGAAGGGACGGGTAAAAATTGATAAAAATTGGGGATGAAAGGAGAGGAATGATACAGCCATATCTCCTTCACCATCTGCCATAAGTACTTGGTGGAGCCAGTCGTTGTGGGATAGCGGAAAGCAACACCATAAAGCTCCTCCATACAACGCCGAGAAAGGAATACGAAAACAAGGTTGGCTCTCTCTACGATAACTAGACATGGACTGACCTTAAGCTCTTGGTTTTCTCTCTGAGAGTCAAAATTGAAGAAGATATATCACTACCCCCTTCTTCCACGAACTAGGGAATGGAATTTTCCACCCTTTCGGTATCTACTATTAAATATAAACTAAAAATACCGAATTTTGCTGAAAATCTGACGTTTTGTCATAGCCAAATCCCAACCATTTGTTGACTTCTTTTTAATGAATATATATACAAAATTGAACCATCTATGGGTTCTGAAACGTGAAATTTTCTAGTCTCATAAGCCGGTTTGCTCCCTATGGAGCATGGGCGTATATAAGGGGGGCTGAGGGGGCTGCAGCCCCCCCCCGAAATTTTGATTTGATCGGAAAAAATTTCATAAAACCCTTAAATATAAATTAAATAAGATCATTTAGTTCATAAAACATATTTTATTTTGGGTGTAATAGCGTTTAAGTTGGCTAAAACTCTTCCAAGATCTAAATTGTTAGTATTCCATACACCGAAAATGGTCTCAGCCCCCCCCCCCCGAAATTTTCCCAGCCCCCTCCGAAATAATTTTCTATATACGCCCATGCTATGGAGGACGCGCTAAAAAGGTATAGATACGTCTAAATGAGTTTGTCGTCAGAGGAAAAATAGTAAACTACTAATTTACTAGATCTAAAATTAGATACAAGGAAAATGGCTGATACAGCAATTTATCATTGATTGGGAGTGGTGATTAGAAATCGATAATGATTAGAAATCTAGGATTCCTGTTCGGATTTCAAACGATCAAGACTTCCTAAATCGGCTTAGGAGCACAGCACTTTCCTCGTATAGGCTGCACCTACATTGGACCCGTATTTCTCCCGATCCAATCCGATTTCTTTTGACCGACAGCGGCCAACGTGAGTGCCTAAATTGGTCCCGACCCGATCCGATACGATTTAGTCACATCTCGTCAGTAATGACTTCGTAGTGAAGTGAAAATGAGTGATCAATTTAGGAAATAACACCTAATAAGCATAGAAACATTCGATTAGGTTGAATGTTGGAGGTATGAAGGAGGAGTTGAGAGGCCGATCAATCTTCTGGAAGTATATCAGTCCCGAAAAAATAAATCTTAGTGTAAGACTTAATGTTTAATTGTTACACTACGATAAGAGAAGCATTAGTATTCATATTTTAAAATTATTTATAAGAAAGGTTATAAGCAGTGGGAGGTTATAAACATCTTTCCACGTAGTTTAATAAACATGCGAAACAAAAATGTAAATTGGCAAAGTGGTTCAACCTTTATTAGCTTTTATTCAAAAAAAAAAAAAAAAAAAGCATTGAAATCGGTTAAGATGTAGAGTCTATAGACCTTTTTGAAACACAAAATGTCGTTTGGCGCCATTTTGCATCGTAGGTCCGAAATCGGTCTACAAACAAGTCGGGACCCATTCTGGTTTCCCAGAGGGGAATGAATTATGGTTATGTTTAAATCCAAATTTGATACAATCCTACTCATGAAACATAACCATAATTCATTCCCTCTGGGAAACCAGAATGGGTCCATAATATCTCCTCCATCGATATACCCCCCGAAGTGAACAATATTCTATCACTTGGGCCCAATTTTGCCACCCCTGTCACGAACCTCGGCAAATTGGTCCCGAAACTTATCACCGATTTAGAATACATTCATAGAGATAAGACACTTATTGTAAATGATGAAGAGAGAGAACTATCCCGAATACGCATTTCCAACGTTATTACAAACCACCTACACCATCCTTCCCTCAAATCCCCCAAAATTTCTCCCCTACTCTACAAAGACATAAGAACCACCCGCTCCTTCCTTAAATCCCATAACGAATTAATCGTTACCCGGGCTGACAAAGGGAACAAAACCGTTATCATGGACAGGACTGAATACACGGAAAAAATGATCACACTCCTTTCTGACAACACCACTTACTTACCGACCCCCCATAACAGAAATCCCACCCCCTCCCTCACACAATCCTTTAACAAACACATACGAAAACTACATGACAACAAAGAGATTGACCAACGGACCCGCTCACACCTCATCTCACATAACTCCCAAGCCCCCAGATGCTATGGCCTCCCGAAAATCCATAAAGAAAATAATCCCTTACGTCCCATCATTTCTAATATAAACTCCCCCTCCTCAAAACTAAGCAAATTTCTCCTTACTTCCATCCAGACCTTAAGTCACAATAACCCCTATGACGTACAGAATGCACACGACCTCAAAAAACAACTACACTCTCTTCTCATCCCCCCTAATTTCATTTTAGCCTCTCTAGATGCCCAGTCCCTCTTCACAAACATTCCCGTAGATAAAACCCTAGAAATTATTGACAAGAATTGGACCACCCTCGAACCACACACCAAGCTATCTCGATCTTCCTATCTTGAATCCCTATCCCTTTGCTGCAAATCCGGATACCTCCTATTCCAAGATAAATTCTTCAACCAGATCTCTGGCCTCGCCATGGGTAACTGCCTCGCTCCTGACCTTTCCAATATTACCCTTAATGACCTCCTTGACCAAATCCTCCCCATGTTCCCCGACGATATTATTTTCCTTAAAAAATATGTTGACGACCTCTTCCTCATAATTAATCCTGATAAGATTCCAGAAATTCTAACAGCCTCTAACTCCTACCACCCCTGGTTAATATTCCCGAAACTAACAACTCCCTTCCTTTCCTTGACATACTCCTCATAAGAAATACAGACGGCTCTACATCCACTGATTGGTATACCAAACCCACTTACTCGGGACGACTTCTCCATTACCTTTCCTCACACCCCAAACACCAAATCCTCAATACTGCCAGCAACCTAATAAATCGAGCCCTCTCCCTATCCGACACCAAATTTCACCCTGCCAACAAATCCCGACTCCTCGATATTCTTACTACCAATGGATTTCCTACCAAAATTATCACCCGTCTCATGAATTCTTTTAATAACCCTAAACCTATCCCCACCACCCAAGACAATATTGTCCCTCAATTCAGAGGCCTCCCATATATCCCAAACCTCACAGAAAAAATCCAAAAATCCCTACGCGATACAGGACTATCGACACAGAACAAACTGAAAAACTTACATACGACTCTAAAAGATCCTATCCCACAAAAAGACAGGACCAATGTAGTCTACAGAATCCCTTGCATCACACCCAACTGCAATAGTGCGTACATTGGACAGACTAAAAACCCAGTAAGAAAACGTATCAACAACCACAAAAATGATGTACGGAATAAAGACATAAAGACAGCTTTAACTAGACTTCCTAGTAAATTTTTGTTTCGCATGTTTATTAAACTACGTGGAAAGATGTTTATAACCTTCCTATGTATATAACCTCCCACTGCTTATAACCTTTCTTATAAATAATATTAAAATATGAATACTAATGCTTCTCTTATCGTAGTGTAACAATTAAAAATTAAGTCTTACACTAAGATTTATTTTTTCGGGACTGATATACTTCCAGAAGATTGATCGGCCTCTCAACTCCTCCTTCATACCTCCAACATTCAACCTAATCGAAGGTTTCTATGCTTATTAGGTGGTATTTCCTAAATTGATCACTCATTTTCACTTCACTAGGAGGTCATTACTGACGAGCTGTGACTAAATCGGATCGGATCGGGTCGAGACCATTGTAGCCACTCATGTCGGCCGCTGTTGGCCGTTTTCGATCAAACGAAATCGGATCGGATCGGTTCGGGCGAAATACGGGTCTAATGTAGGTGCAGCCTTAGAGCGGCCGAGAATCGGTGGCCATCGGATCGGTTCGGGTTCAATGTAGGTGCCCCCTTAGTTGTCGACAATCTAGGAAAACAGAACGATAGTCCATAGGTTCGACTCCACGGGGCCTGAGTCCGTTCAAAAATTCGTTAATGGGGCCTCCCCATTATTTTAAGTAAATCACTAGTTTTATTATTTTTTGCAAAACCATAAAATTATGTTGGTATTTTTTGTTTTCCTTTTTTGATGATTGTTACCTGTTAAAATACATTTAGCAATGAATTAAAACAAATACTTATTACGGTCAAGTCAGCTGTTTTGAATTGAAAAGTGAAGACGCTTGTATTTTTTGCTCTCAATCAAATCGGAATTTGTTGTATTTTTTGGTGCATTTAGTTATCAAATCGTGTAAAAAACGTTAGTTTAATAGGTTTTTGTTGTTTTGTAAGTGTTTATTTCATTCTGGATCATAGGTAAGTATAAATATTTAGTTCAAAAGAAGCCGGGGTCTTCCTAACCTAGAGGTGAAGATAGAGGCTAGAAGAGCTCGGGTCTGCCGAACATTGCCGAGTTCACCCGAACTCGTCATATGTCTAGAACGCAAGTAGATCTCTTTTGTTTTTTACCTTAATTATTTAATAACTATTCATTTTTTCAGTTCTTTTACTTAGATAATTATTATTAGATTTAGAAAATATTACATTATAACTAGATATTAAGATATTTATTAAATTTAGCTTATTTAATTAATTTATTATCATTTTAAATAATAATAAAAGTATGTTAAACATGAAACGGCCACCCGATAAGAAACGGAGGCTAGACTATCCCTTGGCATACTCTTCGGTAGAAGATGGAGCCAGTGCTGATAATGATGGGGACCTTGTACCGAGGTTTATTATAATTAAAAGAAAGGGGGAAGACAATTTCAATAAAGTCAGCCCTTTCTTTGTATTTAAAGCTATTACGGGTTATGTTGGACAGGTAAAGAATATTAAAAAATTAAGAGATGGGACATTATTAGTAGAAGTTTCATCCGATAAACAATCTGCTAGGTTATTATCTTGTGAAAAACTATTTAACGACATGGAAGTGGAGGTTAAGCCTCATGCTTTCCTTAATGTGAGTAAGGAAGTCATTAGATGTTATGATTTAGGTTGTGTGAGCATTGAGGAAATAAAAGATGAACTTAAATCGCAAAAGGTTACAGATATTTCTAGATTTACTGTAAGAAGGAATAATGAAGTAATAAATACCCATAGCTATCTGGTAACATTCGGGACTCCTGAAATACCAAAGAATATTAAAGTAGGATATTTAAATATTCCCGTGAAGCTTTACATCCCCAGTCCGAGGCGATGCACGAAGTGCTTGTTATTTGGCCATGTAAAGTCTATATGCAAGAAATTAGAAATGACGTGTAGCTGGTGTAGCAAAACCCGACATGAAGGGGGTTGTCAACATCCCCAGTCCGAGGCGATGTACGAAGTGTTTATTATTTGGCCATGTAAAGTCTATATGCAAGAAATTAGAAATGACGTGTAGCTGGTGTAGCAAAACCCGACATGAAGGGGGTTGTCAACATCCCCAGTCCGAGGCGATGTACGAAGTGTTTATTATTTGGCCATGTAAAGTCTATATGCAAGAAATTAGAAATGACGTGTAGCTGGTGTAGCAAAACCCGACATGAAGGGGGTTGTCAAGATCCCATAATGTGCGCGGTATGTGAGGGCCCCCATAATTGTTTTGACAAAAGCTGTCCGGCTTTTATTATTGAAAAGGAAGTTAAAAAAATACAAATAACTGAAAAAAATCCGTATGGATGTGCTAAAAGAAAATTTATGGAAAATTCCCCACCAAATTTAATTATTGGAAAACCCAAATATTCCGAAATGTTAACCAGAACTCTCACTCCATTAGGAAAAAAAGTAGACTCAGGAACTCAAACAGATTTATTTTTACCAGAGACCAATAGATTTTCAGAAAGACACGCTATCAAAACCTCTACCGTCGCAGAACAGACCAGGAACCCCCTTACCAAGCCATGTTCCTCCCAAACCACCTCTCCTTCCCTCTCTCTCCCCCTCCCTCCCTCCTTTACTCCTTCCCTCTCTCTCTCCCTCCCCCCTGCCTTTACCCCTTCCCTCTCTCGTCCCGTTACTCCTGACATCCCTTCCCTTCCTCCTTCTCGCGTCTCTTCGCCACCAGCTAGTCCTGGAAGCAAGAGACAAGTAAAGCAGAATGCAAGCAAACAGGCCCTTGGGTCTAACAAAAAGCAGTTAAAACCGGATGCAAATAAACCTAAAGCTAAAGATACTAAGAAACTAAGTGAAATAAAACATTCTTAATGGATTCAGAAATATCAAATAATGATTAATAATTTTCCAACAAAATCAAAATTAATAATGATTGATTATTTAATATATACTTTCAAGCACGAAACATGTAAAACTAAAACGTTTCTTAATATGTCGAAAACATCCACAATAAGTTTTTTAATACATTTAACACCAAAATACAATCGAGAAAGAAATTTCTATTCAACCATTAAACTTCTTTTTCACATTTTGTGTACAAAAATCATGAGAACAATTAGTCAAACCGTCTATCAGTCAAAAGTCGCAATTTTGAAGAATTATTTACAAAATTTAAATGTTAACCAAATCCAAACATGCATTAATCTCCCAGCAAATTCTCCATACTCTTACACTTACACTGTCACACATACACGATGGAACGCCTATTACAGCCTAATTGTAGCAACAAAGATTTTGAATGAACTGTGTATGAAAGGTATTAATATGAGATCTATCTTAGATTTAATATGAATATGTTCAATCAATGGAACTGTAATGGCATTAAAACCCATCTCTGCGATCTCCAGATCTTGATTGGCGAATACGCTCCGAGTTTCGTCTGCCTTCAAGAAACGAACCTCACAGAAACAGACAACCTGACCCTGAAGGACTTCATCATCCATCGATATGACTTCCCCTTTGGTGATAAGGCTTGTGGCGGTGTCCTCATCGCTGTATCCCAGAACATTCCCTTCGCTCCAATATCCTTAAGAACTGATCTTCAAGCAGTCGCCATCAGAACCCTTACGAGAGTCCCTTTGACCATCCTCAATCTATATCTACCTCCAGGACTACAAATAGAAGAACACGAATTACTCCAGTTAATACGGCAACTTCCCAAACCATTCATTCTTGTTGGAGATGTGAATGCCCATTCCTCGTCCTGGGGATCAAGTCGGAATAATACTAGGGGTAAAATGCTTGAGAAGGTCCTTCTTGTTGAGAACCTGCATATTTTGAACACAGGGGAACCGACTTATCAGAGTCCTTCTTATGGAACATATTCTGCTCTTGATATTGCCGCAAGCAGTGATTATTTGATTCAACATACCTCGTGGAACGTAATACCGGATCAATATTCTAGCGATCACTTCCCGATCTTAATCTCAAGCTTCGGTGATATTCCTGTACAAGAAAAACGAAGGAAACGGAAGACTCATGAAGCAGATTGGAAAAAATTCAAAGCGCCAACATCTAGTATAGATAGTATTCCTGACAACCCCGAGGAAGCATGTATGGAACTCACGAATTTCATTTACAACGCTGCCGAGCAGAGCATTCCGAAATCAGCTGTCCATCTAAAAAGGAAACCGGTGCCTTGGTTCAACAAAGAGTGCAAGGAGGCTATAAAGGCAAGAAGGAAGGCCTACAGGAGATTTACCCGAAATATGACGATGGAAAACTTTATACAGTATAAAAAAGAAAAGCTAAATGTAAATTAGTAATTAAAACCCAAAAAATAAATTGTTGGAAAAAATATGTCTCCGAGATCAATAAAAGCACCCCATCTGCAGTTGTGTGAGCAATCTCTGGAAAAAACAAATTCCAACCGATCTACCTCAATATTGGAAATAAACTTGAGACTAACGATCTAATAAAGTCCGTCTCGCAGGAACTGCATCATCTTAGCGCGGTTCCGTTCATATCCCTAGTCTAATTTTGAAAGATTAAAATAGAAGCAGTTATTATTTTGGTTCCACCAGTCTTTTTTTTTAATTAATTATTATAATGGCGTGTCAACCCTTAAGGTCACTAATGCCATTCCTGTGAGTAGTAAAGTCTTGAAAGGTCATGATTTACAATCTTACCTGGAAGGGTCGGCTACACTAGAAACGGACCCGCTAGTGGCAAGGTCTATGAATCTTGGAAATCTATATTTCTAACAATAAATTGTTTTTGTTATTTTACTTAACCAGTTTTATTGTTAAATACATTATACATAAAATATTAAACGTAACAAAAATTTCAACATATTAGTTTTAATGAAAGTAGAACATGCAGAAAATGTTTCAACTGAATCCCATGATTCTAAGTACCCAAACCAAAAATGGTATTCAAAAACTTTTTTTTAAGCACTCATTTCTCCGATGAATCGATAATTGCTTCGGAATTATTAGCATTTAGTAAGCTTTCGAATGGTAAGGATCCGCTTATGAAGATTTCAAACCGTTTTCGAGATATAAGGAAAATAATTTAAAAAAATAAAATTAAGGAAAATATACAAAGTACCCAAAACTTTTTAAGGGTGTCCAGAGAGCGATCAAACACACACACACACACACACATATATATATATATATATATATATATATATATATATATGTATATATATTTATATATATATACCAATTTGAAACACCGTTATTTTCGGTCTCTCAGGGGTTCTTAAACGCAAACTTTTTTGTCGGGACTTCTGGATTGCGTCATGAGGCCTCCATTTGGAGGGCGGGGTCCTCCATATGGAGAGAGGGAGGAACCGCGCTAAAATTATCTCTTTACGTCTAACTTGCCTGGAATTTAATTTGCTTAGCCTGATTGCCAACAACAAGGTTTGACTATTAAAACAATCAAACCTTACTCAATTCCTTCTCCCCAACCGGAGACCTGAACGTCAGGTCCGCCTCGAGAGCCACCAATCAGTTGCCCGTATTCTGCCACGAGGAGGCGCACACAGTGCCCAAGTTCACTTAGAATACATAAAAACAAATACGTATGGATATTCTTAAATTATGTACACATATATACAATATTATTTTTTTTTTTTTTTTTTTTTTTTTTTTTTTTTTTTTTTTTTAACCGCGCATTTACATCTAGGTCATTAGTTCCGACATCCAGGGTGCAGCGAGGAATTTTCCCAGCGAGCCAATCTAGTGGTTACAGAAGGATCAAGAACAAGTTCTCAAAATTGAGTAGATACCACTCCCTAATAAAGCCTATATAGAATAATATGCCAAATAAAGCCAATCTAGTGGATACAGAAGGATCAAGAACAAGTTCTCAAAATTGAGTAGATACCACTCCCTAATAAAGCCTATATAGAATAATATGCCTAATAAAGCCAATCTAGTGGATTCAGAAGTATCAAGAACAAGTTCTCAAAATTGAGTTGATACCACTCCCTAATAAAGCCTATATAGAATAATATGCCAAATAAAGCCAATCTAGTGGATACAGAAGGATCAAGAACAAGTTCTCAAAATTGAGTAGATACCACTCCCTAATAAAGCCTATATAGAATAATATGCCTAATAAAGCCAATCTAGTGGATTCAGAAGTATCAAGAACAAGTTCTCAAAATTGAGTAGATACCACTGCCTAATGAAGCCTATATAGAAGAATATGCCTAATAAAGTCAATAGAGTAAATACAAATTGAACAAGAGCAAGTCTTGAGGAAATCTTTTTTTCTTCTATTTAAATACTTTTATCAATATTTAGTCAATAACCCTGTGTTTTTTAATCGCTAATTTATGAATCGGTTCATAACTAAACAGTCGTTATAATTGGTTAGTATATATCCAGTGTTTAAAAATATTGATTGCTTATTGATGAATCGGTTTACAACCAAATAGTCTTTATGAATATTTAATAAATATCTAATACGGAATCACCTGCAACATTTGATCACTAATTAATGGATTGTCTCATAACTAAATAGTCGTTAATAATAGTCGTACAAAGAAAACTGTTGATTGCTAATTTATGTATATGTTGACAACTAATTAATCTTTATCAATATTTATAATATAATTTATGTTATGTTATGTCTGAATCTAGGTCAGTTTAAGAAATTTTAGTGAACGAAATCTTAAAGTTGCTCTACCTACTCTTGCAAGGCTTTGTATTTGTGTCGGCAGATACCTGGGTTATATTACCCTACAAGGGTTACTTCTCTTGAGGATTAACTCCTAGCAGGTAAATTTCTAGTAAACCCTCTGTTTGTTTGGGACTGAACCGACTGTCTATTCGTTCATAGTATCTAACCGTTGTAAAGTTTATTTTCTACATTTAGGAATTAATATACATATGTAGACTAAATCATAGCAATTGTCTACCTTCGCTGTCGGTGATCTTAACAATGTAGACTCGCTAATGTTACCTGACCTTAGATAAATCGTAATTACAATTTGCTGCGACAACACGACATTTTATCAGAATTCCCTGTCTAATAAAGCCTATGAAGAATAATATGTCTAATAAAGCCTATCTAGTTGATAAAGAAGGACTAAGAACAAGTCTTCAAGATTAAGTAGTATCTCCTGCCTTATAAAGCCTATATAGAATAATACGGCTAATAAAGCCGTATAAAGATTCATATAATTACTCAACAATAGATTCTAATTTAAAAACAGCTATTTTCGATATCTACCTGTTCTAAAACGTTAAATCATTTATTAGGCACTTCGGATCCGACGTCAGAAGCGTGTTTCCTATCTGTGAAGTGAAGCAGGAAACAAGCTAAAAACAGCAACCAATTAAAATGTGAGGTAAATAGAGGAAAAACGCCGTTCGTGGTGGTAGACAATCTTACAAGGCATTTCGCTCAGAAATACCCGAAATATTGTTTCTAATTTTACGTATCCTATTTTATTGCCAAATAGATTTATATTCTATAATCAATAAAAAAAAAACAAAAAAACTACTAGCAATAAAGAACTAAGGGTAATACATGAAAATAGGGAATACCAAGAACAATTCTAAAATACGAAATCAAAACCAGTACTGTAATCTAGAGATTCATACGGCATCTTCGAATTCTAACAAACAAAATAATGCTTTTAATTATAAATATCCTGTTTAATGAAAAATACATTAGACTACTATAAGCAAGTACAAAAATAACGAGCAGTGAAAAAAAAACTTCGGGAAACACATAAATAGATCCGTTTAAATAAAGGAAACTAACTAAGTTTTAAGCACTTATTTCTCCTAATGTGACGACCCCATCAAACATTTCTGTAAAACATTTTTTGTAGAGAATTTAGTAAGCTTTCGAACTGTTACATTTCAATTGCCACGATCTCCTAACCCTTTTCGAGATATTAAGGAAAAAAATACGAAGGGGGCCTAATAGATATTCATAAGGGATCTGAGAACCCCAAGATACCGCAAAAATAAAATATTCTAATTATACGTATCCTGTTTTATTGGCAAATACATTTGACTACTACCTATAAGCAATTGCAAACAATAGGGAATATGCCAAAGAACTCGGATTAGGAGCCTCGACAGTTTCAAGACATTTGAAGGAAATCGGCAAATCCAAAACTGACATTTCATACGGTACAGCTTCTTATTTTAATTAATCTATTTTATTGTCAAATACATTATCCAACTATAAGCAATGTAAAAATAGGAATAAAAACAGACAAAAAGAACTGTTCGAATAAACGAAATCAATTACTTCAAATTTTAAGCACTTATTTCTCCGATTGACATCGCTTATTCAAAACTTTCTTTAGAACCTTTCTTGTAGACCATTTAGTAAGCTTTCGAATGGTAACCTTTCGCTTCCCAAGATTTTCAACCGTTTTCGAGATATTAAGAAATTATACGAAGTTCCCAAAACTTTTCATTATTTCTGACAACAGAAAATTGGTCTCATTTTACCTATCCTGTTTTACACACACATACATTTTCCTTACAAATACAACATAAGAAATTAAAAAAATAAAAAGCAATAAAAAACCAAGGGAAAGAGACAAAAATTACAAAAAGAACGACAAAAACCCGTTCATAAGAACAAAACAGACGTATTTGAAGTTTTAAGCACTTATTTCTCCGATTGACATAACCTAATCAAAAATAGTTTTAGAATCATTTTTGTAGAGAATTTAGTAAGCTTTCAAATAGTTTTTATCCACTTTCCACGATTTCCCAACCGTGTTCGAGATATTAATGAAAGTATACGAAGTTCCCAAAACTTTTCATGTCTGTTCATTAAATATTTTATTCTAACCCTTCCTTAACTCCAAACGTAACATAACTTTCAACATATTAGTTTTAATGAAAGTAGAACATGCAGATAATGTTTCAACTGAATACCGTGATTCTAAGTACCCAAACCAAAAACGGTATTCAAAAACTATTTTTCCAATTTTCTCGAAAACGGTTAAAGCTATCGCCTTGAAAATGGTTTCATTCGTTTTCCTTGCCCAAGAAGCCTATAAAAAGAGTACTTACAAGCTTATGAACTCAAAAACGTAAGCGTTACGATTTTTTTTGCGCGAATTTCGCCCCAAACGCCATCTTCCAGTGGGCGGATTTTG